>OY764962.1:23282938-23703591 GCA_963668005.1 Melieria crassipennis | reverse complement strand
ATACTGCAGTCCTGTCCGCTGTCGTTTATGACAACCTAGGTACTTAAAACCTGAACCGATATCTCAACAAACAACAACAACAAACCGGCAATACTCAATGCGAATACTTCCGCTGTGTGGTCCAACATTCATTCCAGCTGCTGCGCTCTATTTCCCTCATTGCTTGCTCATCCTTTTCTCTACTCTTCCACTCTTCCCATTCCCATTTCGAATGCCAAATACCAACATGTGCCGTATGCCGTAGGAATTTGCCTTAAAGATTGACCCGCGTCCAATAATTGTGCCCGAGTAATGCCAGCGAATACATAAATAAATATATTATTGAATGTTGCTGCTGCTGCAACCGCTTCGTTTGCCTTGGGGACTTATCGGGCAGAGCGGAAGCAGATAGCGGATGTCATCAGTGTCCTTTATGCCAGTTGGTGCCGTGACATGCACGGCCCGACTGCTGTTGCATGCGCACGTCTTTCGAGCTTAACTCTCTAATGGCCTAATGGGAGGGAAAGTGAAACGTGCCTGCATGCGGCCGACGACTGCCGAGTGCTGCCTGACAGCCTGACTGACTGGCGATCTGACTAGCTTGCAGCTGAAACTTAAAGTGCACAGAGCGAGTGGCGAAATTGATGGGCAATGTTGCTGAAGGGTGCGGGTAGACAACAAACAGTACAAATGGCTTGGCAGCGCGTACAATCGAATAAAATTAAAAAATTGTTTTGCAACGACCAAAGCACGCAGCAACAACAACAAAAACAATGCAACAATATGTAAATGCTCGCCAGAGGATGAGATGGCAAAAGGATGCAAGAAGACACAACAATAGTTGAAATGAAGTTTATGTTTAGTGTTTTGTGTCGCAGCGTTGGCAAAAACTGCTTGCGGGCTGTGCCTTCAGTAGTTGAATGGAGTTTTGCAAAATTAAAATTCAAAATGCGTTCCATGTGCGCTGTGGATGGAAGAAACGGCGGTTAGGGCAATGGCGATTATAAATTGTGGCATTTTGAAAGCCATGTCAGTTTGGGAAATACAATCGAACGAGAGAAAGTGGTGAATGGTCGAATGGAAAGTAGAGTAAACTTTCATGGTCGTTTGCTACTCCGCAATTTTGTAATAGAAACAACTTCGGTGTATGCAAAAAAGGATACATGTGACTTTAAGTACATTTTTTTTTCTCATCTAGTAAGTTGATTTAACCCATTCCGGTCAATTTCCACAGTTCTTGAGATAAAAATTTTTCCTTCAAAATATTGACTACACAGAGCAACAAAATCGAAATTTTTTTTTTTTTCTAAAATCAAACTATACTTTTCTAAAGGATTAAATACATAGCTAGAGTATTGTTAATCTATGTTAAAAAAATGGTATTTAAGACTTCAGGTTTGTAGGAGCTACATGCATGTAATGGTCAAAAAACATGTAAAACGCCCTCCAAGCAAAACCATCAATATTTCCTAAGCCGCTCAAACAATCAAAAAACTAAGTACGCAGTTGTGATCAGCGTCCAAAAATCCTTTAGAAAATGTTTACTAGAACTCGGAAAAATTTTGGCTGTTGCTCAGTGCTATTATTGAACAATTTAGCAATAAAATACAAAAAAAATTTCAAAAAAATCATTTTGGTTCAGAATTACAGCTTCATAAATTGTGTACGATATATTGTACAATGGTCCGCAAAGGAGTAAAAATGCATGAATTTTTGGTTTCGGTTTTTTAAGTTAATGAACAATTCATTGATTTTTTTGATAGAAAACAAAAATTATAACAACAAAAAATCAAAACGTGATTTCATTTTGATCGAAAATTATATAAAAGTTATATATAAACAATTGATTCACATTTATTCGGCCTTATATAACCGTTGTTGTTTTTGTAAAGCCCTTTTCCTCTCAATGAAACACAGAATCAATTAAAATTCCTACAGTTTTACAGAAAGATACTTAATACAGCCGATTCTTCGATCGTAGTGGGAGTGGCATGTCTAACCTTACATAACCTGTGTTCGCCCAGTAAAACAAAAAATCGCCTAGTAGTTCTTATTTTTAATTGAAAATTGCCTAATAGTCGAATTTTATTAGCCACGTGGTTTACAGATGGGCGTGGCAGGCATAGAAACGCAAAAAATCTGTTACCAAACCTATAACTTAAAAAAATGCAAACATAACTTGCAAGCTTTGCCTTCCATTTGTACGATATATCGTACAAAGCTTTGCAACCGTTGTGGTCATTTGTACGATATATCGTACAATTTTTTTAAAGACTCGAAAAAAATATTTAGACGCAGAAAATGTTAAACTTAGTAAGTTCTATAAATCAACTGAGGTTTAAGTTTTGAAATTTTTTCGCTTTTTGGTACCAACAAGTATTACATATTTAAAAATTCCTACGCAGAAGTACCGTAATTTGCTGGTTTTTCAAATTCTTGCAAAAAGTTGCTTCCAAAACGCACTCATACTGTGTAGCCACGGCTATTATGATTTATATTTTTAAACAAAATGATACAACACAGCCTACTTAATGAAAATTAAGGAGTTGTTCCATAAAAAGTGCGTTCGCTGTCAAATAAAATATCGTCGAAAAAATTGTACGATATATCGTACAAATTTCCGGAAAGGGTTAATATATTGAAATCAGGTCGCTTTTTCGCATCTCGCTCCATCGGTTACTGATATATGAAATCACTTCTTAAAGTTCTACAAATCATTTTGTTAAGGTTACCATTACTTACATTAAAGGTGATCATTACTTGTGAAGCTTTCCTTGTCAGATTTAATCGAAATGTTTACATTGTTTTAGGTGATAAAATTTCTGCTTTTGTTAGCTCTCGTTGTCAGATTTAATTATAGTTTTCACTTAGCTATTCGAGGTTAGATTTCTGCTTTATGCATTCAGCTCACTAATCATGTTGCCTTTCATTTTTTTGCTAAGCATTTTGCGTACATTATTTTATTACTGTTCTGCGCAGCTAGCAAGTAGAAAAATTAGTAGAAATATTGTAGTTCGTATATCATGTTTTTGCTCTCTATTTATAACTGCAAAATGCCAGCAATTGAAGGTCACAACCTGCACCGGCATTTCTAAATGAATTAATTGCTTAGTGCATGCTAGCGGCTGTGACTCAATAAAAGTAAAAATACTCTCCTGAAAGTAAATGAACAAATATTGCCTAATTTAACTAATTGACGAGCCGAAAATATGCTATCTTCATGTCAGCAATCGGGCTCGAGCGTAGCGTGATTGTGCTAGCTTGCGTGTCAAAATGTGTGTGTAGGCGTGTGTGGAACTAAAGCAGCGACTAGCATTTTAAGATGCGCCGATTAAGCGCCAAATCGTGTAACATCACGTGTGCATTTGATTTGTCAGAAACTAGCATTTAGTTTGAGTTTCAGGTCGGTGGGTCAAGGGGAGCAGAAAGTAGCAGCCCTAGTAGACTCTTTAGTATGGGCAGTGTTGCCAGATCAGGAGAATTCCTCCTAGATTTAAGACATTCTTGGTCTTTTAGGAGAATTTTTAGGAGGAAGAATTGTTTAGGAGAAAGTTTAGGAGATTTATATTTTGTGTTAGGGAATTTTTCGGATCCTTAGTGGGTTTTTGGGAGATTTTTTGATAACGAAGTATTGTGATGTATTGGGAACACTGGCAACAAAACATATTTTGGCAAACTATTTTAATATCAAAGCTATTGTGTTAAAAATTATTAAGCTTACAAAATGTAAGCTCGTTCTATCTCGTTCTCACTTATTGCTGTCACAATGAAAAAAAATGGCACTTGTTGTTTAATTCATTTGTTATATGTTTTGCTTTTGTTAAGTTTTTGGTGTTATGCTAAAGATGAATAAAAAAAGGCTGCATTAAAAAGATTATATGTATATATTTTAATTTTTTATGAAAAGTTTAATTCCTTCAAAATGACGCAAATTAAAAAAAAACGTTTAGGAGATTGTTTAAATTTTTGGGAGGAAGTTCAGTATTTTTTTTTTTAAGATTTAGGTGAAAGTTATTTTAGGTATCTGGCAACACTGAGTATGGGAGAAATAAAGTAGGTGGTAGTATGTACGTAGAGTTGTTGTTTCGAAGACAGCTTACTTAGGCTACAGAGGTCCATTGTGATACCGAAATGAATAAGACTTGGATCACTTTACTCACAAAACTAGCTTGAGCTTAAGTAGACACGGATCAAATAGAAGAAAAAGACTCCCAAGTGAGTCTTCCTTCATCTAATACAGAACCAGTTACTGATGCAGCAGGGGGAGAGAGACTTGCATCATGCTACTTAGTACAAAATGCATGTGTCTGTCACTACGAGCTTTTGTACGAGCTTTTTTGTACTACTTAGACCTGTCATTGCAGTATTCTCTGTGGTACAAAAATTCTATGTCTGTCGAGGACAGTGTTGCCACTTGAAAAAAATTTTTCCGACCAAACTTCCGACTAAATCTGACCTCAACCGACCAAATTAAAAATTTGCGTTACCTTTAAAGTAATTTTTAAAATACAATTTTATTTTTTTTAATAAATTTTGTGTACTAAGGATATGATATTCACATCAGAAAACGGACCGAAATTCGTTTAAGCAGACCAGCGGACCAAAGTAAAAAAAATCTGACCAATTTTGGTCCGAAAAGACCAAAAGCGGCAACTCTGATCGTGGGTATTACTGACAAAACAACTTTAAGCTTCTAACAAAGCTACATAAGTAGACTGCAAATAGTTCTATCGGTTAGATTGCCTAAATTAGAGTACATACAGAGAGTAAATAATACAGAGAGTACAGAGTACAAAGAGTAGAGAGTACAGAGAGTGAAGAGTACGCGACCAGGATCAGTCAGTGGCGTGCACACAGGGAGAGGGAGGTTCGAAGCTGAAACTTCCCATATATCTGTTTGCTATTTTACTTTTTGGTATTTAAATCATGAAACATTTGCCTAAGTCGTGTGCACACGACAGTTGAAGTCGCCAAGCTTCTTTGTTAGATTTCTAGAGCTAGTTTACTTTTGAATAATTTTAGCTTGAAACGGGTTAAATAAATTTTGTATCAATATTTTTTAATCACAGAAAAATTATTTAATATAAATGGAAAAATACAAAATTATCACTTTTTGATTTTATTTAACCCATTCGCTGCCAAGGACGAGTATACTCGTCTTTGGCCGGGTGTCATGCATTGCCAAGACGAGTATACTCGTCCTACTTTAAATATTAAACTCAAAATATAAATGGCAATGGGAATGACTTCATATAATTTAGGCTTGGCAGCGAATGGGTTAAACATTATTAAAGTAACAGAGTTTTGATCAACCGCGCCCAATTCGTAGACTTCAATTAAAACACAAACTTTCCCTGACATCGCTGCAAATTATTGGAAATTATTTTGGGCATAGCAGTAAATTTTTTGTAATTTGCCTTGAATTCACTTCTAAAAATTTTAATTTGGTGGTGCCTATTGAAATAAAATCCATAAATCAATTATAGCTTTTGCTATAAGATGACAAATAGATGAAGTTGCTCTCAGGCAACTTTGGTTTCAAAAAGGATAACATATCTGATTTGGTTCAATATAATTATTTCTTATATAAGCGTTAAATTTTTTATTAGAAAAAATACAAAATGTTAACTGCAAAAGTGTATGAAAGCTTCAGTCATTAAATCAATGCTTGCCACTTACTTTTTGGAGATTATTTCATAAAAATTTTGACTTAATTTTGTTTTACTTAAAGTCTCCAATTGATGCCAATTTATCAGTATAGATGAATGACTTCACGTAATTTTACATGATGCCATCATTTAGGATGATTAAGTGGTCGAAACGGTGCTGAGATAAAACAGCTCCAATGTATCAAATGATGAAGAATACCATTGACGGTATTGTTGCAAACTTTGAAGAGAATTGGATCAATTATTTCATGGTCCCTTAACCCGTTCGGAACTACTGGGATAATAAGTCCCACCAGGGTTTTAATGCCTCACAAAACAATTATTATTCAATTATTCATTTATTATTATTCATTCATATATACAATTATTCATGTCCTCGGATAAAAGGATAATTCCACAATTTGTGAGTATTCAATATAATATTTTAGTTGCAACCTTCATAGCATGGGAACATTTCTACCAAAAGTATTTTGGTTTTCAAAATTAAACTCCGTCCCGAAAGGGTTAAACTGCAACAATCGGCGTTTTTTTCTGAATGCATTGGCAGCTCTTCTACTACCTTTGGTTGCTCATCAAAGCTGAGTAACACGTGTAATAAACAATTTTGGACAATTTTTACGAAATTCGTTCGTTATATACAAAACCAATGGCGCACACAGAATTTTATTTTGGGGGTCAGGAAGAGTTTGCGTACAACTTTTGAGAACAATTCCATTTGAGGCCATATTTTGCACCGGCAATTTTTGTATTTGGATAGAACCTCCAAAACCCCTCCTGTGTGCACTTTTGGGACCAGTGCATAGAAGATGAAATACATTTTTCTTGCCTTTCTTTTCCCAAACTTTTTGGGTCAATATTTAGCAGACAGTTACCCGTTGGAACATCAAAGATGGTTTAAAACTATTGTCCGACCGAAACCACTTTTTTGGGCCGAAACCGAATTTTGGGTTTTTTAATATTCGGCCGAAACCAATGGCGAAAGCATCTTTTATCAACATACGAATTGGACTTTAAGTAAATATAGATCAAACAAAGAAACAAACATGACATAAATAAATAAATACTTATTAATAAAGACAATTCATTTATTTTTTAAAAACATAAACAAAAAAAATCACCCGTTCGTACCTTACTCGCTAATATTAAAAATTAAAGAATTTAATATTATATTCTAAAAAAGAAGTTAATTTACATTGGCGGCATCTAAATTCTTCTTCTCATCCTTTCACTATATATCTGCTCGGCTGCACTAACTAGTTGATCACTCGCTACACAATAAAATGTAAAAAATATTCTAAAAAGTTTCGGTATCGGTCGTTCGGGCATTTTTTGGCCGAAACTGAAACCGAAACCACTTATTTGGGCCGAAACCGACAACGAATACTCGGTCGGACACTATTTAAAACTAGTTGAGAAGTTCTCTATAGTATCTTACCTTAAAAAATTTTAGGTATTAAAGTTTAAAATCAAACTAACTAGAAAAACTAACTAACTAGAAAAATATCATAGATGCATGGATTTACATATTTAATTCTATTTGGCCCAAGTTTACTAAACTTACCCTAAAAATGGCTTAATGTTTTTTTTCATAAAAATTGTGCTTTCTATCCATTTGCATTGCCTCACAACAAAGCTGTTAGTTTCACATTAAAAAACATTTGATTTCTTATCGCTTACACATGCCGACGCAAACATTTACAGCCATGAATGTTCGACTCACTTTAAAATGCCAAGCAAAAAATAAGAATGATTTCATTGCTGTTCAAATCAATTTAAACGCTTCATGCGAAAAGTGAAAATCATTAGCCGTATTCACGATCTGTGGTTTTTGTAGTAAATGCGGTAAAATGTATAAAATTTTACATCAAATCGTGAACGACCTCGTTGTAAATACTTATTATTTATTATTACTTATTTACTTATTACTTATTTATTATTATTATTACTTATTACTTACTATTTGCAAAAACAGCTGGTCTTGTTTACATTTTGTTAGAGATGAAAATTTTTGGTATAGATAAAAATTCCGCGATACTTTCAATTTGAAGAATTTTCATTAATAGATATGTACGTGCAAGTAAACAATGCCGGGAATAAGCAGAAAATCTGAAAAAAGAATAAATTCGAACGCAGTTCAGAATGAAAATTTATATTTCAGTGTTCTTAGAACAAGTTTTGTAGGAATTGACGAAAATTAAATTAAAATCAGGGCGTTAACTATTATAGGTTTTTTAAGAAAATAATTGCAATGCAACATACTTTTTATTTGTTGATTATAATTATAATTATTATAATTATAATAATTATTTGCGACAATTAATTTTTACGTTGCGTAATAACTGTTTTGAGAAAAAATTTTTTTTCGTTCTCGATAGCTATTATTTTGGGATTTTTTTTTGATTACGTTGCTTCATAACTTTTATTTATGACTTTTTTATTTACGTTACCGATAACTATTATTTAAAAAAAAAAATTTTTACGTTGCTTCATAACTTTTATTTATGATTTTTTGTTATTTACGTTGGCGATAATTATTATTTGAAAGAAAATTGTTTGTACGTTGCTTCATAATTTATGAAAGAAATATTTTTTTACGTTGCCTTACCATATTTTGAGTATGAAATTCAACTTACTATAAATTCATACTATGAACTGATTTTTTATTGTTTAGTTGTTGGTGGAAATTAGGTTTCTGCAGTTAATTTGATGTTGTCAATTTAAAACAATTAAAAATCAATTCATATCCAAAATGTGGTAATTCAACCTAAACAATTAAAAAAAAATAATAATAATTATCGGCAACGTAAATGAAAACAAAATCATAAATAAAAGTTATGAAGCAACGTAAAAAAAAATTTTTCTCAAAATAATAGTTATCGGTAACGTAAATTTAAAAAGTCATAAATAAAAGTTATGAAGCAATGTAAAAAACAAAAATCCGAAAATAATAATTATCGACTACGAAAAAAATATATTATTTGTTACATTTAAGAGTTATTATGCAACTTAAAAATATTTATTACATGATAATTGTTATAGGCGACGTCAAAAACTTCTTATTGGAAATAATTATTATAAAGCAATAGTTATATAAATTTCTTAAATTAGGGCAATTTTTTTATTTCCAAAAATATGGATAATAATTATTTTAGGTCTCTAATTAAAATACTTGCCATGAGTGGAAGCATTTATCGATAGTAGAATCTATAAAGTGAGATCACTATCAAGAAATTACAGAATACTACACAATGTTACAATGGGGTTTTGCGATTTTAAATTTGATAAATTGGTTGTACTTTCAGTTGCATGTATTTGTTTTTGTAAAGTTACAAAATTTACCAAGACCAAAAACCAAAGATCGTGAATACGGCTATTGCTTTCTGCTGTTTTCGATTCGAATGCAGGTAAGCGTTATTGTGTGCGCCCGTGTAATCTGATTTAGAGATTTCCAATGCAATCGAGCGTGCGGACAGCGGAAAACTGCATGTCTGTGCATTTTTCAACTCGTTGCCAGCGCCATGGAAATGAGCGTGAAAAGGTGAAAATCACGAGCAGGCGCACCAGGCGAATTCAGTGTGGGGCGTGCGGTGCATGTGTGGGAGCGAGAGTGAGAGAGAGAGAGAGAGAGCTGATGGGGGGAGTGGACAGGTGGCCGAACGTAAGCGCTGCCAGCGGCACTAATGAGAGATTAATGCCCCGTTGCGGCACTAGCGAGATGCAGGCGGCACGCTTGGCTGCAGTTTAGCAGTTTTAAGCGATAAATATTGAAATTAAGTATTTGAGTACGTTGTGTGAAAGACGTGTGTGGATACATAACCTATGTAAATATGTGCACTTGTATGTGTGTGTGAGTGAGCGAATGATGGAGCCATTGAATGTGAATTTTAAATAAGAATTTAAGGATTTAAAAAATTTTAAATTTATTGCAGCTCAATGCTGAGTTGAAGAAAAAATTTAAATATTGTGAATGAAAAAATATTAGTATACAATTTTAATTGAATTATAAATTAAAAAATAATAAAATCGATTTTAACGGAATGTTGTTACTTGTTTTCTGGCCACACAGAAACCTAATTGAAAAAACTGCAGCGAAAGGATTAAGTTTGCCACATTCTGCGGCATAACGCTCACTGAATTTGCATCAAATTGACTCCACTTTTGTGCTTGGAAAAGCCAAAGTGCCCATAATCCGCAATAAATGTAAACAATTTGTTGCCAAATTAAACCAAACCAAATTTTAATTACTTCGGTTAAGTCTTACTCACTTCGCTGTTCCTGCACTCGACACTTTAACATCTTTCGACAATATTGCAGAAAATACAAACCAATGTGCCAATTTAATTTAACACAAAGAGAACACAAGAAACAAGTTTCCGTACCACTTTTTTAATGCACCATTTTGCCACTGTTTCACGGTTCTGCGTTGGCCACTTAAACTTACACAAAAGTGACTTCCAAGCAGCGTAGACAATATAAATTTAAGTGGGCAAAAGCGAGAGCGTCCAAACACTAACAAAATATCTTTGATTGAGTGAACCTGAACCCTCCGAAATCCTCCTGCGCAACAATTATGTGCTTGGATAATATCCGCCGCTTCGCATCCACATACACCAACTCCTATTTTGTGTTTGTTGCATTTATTTTATATTTTCGTCTTTGGCTGTTTCGAAATTTTCATGTCTTCCGTGCTTTTAAGGTTTTTGGTTTGCCATGTTTTTGTTTGTATAATATTGTCTTAGAATTGCCACAGTGAAAACAACTGCAAGTTTTTGTTGTTGTTGTTTCTGCTGGTGCTTCTTCTTTGTTGTACATGGAAGTTTTAAAAGATTTCCCGCAGATATGCGTCCCACAGACAACGGCAGGAAAAACGTTGCGAAACCAAAACAATATCCCCCCTCCCCCCTTTGAATAACACCAACCCCAGCACCGCCTCCCAGGAGAGTAGGCGTGCGCGCATTTGTCGGTTGCGTTTAGATTGTAAAATTTTAATGAAACAAACACAGTCACTGACACTTTTAACAGCAAAATGAGTGGGCAGAGAGGGAGGTAAGAAGTAGAATTTTAAGGCCATGTAGCAATTAGAAAACGGCGCGCGGCAAATCAGCGCAGCAAGTGGCAGCAATATGTGTTCTAGCAGATTTGTAATGTTTCCGCATTTTCAATATTCTAAACGAATGCAATATTCATATGGAACACATATGTCACATAGTCTTAAAAGTGTTAAGAACGCAAACAAGTGATGAAGCTGATGCGCACAATTAACTCATTGCCCGCACGGCTTTCGCTTCCCACCAGACAATTCTACTCTCCTCCCTCACCAATCATCCGTTTATGATTATCAGCTGCCAGCTAAGACAGAAAATGCTTCATTTTTCGCATACAACCAATTCCGAAATTTCCACCACTATTACAAAATAAGCACTGAGATGGCATGGTTTCGAGTCCCATTGAAAATTTTGCATTGGAATTTTAATAAATGTGTTTATCAGCGCACGCACATCGACAGCATTACGCATTCGAATACCAAAACGTTGGCGCAATAGCAATCAACGCGTGCCTTCTGCTGCTGGACGCCAACGTCAACGTCAGCGTCTCATCGGCTTCGCTGCTTTGCAAAATTGTTGGCGGCAGCATCTTTCTTGTGTCTGCAACAAAAAGTTCTACCACCAACGACAGACAACACACACATCAAACAATCCAAACAACCACAGCGAACCAATCAACCGGTCGACCGTCAGACCTACCAACCTGTCAGTCAGCCATTCCCCTCCGAACTTTGGTGTTGTCAGTGTCTAACAGTGCAGTCATCTGACAACATTTCGATGTCGCAGAGCCATGCAAGACAGTGACGTTGTTCGGGTTTTCGTTTATTTTTGAATTCTTACTTTCAATTCCCATGAAATTTAAACATTAGAACGACTGGTTTAAAAAAGGCCGCTATACGAAAAAAATCCTGCAATACATGTTGAACAAAACATGTCCAGGGACCTCCTTCCTCCTCTTCCTCTTATTATGTCAGAATATCATATCCATCGGTCAAGTAGTTTCAGAGTCTTTAAAGAACAAATAAGCAGAGAAACAAAAAGACAAACAAATAATTTTTTTAATAGAAAATTTAAGATATAGTTTTTTATACTTTTTTTTTAATATACAGGGAACCCAAAAGTTAAAAAAGAGTATTCAAGAATGAAGGGATTCACAATGGACCCAAATGGGTCTCCGAGTGCAAGTGCTTGCCGCACACTTTCCTCCTTTAACCTAACCAATACTTTTTCACTTCCCGCTTTTCTTCATTTTCTGCCTCTCTTTCTGTCTATTGTTGTACTTAACTTTTCTTTTCTCGTTCCCATTGTCACTTTTTACTAAATTTTCCGATTTTGTTTAAAATGTTTCTTAAAACACGTAACATTTATATGCCGCCGAACAATTCTTTTCTCTTTTTCACTACGCATTATTAACTCTACCTTTTCTCCACCTTCTTTCTCTTCAAATTATATTCAGCTCTTTTACATAAGTGCTTTTATGCTTTTCTTACTGAGCTGCAAAATAAATTTTTTTTATTTCTCCCTGTTTTCTCGTTTTTTTCGTTTTCTGTGCTATCAATAAATTAATTTTTTTTAATTTAAATTTGTGATATAACGTTACATGAAATTGTTGTCTTTTTGAGTTTTTTATTATAATTCAATTTTCTGTACACTGAATTAAATATGTAAATAAAAAGAAATATTTTTCCCAAGTTTTTATTTTTTTCGTTCTTACAACCTTTTTCTCATTTAATTTGATGTCATTTCATTTTATTGCAATTAATTTCATTACATTTAAATTTATTTCATTTCAACTAATTTCATTTTTTATTTTATTTTATTGTATTTTTTTATTTATTTTTATTATAATTCAATTTTCTATACACTGAATTAAATAAATAAATATAATAATTTTCCCAAGTTTTTATTTTTTTCGTTTTTACATTCTTTTATTTTATTTCATTTGATGTAATTTATTTTTATTGCAATTAATTTCATTTCAATACATTTCATTTCATTTTGTCTTATTTCATTTAATTTTATCTTATTTCAATTCATTTATTGTCTTTTTTTTCTTTTTTTTAACTTTCTACTATTTTGCGTTCGACTCTTTTACGTACTTCGTATCCTCTCTTTTTGTGTTCATTTCTTCTTTGTAAAAATCTAACGAATAAAAGGAACGAAGTAAAATAGAAGGGAATGGGACAGGAGAATTATTTTCTTGAGAAAAACAGAAGAACTTTCGGTTCCTTAGGGTTTCTTGCTTTTCATTTCATGATAATTTTTGTACCGTCAACATTTTTAACAATTTTTTTTTATGTTTTGAATTTAATGTTTTACATGTAAAATTTTTAATTTGCCATTCCCTTTTCAATTGATTTGTTAGATTAAATTGTCTTCCTTTCTTATACTCTCCTTTTTTTTCAATCACTTCTGCAGCACTTTTTTCTGTTCTTCACTACATTAAATATGCTTTTTCTGTTATTTCTTCTATTTTATTTTTATTTGATTTATTCGAGTTCCTTTTTCTCTATTATTAAACGTTCCTCTTCTCTACTTCATTTCTCATATATTTTAACCAAATATTTTCTAATCGCTTTTCGCTGCACTTCTTTTCCTGTTATTCTTTGCATTTTATCTCCTTCTTCCTCCATTGCTTTTCTTTTTCTTCTTGATTTATTTTATTAAAATTTTTTCTTTTCTTACACTCTTCACTTCTTTTACTTTCTTAAATAATTTCATATTTTTTACTACAAATATTTCCCAATCACAAATCGCTGCACCGCTACTGCCTTGCCGAACCTGACAATCGGCAAGTGACGAGGGCGAAAGTCACCGTCCGTCCACCCGCCGCCAACCGACCAACTCTTGGCACATACACAAACGCACCGAACAAAATGCAGCCGGCAGGCAGCAAGTCGCGTCGAGTCGAGTCGCAACGAGTTGAGCTCAACCGAAACCGAGTTGGATACAACTTCGACATGGAAGTCGAGTATAAATACGGAGCGTCGGCAGCAGATTGCCAGCATTTTGCTGTTGTCAGTGAAACGAACGAACGGACGCGGTGACGCAACGCAACGCGCGCCAACCAATAAAACGGCGGCAACTACGACTACAACCGGAAGTTGAGCGACTTGTAAAAGTGCCCAAGCACACACACATACACAAAGATGTGAACAAAACGAAAAAGCAAACAGAAAAGTAACAAAAGAAATTTCGAAGGACAACGGTCAAAGTGAAAACCAACCAGAAGTGAGCGAAAAAAATTACCAGAAGGCAAACAGGAAACGGAAAGTGAGCGTGCCGGATGTCCTGATTGTGTTTTTGGCAGCGTTATGAAATGGTGTGAAACTTTTGCCGTGCAAACACAACTTTAAGCAGAAAACACCAAAGTGCTCTAAACACAACAACAACAACAAAAGCAAGGACAATTTGTTGTGTGCGAGTGTGTGTGTAAGTTTGGCGCTTTTCGGACAAATTTGTTCGGTCGAAATGCAATTTGCGCCACTGTCTGGCTTTGTGACGAAGTAGACCGTCTGGCTGGCGGGGTGCCGGTCTGTGGTTCCGTTAGCTGCCAGTTTGTCTCGGCTGGCTTACCTGCTTCACGGCTATTTGCATATTTGCATTTACGAGACGCCGGTGACGGGAGAGTTTCTACGCGTTGCCGAACACGTTTTGCCGTTCGGCGGTAAGTTATCAAAGTGCCAACCTTTTCCAACTGCGGCTAGTGTAACGGTAAAAAACGATAACCCAGTGTAGTAGCAAATAATAATAACACCAAAAGTGGGCAAAACGAAAAGATAATAAAATTGGACAGGGAAATATTTGAAATTCTCTGAATTTCATTTCATTTTGGCAAAAACAAAAAAATAGATAGAAATAAATAAAACGTTTCATTTTGTCACCGTATTCAAGTGAATAATCGCCGTTTTTGTGCGTGTTGCCAGCAGACCGACAAACAGAACAAAGCCAAAACAAGAGGCAGAAGCAAAGGCTGCACAAATATTACGTATACGTCGCGTTGTGCTCGATTGAAGCGGCGCGCCGCGTGTCGTTTTTCAGCCGGTAAACGACTTCCGCTGGCAAATTGTCCTTAATTCAGTATTTATTGTGCTTGTGCGGTTGTTATTGTTGACAGAGCAGGCAGAGACAGCGAGAGAGAGAGAGAGAGACAGCCAAACCAATTTTCGTTAGCCAACTAATTTTTTGTAATGTGATTTTGCGACGTGGTTGCTGCTCATTGTGCTGACATCCGGCCTGTCCAACGCTGGCGTTTGTTGTTATTAACGCGAATAATTTATAAACACTCCACACAGAAGCTGCTCTGATCCACGTAATATTCGGCTCTTTGAGGCTTTGGTAGCGAAACGTGTATGCGCGCAACTTTCGACTTGCCTTCGTAATGGCGCCAAAAGCAATGTTGCCGGCCTGCCGCCCCTCGACGTCGCGCTGTTGGCACGCCGCCTGGCCGCGCTGCAGCACCGTGTTCTGTGTGCTGTTCTGTCTGCTGTCGGTGCTGCCGCTGCCGTTCGTCATATTCGCCAATCGTAAGTGCACCGTCAGCGCTCTTTTGCGCATTATACGTAAATTTCGTTTGTATGTTTGGGTGTTGATGGGCCTTAGGTGGCTGCAGCACATTAATAACTTCATTATGGACACGCTCGTTACCTATTCAGCTGCTGCTGCTGTTGTTGTTGTTTTCAGTTTTCGACTTTGCTCTTTCACTTTTTCACTTTCAGCTCTTGGCATTACTCTACGATTTTTTACATTTTTTCCAAAGGACTTATGACACTCCAATACATACACACACATACATAGAACTGTACTTGTGCGCGCAGTTATTGCGCTTTTCTGGCTTAATGTGACCGCAGCAGGCACTGCTTTGCCACGTTTGTGGGTCACGCGTTTGCATAATTCACCTGGCCGCATTCGCCAATGAAAAATTTCACTACCACTTTTTGGTGCTGAACTTTCATTATAATTATATCTTTGTATAGGGAACTTTGTTTTTTTTGTTTTATTTGGCCGCTTTACGCTGCGGCTTCATAATGAAGCAATTAAACAAGTTAAATAAATGGGGAATTTTCTTGCGTTGCGCAAACAAGTTAATTGCTTTTGGGCTGCTTTTGCCTGCCAGCGCCCAGCTGTCGTGTTACTTGTTTACATTGTCAGCGCTGTTGTTGTTTTTGTTGTTGTTGTTATTTTAGTGCTAGCCGGGCATTTGAATTTATAGCGCGTTGTACGCATTCGCTGTCGTTTACTTGGGCCTCCGTCTTGCTTCTCGCATTTAATGGCTCCGACTTTTTATAATCGCCCGCTTGCTTGCCAACAGTTAATTTCTTCTCGTTCCTTTACGTGTTTGTTGTGCGTTTCTTTTGTTCTTCTATTTCATAACTTTATTGTTATTGCGCTACCACCTATTTGGGCTCATTGGGGGCGCAGGTTGTTGTGGTTCGTTTTATGGCCATTGTTGAGTTTGTGCAAACTGTTGCTGTGTGCCATTTGCATTTACATGTTGCGGTTTTGCTTAATTAAGCACGCATAGTGATTGTTAGCCCAAGTTATCAAGAATTTAATGACTGCAATGGCCAAAAGAACGCCAAGTTGGCCCCTTCGAGCCTGAGTAGTTGCCATCTGTGATTATAAGAAAAATATATATATTTAGAAGTTTATTAATGGGGAAATAGTTAGATGTATATTTATATATTTGTATAAAAAAATTGCTGTAATAGTAGGAAATACTTTTAAGGTAAATTGCTGTTAGTTTCAGCTTATCGAAAGACGTTAATTTCTAGTATATTTTTAGGCACCGACTGAATATGCAACTTTCTTGCCGATAGACGCTTATTTTTAGCATACTTTTAGGCACTAACTGAATATGAAAATATCTTGCCGATAGTAATTTTCAATAAAATTATGTTAATTCAATAGTAAAATAAATTGAAACAATTTGGATCCATTTTAGTGTGTGAAATTTTCAAAGTGTAAAAAATTTCATTTTGATTTAAGTTAGGTAAGACTTACTTACTTACACCTTACAGCTTACTTTGAATTAACTTTTGATAATTTTATATGTAACTATATGTACTATTTTTGTACATTATGCTTTTGCATTAGTTTTTGACAACAAAAAATTATACAAAATTTATTCAAATATTTTAATAATATCTGGAAGTTAAAAAAAATCCAAAATTCAAAGTTTCAATAGTTAAAAATTTTTACTGATTCATTTTTGTTTTGATTCATTTTAATGTGTGAAATTTTCAAAAGGTTAGGTTAGGATAAGTAAGACAGTCAACTTACTCTGAATTAACTTGCCAGGCCTCGACCTTTCCGTTGCATTTTCCAACGATTTTCTTTCATACAAACTATGTCTGGACAATTATGAATACAAAAAACAAAAATCAGCCAAATCAAGCGAGTGGTGCTTATGCGTTGATTTGCCTTACATGCAACAATTGATTTTTTGTTATTTTTTATTAATTTTTAATTTTTTTGTTTATTTTAATTTTTTTTTTTATTATTTATTATTATTATTTTTATTTATTTAGCTTACTTTTTTGCATTTTATGTTCGAATGATTTAAATTATGCATTGCTTTCCATATTATTTGAACATCTTTATAGTACAAAATTTTCGAAATTCATTGAAATCAAGTGATAGATTTAAAATTCATTGTTGTTATTTTGTTGAGTGTAAAATGACCCACAGCACT
Source organism: Melieria crassipennis (assembly GCA_963668005.1). NCBI lineage: Eukaryota > Metazoa > Arthropoda > Insecta > Diptera > Ulidiidae > Melieria > Melieria crassipennis. The sequence goes on along the minus strand of OY764962.1, from coordinate 23,686,204 downwards.
TAATTATATTAACTTTATTATGTTTAATTTGATTTGAAATTATTCCCATCAATAATTTTAGTTAGGAGTGCGTTTAATTTTGCATTCCAAGAAATCCCACTTGCGCCTCTTTTAATTTGCTTTTATTGCTTTAACCAGCGCAACCTTCGTGCTATTGAAAAATTTTAAACATTTTGGGTATTTGGTACGCAGGTGTGAATTTCTATGTTAAATAAACCCCCTAAAAGCTCAGACAGCATACAAATCGGCCCAGCGGGGATGGTTTGCAAAATGATTTCATGTTACATCTTCACTGAGAAATCAACAGAATTCCTTAACTCTTCAGTGTTGTCTTGTAGAAGTAAGATTTGTAGAAGATACAAAATTGTACATTAACTATATTAAGATGTTAAGATACAATTCTGCTTACTGTTTTACTTTTTTTTGAATGACTGCTACAAAAAGCAAAAATAACATTCACGAAATCTCTTCAATTCTGTTTGCTTTCATTCGTCCTTGTTTGAAAGACAAGTTATGTGTCGGTTTTAATTGAAGATATTTGTACATATGCCAATTCGCATTGGGGCGGACCTTAGCATTTGGGGGTTAAGTCATTTGGGAGTAACAATTTGTATACAAGAAATGCTTGAAATGTGGGTGTTGCTGGTCACATTTGGTCGACCATTTTGCATGTGAATGTCGTTCTTTTGCAGCTGAACGCACAATCCTAATTTGCCTAATAAAGGCCAGCGACAATGATTTATGTGCAATGGTGTGTGTGTGTGTGTTTATGTCTTTGGGAAAGATGGAACATGTTTGTTTATTTGGGCTGTGTCTATAGATTTATTTGCGCCGGAAAAGGTGGCCGGTAGAGGCGAAGGTGGCTGCTAAAGCGAGAAACGGAAAGGATAGTCTGACAGTGTGACTGGCAAAAGGGTTCAAATTTTCTCAATAAATTATAAAATAAATCGGGCCAGGCAATTCAGTGAGAGTGAGTCGCAAAAGGGCGCAAGTGGCAACTAAAGTCGAGCGACAAAAATCGTTTCCCATGTGGCTGTGGTTGCCGCAGCATCAGAATAGCGGCAGATAAAGGCGAAATTCGCAAACACTGAAGCCATAATTACGAAGAAAGGAGTAATGGCAAAAGCACAACACTCACGCCCACACACACACCCGCACCAGCACCAACGGCAGCAGCGCAAATTGCCATTTGTGCCTGTGTGATGCGACGCGTCAGGGGGCTGCGCGCAAGTACTTGTTGCCATTACACTGTGCAACCCTCGTCAGCAAACTTTGCTAATGAGCAACAGCAAACAACGACAGTGTAGCTGGTTTGTTGCCGCACCGCAGCCATGCAGCGCCTTACGCCACTTGACTTTGACTTCCGCCGGAAATGACGAGTTATGCAGTTTTTGCTGAAGAAGACGAGCTCTGCCATGTTTTTCTCTTACTTTGTGCTTTACTCATTTGCTGTTTTTGTTACAGTTTTTTTTGTTATTGTTGTTGGTTTTTGCTTAAATGTCATTATGCCACTATTACGCTTGTTTTGTGTCGTTACGCCACTGCTGCCAACGAATTTATTGACACTCTTTCTGTGTAGTTGTTGTTATTGTTGCAACTGCAAACAACCTTTTAATGTTGCCTTTTGCCACTGTTTTGTTTTTGTTTTTTGTTTTTTTATTTACTTATTTTTGTATTTTTCGTTTGCGTATGCAACACAACTTCGAGTGTCATCGGTCGTTGTTGCTTTTAATATGTATGCAACATGCCACACAGCCCGGCAGCCATTAGCGCTGCCAAGTGTCGGCGCTGATGAATTTATTATTTAATGCTTTCGCTTTACACTACTTCGCCGCTGTTGTTGCTTGCGCTGCGAAAGCAATACAAATAACTGTACATGCGGCCATATTCTGTGAGCTATGTGAAAAATACGTTTCATATTTTACAATTATTCGGCGGCCAGGCGCGCCGCCCTCGGCCTGGGCCCACACACGCGTGGCTATGATTTGTTGTTGTTGCAGCGTGCTGTTGCTTTTATAGCGGCGGTGATTGTAGCTTGTTGTTGGTGTTATTTAAAATTTCCGAGCGTACCAAAATTATATTAGGAAGTGAAATATGCTCGAAATTTATTCATATTTTTCACGTCCATGATAAATGGAACATTTGCATAATGTTGATTTAAAATTAGGCTCTGTTGTCTGCCGGCTACCAATTGAGCTGAAGTGAGGGAAGTGCGAAGTTGAGAAGTTGCTCATAGCCGAATAAATGTGAACTGCCGAAAGACGGACCGACACTACAGGTGCTGGTACTATTTTAGTGTCGATCTTAAATAAAGTTTATCTCAATCGGCCTTCACCGACATATCTATGCAAGAAGACATGAAACAGGACACTGTTTACTTTTTTAATTTTTTTTCTATTTAAATTTTATTGTAATACAAAAATCACTAAGGAATCCAAATCGAATTAAATTCAAAAATTTCGGAGTCGAAATAATGCGTTGATTTATCGATTTAAAACCATAACCGGATTTGCCAATAAATAAGTTCAACATCGTTTGAATCCTTAATTGAATTTAGTTCTGTAGGACACTTAAATGTTGTGAAAATGTTATGCTTTTTAGTTTTTAGACTCTTTGCTAACTTGTAGTTTCAGATATGTCTAACAATGATCTGAAAGCTCTGAGCGTTTGTCAGTATTTTTGGATCTTGGATCCTGGCTTTGGTGACTTTTTAAGGGCGTTGAAATGTTGCTAGAATGATGAATTTTTATGTTTCTTTTGGTTTTTTTCAAACTTGCCGTTCCAAGGTTTCTAGGTTTTTAGGACCTTTGATTTTTTGGAATTTTGGCTCTTGGCTTTGTTGACTTTTCAAGGGCATTGAAAAGTTGTTGGATCTTGGCTTTGTTTGCTTTTCATGAGTGTTAAAAAATTGCTGAAATGATGATTTTTTTTTTTGTTTTTTAGGCTGTTTGAAACTTGCCGTTAAATCCAGAAGATTTTTAGAACCTTGGATCTTTTTGGGATGTTGACTTTGTTGACTTTTTAAGGGGATTGAAGAATTGCTAGAATGATGAATATTACAGTTTTTTTGGCTTGGATCTCGGATCTTTTCGGGATCTTGGCCTTGTCGACTTTCCAAGGGCGTTGAAAAGTTGCTGGTATTAGGAATTTATACCTTTTTTTTCGGTTTTTCAAACTTGACGTTAAAACCGAAGATTTTTATCATCTTAGCTCTCTTTGGGATCTTGGCTTTGTTGGGTTTTTCATTTTTATTGGCTTGGATCTTTTTGGAATTTTGGATCTTGACTTAGAAGGCCATTCAATAGCGTTGAAAAGTTCCTAAAATGATGAATTTTTATGTTTCTTTTGGTTTTTTCAAACTTGCCGTTAAATCCCGAAGGTTTTTAGGATCTTGGATCTTTTTGGAGTTTTGGATCTTTGCTTTGTTGACTTTTCAAGGGCATTTAAAAAATGTTGGATCTTGGCTTTGTTTGCTTTTCAAGAATGTTTAAAAATTGCCCGAATGACGAATTTTTATGTTTTTTTGGCTTTTTGAAACTCGCCGTTAAATCCGGAAGATTTTTAGAATCTTGGATCTTTTTGGGATGTTGGCTTTGCTGACTTTTTAAGGGGTTGGAGAGTTGCTAGAATGATGAATTTTTCATTTTTTTTTTTTGTTTCTTCTAACTTGCCGTTAAATCCGGAAGATTTTTAGAATCTTGGATCTTTTTGGGATTTTGGCTTTGTTGACTTTTTAAGGGGGTTGAAGAGTTGCTAGAATGATGAATATTACAGTTTTTTGGCTTGGATCTTTTTGGGATCTTGGATCTTGGCCTTATTGACTTTTCAAGAGCGTTGAAAAGTTTCTAGAATTAAGAATTTTTCAGGTTTTTTTGGGGTACTTCAAACTTGACGTTGAAACCGAAGATTTTAAGCATCTTAGCTCTCTTTGGGATCTTGGCTTTGTTGACTTTTCGAGGGCGTTAAAAAGGTGCTTGAATGATGAATTTTTCAGTTTTTTTGGCTTGGATATTTTTGAAATTTTGGAACATGACTTGGAAGACTTTTCAATGGCGTTGAAAAATTCCTAGAATGATGAATTGTTTAAACATTTTTGTTTGGTTTTTTTCAAACTTGCAGCGAATATAGAAAATTTGTAGTACAGATTTATAAACTTAGAATAGAATTATAATAAAATTAGATAGAATTTTCCAACAAATAGGACAATGACTGCGTAGATATTGGCTTCAGTGCACTTTGGTGGGTCCTTGGAAATTTGGGACTTGGACTTTTTACAAACCTGCCGTGAATTTTATGAAGTGTTTGGCGCAAACTTGAAAACTTGAGAGAATGCGCCAGCAAGCCGAACAAATTTCGTGTGGATCTTGGCTTCAGTTTACTTTTATGAGCCGTTGCGAAGTTAGGGAAATTGAGTGTTTCATGGTTTTTGAGCTTTTTTCAAACTTTCCATACAAATTCTGAAATATTTGGTACAAGTTTGGACACTTTAGAGAATTTGCCAACAAGTAGGAATAACTTTGAATGGATTTTGACTTCAGTTTACTTTTAAGGACCATTGGAAGGTAGGGAAAATGGTGAATTTTACAATGTTTTGGGCTTTTTTCTAACTTATTGTGAAATGTATGAAGTGTTCGGTCCAGACTTGGAAACTAGAGAGAGTTTGCCAAAAAATTGAACCTACGTCGTGCGGATCTTGGTTTCAGTTTACTGTTGTGGGCCTTCAGAAAAATAGGAAAATTGTGTATTTTATGGTTTTTGAGCTTTTTTAAAACTAGCCGTGCAAATTCTGGTGTATTTGGTACAAATTTGAAAACTTGAGTGAATTTGTTAACAATTTGTACTTAATTCTAATGGATCAGTAAATTTTTGTGGGCATTGCAAAATATATGAAAATTTGAGAGAATTTGTGCGGAAGTGAGCGTTGATCTGATTAATTTTCTGTTTATTTGTTGTTCAAAACTGAATTGGCCCTTTGGGAATTGTGGCTAAGGTTTGCATAATAAAACATAAATTACTTAACAAATTGGCGAATAATTCAACGATTCTGAAAATGTTCGTTTTTCACCCGAGAATGTGATAGTTAACCACCATTTACACAAACATCACCCACAATTTATCATCAATCATTTATGTTAATTTGACTACATGACATATTGTTGACGTAAAATAGTGGTGTGGTATTGAATATTTTTAGGACACAAATTTTTGTCATTACAAATAAGAGAATTTGCAGCATGTACTATCTGTTAATGAATTCTATGTAAATATGAGAACAAAATTTAAAAAAAATTTTTTTTTAGAATTGGACATTTTCAAACAATAACAAATCTTAAAAACAATTCCTTTTTGCTTGTAACTGCAGATTTTAAAAGTGTATTCAACTCAATTTCTGTTTATCTGGGAAAACAAATGGATTAACAAAGACAATAAATTGAGTTTTGACAGGAACCCCAGGAGCCTCAGGAGCCTCCTCCTGCCTCAGAATAAAATTACTGGTTTTCCTTGCACGCCCACTGAACCTTATATAACCTAACACTCATCTAAAATTACAATGATATTCGAAATGGGGAGGTTATGAGGTTTCGACAGTACATTTTGATTTTTGCTTTGAAACCCAAAAGTTGACAGCCTCACAACTCCGATTGTATGGGAGACGCCCTCTGGCGGTGAAATTCTGAACCTTAATTAATTTTGTATTTTTTGTACTAAAGAATGTTGCCGATCGCTGAATAAATCATTCAAATCGGTTTAGTTGTTTCCGAGATACGTTGTTTCCTCGCTTACTTCACTACTACATTTACAAGTGGGGAGCCAATCCCATAGAAAATGGCCAATTTTGTATGGGAGCCCCTTTAAGATTTGAAGATAGCGGGTAGGTATGTTTGGAAGAAACATTTGGAAGGGAAAATAAATGGGTGTCGGTCTTATATTTGATACATCTTGAGGCAAAATGGGAGCAGTTGGAGTCTATTTTATAAAAATGATCATTCTGTATGGGAGCATCATTAAGGGTTGGAGATAGGGTATAAATATATTTGAAAGAAATGTTCAGTAGGGAAAACTAGTGGCGGTTAGTCATAGATTTTAACCCTCTAAGAGCAACTACTGTGGAGTTGTGGAGAAATTTGTCGAATTTCTAAAAAAAAAATGAGAAGTTCTTCATCACCAAAATCGAGAAATCGTGCACGAAATCATGTCTATTGCACATATTAAAAGGTCACGTATGTGTGTTTTTTATTTAGTTAACATATTTTTATATATTCTTATCGGTTACCACAGTAATTGTTTGTGTAACTAATTTGTGTGTCGAATTTCTATGTGAAAACAACGGTCCCTTTAAGACTTATGTACGAGCTGGCTTTCTTACGCAAAAGCAATATTTGTATAAAGCTTTAAAGCAAATATAATTTCCACACCTCAGTTTACTATCTCACCGGCAGTCTCACCCTCTGGGCTTCACTGCTGTCCGCATAAGTAGCGCCAAAATCGATTTTCCTGCAATTAGCGCGACCCGAACCGAGCGCTGACACCTGCTCCACTTTTGCCGCACATTTGTTAAATAAATACATACAAACGCATGCTATATACACACAAATATATGTGCGCATCAGAAAATTAAGCATTTGTCTTTGTCGTTTGCGCATTTGCTGCAGGATTTCTGTGCCATTTGCGTTGCTACTTGCCAACTTCGGTGCGGCGCTGCTCGGCGCTTCGCTACTCGACACTCTACGCTACTCTACTGTCGCCAACAGCAGCAGCACTGACAGCCCGTGCAACACCTTAACCCATTTGCCTGCAACTGCGTATCTTCGCTTCCTGCGCCCTGCTTCTCCTTTGTGCCATTCTCGGCGTCATTGTCTGTCGAGCTGAAATCGTAAAATTTTCGCCTGCAACGTCAGCGTGAACGCTACCAAGTCGCTTGCTACCTAAAAGTCAGCTCAAGTGGTTATGAAATTTTAATAACACATTTTTTTGTTGGTGTTTTTTTAATTTTTTTTTTATGAGCTCATATTGAAATTCAGCCTTCACAACGACGACACTAGCAGCGTGCAAATGAGACCAGCAGCAGCAGCAGTTTCTGACAGTTTCGACTGTCGTCGCCTTTGAATATAATTTTTTATATAATTTTCTCTTTGCTGCTCTTCTTTTTAGCATAATTTTGCATGTTTTAGTTGAAATTTGCCAACTTGACACTTTTAAGCGACTGCAGCAACGCACCCACATTCAACATGACACCGTTGCAGCATCCACGCGTGTTGCCTGTCTGTGCCGTGTTGCAATGACGGCCGCTGTGCGGCAAAATTACGTGATTTGTCGCCATGTTGGCGGCTTAAATGGCAATGCAGAAATTAACCTCATCCCTTTCGCTAAATGCTGCGCATTATTTACATTTCGCACATTCACACACACACACACATACAAACGTACGTGTACATTTTCATTCTTAATGCCGCAGTAATCGCTTTAAGTCCACAAACACACACACACACACACACAGTCACGTACACAGGCGCTGTTTTCATGTCAACGCATCGACATTATCACACCTGGCATCGTTTGCGTCCTTCTCCCCACCCAAAGGCCACCAAAATGCCGAGATAAACGGAAATTTATATGCCTGCCAATTGACTGCGGCTTGGTGCAAATTGCACGCGCACACATTTGCATTAAATTTAATTTCAATGCGTTCGGTAACAGAACGCCTTAACCCACTATTGTCGTAAGGGGTTTTAAATGCCCATAAAACTGTGTTCACATAAACGATTATATCTTGGAACTGGTAGGATATATAGCAAAGATTTTACTATATATAGGAAACATGAAGAAATTTACTGCTTTAATAATAATATACAAAAAAGAAAAATTTCTGATGGATAAAACCAAAGAAGAGAAATAAACCAAAATTAAAAATTTTGTAAAAATATTAATCAATGAGTAAAAGTCATTAACGGGTTAACTTCGCAAACATTTTCCGAATCATGTAGCTTTAAAGTGACAGGTAAATGTGAAAACATATGTAAACGTTGGTTGTTGTGCAAAAGTGAAGTTTGCAATAATTTTTAACAATTTTTCCGGCACGAAAGTAATTTAAATATTTGCTTACAATACATTAAAGTTTTTGGTAAATATTTTGGGCATTACTGTTGTATTGAAGTGTGTGAATAAAATTGTATAAATGTTTGAAATTTATTGTGTTGATACTGTTCACTGAAATGGAAGCTGGTTAAGCATAGCCACCGTAGTCCTTTATTGAGTAAAAGGGTTCTTAGGCATCATTGGAAAAACTAATCGATAAAAGACATTCCTTTTTTTATTGATTTCCTAGCTTATGATTACAACATAGAAAAAAATCTTCAAACAACCCCAGCTATCATTAATCTAGGCGTAGGTATGTGATTCCTGCAAGATCTGAAGACTGAATCAAGTGATTTAAGTTTGTACAATCAAAGGAAGCAGCACTACAAAAAAATTAAAAAATTTTTGTTTTGCAAATCCAATAAATTGAATTCAAAATAGTCCCCTTAGGACTCAATACAGCAATTTGCATGTCTATAGAGTATTTTAGGTCATCAGCCGGGATGTTCTTCAGTAAGTCAGTACAAGCCTTTCCGATGGCTTCTAAGTTCTCAAAACGCGTTTCTTTCATTGAAGACACATTTTATCGAAAAGATAAAAGTAGCATGGTGCCAAATCAGGCGATCACGAGGAGTTGTTCATGGCTAAAATGCAATGTTTAGTCTAAAAATCCATCACAAGTGTCGATCAATGAGATGTCGTTGTTGATTTAACTTGACTGGGACAATTCTTTCAGTGGCCAATTGTTTGGTTAAAATGCTATACATTTATGTTATTGAAATGCTCAAATTCAATTTCCATGAAATTCAAAAAAAGATTTTGGTTGATCTTTGATGAAATCGTGCACAGTTTTGATGCGCGGTTGCGTTGTTCAAGGATTACGGTTGGCCAACATGATGCTCATAATTATTTATGTCCTTACAAATTTTTTTAAAACGCCTTTATCACTCATGAGCTCTGCCACAGGATAACCATTCATAAATAAAAACTTGGTTCATCAATTCAAATATTTCAGTAAAAGTTTAACCAAGTTAAAAAAAAAAATTTTGTAATATCTATTCTTTGTTTGATACTAATTTTTGTTCCCATGACACAAACATACTCAGTTCAGATGCAATAACTTCGCTTCCAGTGAACCAAATATTATGAAAATTTGACTGAAAATCGGAAAAGGATATAACTTTCCAACACATTAACATAAATTACACTACTCGACAAAAAATGGGGTCATCGCGTGCTCCTAAAAACAAAAGTATTTTGAACTTTCAAAGTTATGATGCACGGAGTGAAAACACCAACTTTTCTTTTATTACACCTTGCGAAAAAATTTTTTAATTTTTCCCAGACCCATCCAAATGTTGATATAGACGTGAAACTAGAGGTCATTTATAATATCCTGGCATAGTCAGTTTTTCTGACCCAAAGACCTTTTTAAAGGACTTTAAAATTTTAAGAACATACACATTTCAAATATTTTTTTAAATATTTGCGGTTGTGCAATGATGAAGATATGGATATCAAATGAAAGAGAAAAATTGTCTCCTTTTAACTAAAATTTCTATTTTGAACTTTTTCTTGTCGAGTAGTGTTATAGGTGGTACTACCAGAAGATTCCCTATTTTAAAAGTTCTGTTAAGTTTAGTTGAAATATTTGATTTTTAGATGTTTAGTTTAGGATGAAAGATTTGAAGAGTAAAACTACTTAAATAATTTCCAATTTCGGTAAAATTGTAGTAAGTTTTTAATTTTAAACTATTTAAAGTCATTGAATTCATTGAAGCAGAGAGAGACTCGAGTGATATTTATCTGATGTTGAAGAGACTGAACACTGATAGAGTAAAAGAGTACAGTCTCTATCTAGTAAAATCTTATTTCTGTTTGTATGACAAATAGTTCGGGTCACCGCCTAGATTGGTTCACTACGGACAGATGACCATAGCTATCCATTGAGTGAGAGAGCGAACGCTATGTTTTGACTTGGATGGAGAAAGGTACAAGGATTGTGCTGTGAAAAGAGATGTAAAAAGACCTTTGTACTCTCCCAACAAGTCCTCCCTCTTCCCATGACAATGTGCGGCGTAATCAATAAGATTCTAGAAGTCATCCAACTGCACGATTTACGCCCCAATAAACTTTAGTTGCTACAAGAACTGAAATATGGAATTTTTATTACAGCTTCATTGTTTTTCACATGAAATTTTTTCACACAATTTTTCATTACACTGTGCAACAGTACTTTTGACCCATCTAAATGTTGACATAAGCAAACTCAGTTTTTCAATTTCTGATCCGATGTCCTTTTAAAAAGACTTTAACATTTAAAGCCTATATGCATTTTTTTTCAATATTTGCGGTTGGGCAATGATAAAAATGAAGATATTAAATAAAAAGGGAAAAACTGTCGCTTTCCAACTAAATTTTTTATTTTGAACTTTAGGAACCAAAATATGTCAGTAAGGTCCTTTCAAATATGTATACTTTGATATCCTTTATGTTAATTAACGAATCCTCCTTATGTGAAATATTGATTTTATTAAACCCCCTTGCACATTTGTTGCTTAGTTAATAAATCAAATAAGCCGCAAATATTTTTGTATCTACATTATTTGTACAAAATTTCACAATGCAATCAATTCAAGCTGTGGAGCAGCTGGTGGGATTTTAGTGCCATTAAAACGCCACAACGAATGCAACAAATCAGTGGTTTTCAATGCCAACTATTTCGTTATTTAAGCATTGGATTTTAACGTAAATTGCATCAAATGCCTAATGACCAATAAATAATTAAGTTCTTTTATGGTTACAATAAATAAACGCAAATCAACAACCTAAGCCATTAAAGTTTTGCCCTCTTCTGCATACCAAACTTCAGATGATTAAATGCAGAGAATGAAAAAAAGCAGCACAAAAATTATATCAGATCATACAAAAACAATAAGAAAAAATAAAACAAACACAAAAATAAGTAAACAAAGCAAATAACTAATTGATGTAGACATGACAACAGTCGATTACGTTAGTTATGCAGCCAGCTGGCATATGGCCAAAAATCAACAACAACAACAACAAATGCGGAAAATGTCATCGCATCAACAAATTCCACAAAAGACATCATTTTTGTTTTTAATAAATATTCACATTCACATTAATTTACTGAGTTGACAAATTTCGCTGGCATTCAACTGCAAGCAGCGCGTCGCCAACCATATCCACTATTGCGGCTATGACTGCTGTTGTTGTTGCTATAGCTGTTGTTATCCTTTATTATAGTTTATGTTGTTGTTTACGTGTGTCGCGCAAGCGTTGCGCATAATGTGCGCCCAACACTTGGCCCCACGCACTCACTCAACGTGCACGCGCACACACCCACTCGCTTACTCACATACGCCAACCCACGCAACAACTCTGCCTTAATGACAGTCACGTGTAATCGTACACTGCTTCATAGCGGCGGCCTTTTGCCACATTTACGTAACCCCAGTCAACTCTTAACCCATTACTGCACGCATAGGTATTTAAATATTCATAGAAAAGTTTTCCTAGTAACTAAGTATGCAGTGTTGTCACAAGAGGAAAGGAGAGATCTTGAAATTTGTGAGAGATAAAACAGAGGTTTGTTTTGTAATTAAGGAAAGATGAGGAAATTTACTGAGTTTTGGGCGAAAAAAATTTCTATGATTAGTTAAAAGTTGGATACTGGAAAAAATCGGAGTTTTGTGAAAAATAATAGTTAGTATTTTTCTATTCGAATAGTCACATTTGTCCAGATTACTTGTGATTGTAAGCAGAAATGAAAAAGTTGAGAAATGGGGAAAAAAATTAAAATTCTGGGTCTGGGCGAAAAAAATGTCTATGATTAGTTAAAATTTGAGCAATGGAAAAAATCGAAGTTTGATGAAAAATAATTGTTGTTTTCATTGAAATATTAACATTTGTCCAGTTTACTTGTGATTGTAAGCAAAAATAAAAAAGCTAAGTGGGAAAAAATCGAAAGTTCATGAAAAGTAATTTTTCGTATACTTTCTTTCGGGCAATTTCAGAAAATGCAAAGAAAATGGTGTCAAGAAACCTTGGAGCATTATCTTGGGTTCTGTCTGACTAAATCAAGACTGCGCCTTAGTTACTTAGGGGCCTTTGTGCTTCTTTGGGTTAGATGGAACCCCAAGTACCACATTTAGTCAGTGTTGAACTTCGATAGGTACATGCACATATTTTTACGTTGATACTGAGGTGGGTCCTCAACTGCTAATTGGTACCACTAGGGAACCCAACAGGGTCTATGCGTGGCCGATTAAGCCTGGTCTAACTAAATATTCTATTGGAAACCTATAGTCGTATTTGACCGGTTTTTTCTGAGCGTTTGGAGATTTAAACTAGAAATGTTTGTCTACCAGTTCATCTGTTTGTCAGCTGTGACGTATGCGTGAAAAATTTAAAGGACTTATGGGAACTTTGTAGGACATACTTTGCTTCTGTCTGACTTAATCAAAACTACGCCTTACTCATTTAGGGGCCCCGTTCTTCTCTGCGTTAGATGGATCCCCAAGTACGATACTTCGTCGCTGCTAAACTGCGATAGGAAATCCAAATTCTTCTACGTTGATCCGCAACACTAAGGAGCTCTAACTGGTACCGCTAGGGAGCACAACAGGGTCTATACGTAGCCGATTAGCTAAACCTGGTCTAACCTAACCTAATCTTCTATTGAAAGCCTGTGGTCGTATTTGGCCGGTTTTTTCTGATCTTTAGGAGATTTAAACTAGAAATGTTGGTCTACCAGTTCATCTGTTTGTCAACTGTGTATGAAAAGTTTAAAGGATTTATGGATTGTATTGGAATTTTCAATGAGGATTGTGGTTGAATTATAGATATGATTCTTATAATTTCGAGCTGGGTTAATACTAATTAAAGAAACATAGATCTATTTATATAAACTTTGATAATCAGGAACTTTTTGATAAATAGAACTAAATATGGAAATTTTTTACTTAATTTTTCAAGCAAAAAGACGTCATTCATAAACAAATTTGTCTCTTTAAGGTATTCTAATAAAAGTGCATCATTTGAATTGTGTGACAAAATGCGTTGGAAAAAACGGTGTTGCATAAAAATTTCGAAAAATGGGTGCAATATGTGGTCTCCCAATGGGCCTCTTAAGCCTTCGAGTGTAAATCTTAGCCAACCAAATTTAATTAATTTATTGTATAAACAATAAATTTATTGGAACACTGATTTCCAGAATTAATCTCCATAAATTTCGATATCTATGAGTCACCAGGATCGTACGATTTCTTTCTTTAGGGCTTAGTGAAATCTTTGATCTTTGAAAATAGATTACAAACAATTTCTGAGCACAAGGCCGAGATTCAATGAGTCCTCGGTGAGATAGAAGCAGATTTTTGTCCAAATATTGAATATTGAAAAAATTAAAAGCTCTGTTTTCAGAGTTGCATGGGCTTGCCATGTATTTTATTCTTTACTTAATCAGAAGCTGTCTCCTTTACAATGCACTCGAATCACCATCCGCTCAATAAATATGCGTTTTATTTGCAAACTAAATCGTGCACTTTAATTGGATCATTCATTTCATGAATCCGAAGCTTCCAATTGAATATTTAAATTCTCATTGTAAATCACCAAAATATCTAAGATCTAAGATCTTACATCACAACTTCTATGTATATCCTGTAGAAACTTTGTGATGATTAACGATATCTATGGTACAACGACATCTAAGGTCAGGCGGAATAGGTTAATGGTACGCAAAGCTCGTCGCTGTGGGGGCGCCGAGCAGTAGCAAAATACATATTGCCTGCACTTGATGGCAATGCGGGGAAAGCTTTTAAGACATTTGTAATTAAGTTGTCAGTGGATTTGTTGCTAACAAATGAATGAAAACATAACACCGTCATGCACACGTTCACACACACACACACACACACGAACGCCATTAGCGTAGCTGTAGTTGTAGAAACACACGCACACACACCCGCACTGACATATCATAGAGACACATAGATACGCGTAGCATAGCACAGCGTGAATAATGCGAACGGATATAGGAGAGGAAATGTGCATTGGGGAAGTGCCTGTATGAATGTGTTTATATGTGTGCGTGTGCGTGTGCGTGTGAGTTTGCTGGTTGATTGTCGTAGCGGTAAAAGCTTTTAGATTATTTCTTGTGGGAAATCGAAGTATTGTAACGTTTTGCAAATCACGCTTAAGTGATTCTGCCTTTGCAGTTTTCCTGCAACATATGTGCGGGCACGGCCCCGCCTATTCCTCCCCTCACCATGCACACCACTGTTGGGGCTTTGTTTTATTTCATCTCGTGTTGTCTGTAGGCAATTTGATATATGTTAAGGCAATGCTGGCGCACAACAAGACATTTACGCTGCATATAATCTGAGTTTTTTGCTTAGAAGGAGTGAGAAGACCGAATGATTTGATGTTAAAGTGCAAGTGTGTGGGGCACAGTTGGGCTTTAGAAGTGAGAAAGTGTGTGACACTCATTAAGTTTCTGGGTCTTAGCTTGTGCTTCTGTCAGAGCTTATTAATGGCTGAACCTGGGGCGTAGTAATGAAATCGCTCGCAGCAATTAAGACGCCAAGCAGTGTGCGTGCAATTTTATTGCAGACCATTGCGGAAGTGAATTTGCTTATGTGTGAGAAACTTAAGTGCTCGGCAGGTGGAGAGGAAAGCCAATTCATCCAGGGAAGAGTTCGTTGGGAGAAACTGTTATTAGATATCAGGAAATTTGTGGAATTTTTTTTAATTTTAAATTATTAACTACCTACTTTATTTATTACAACGTGCGACAAAAATTAAAAAAATTTTTCACACCGGAAAAAATCCATATGGGCGTGAAACTAGAGGCAAAACATAGTAATACTGCGTACTCAGTTTTTCATTTCTACTTCCTTTTTAAAAGGATTTCAAAATTTTGAAGGAGATAAAAAATAAAAAAAACATAAAAAATACTTAACCTCGTTAGAATACGGCGAAGTGTATACCAAATGAAACAGAAAAGGGTCAAGAATTTAAATAGAATTAATTTTTTTTCTATTTGTAAAAAAAGGATATGAAAATGGTCCTTTGAAAATTTTAATCATTTATATCCTTGAAAATTTACATCGAATTTTCTTGAAAAGTAAGTATGTTAAAACCAAAAATCTCCTTGATCACGTGTAAAAATTTCATTATTCTCGCTTCATTGATTTTTTATCTTTTTATTATTTAAAATAGTGACACTCAAATATATTTGAATTTTTGTACTTCATTAGCATTGTAGGCTTTTTTTAAATAACTTTCGAACTAATAAAGTTAGACTAATGAAATTTTGACACGTGATCAAGGAGATTTTGGGTTTTAACATACTTACTTTTCAAGAAAATTCGATGCAAATTTTCAAGGATATAAAGGATTAAAATTCTCAAAGGACCTTTTTCATATCCTTTTTTTTGCAAATAGATAAAAGTCAATTTAATTTAAATTCTTGCACTTTTCCTCTTTCATTTCATATACATATCGCCATATTCTAGCGAGGTTAAGTATTTTTTATATTTTTTTTATCCCCTTCAAAATTTTGAAGACAAAGGATGTATAAATGAAAAACTGAGTACGCAGTATTACTATGTTTTGCCTCTAGTTTCACGCCCATATAGATTTTTTGCAGTGTGAAAAATGCTGTCGCACGGTGTTTTTATTTTCAACTATCCAACGAATGACAACCGATGTTCTATCCACAGCAACCAGCGTTTCATCGCTGAGCTGTGACACGATTTTAAGTATTAAATTTTCAATATTTTATTTAGTTTTGTAATAAATGTTTGTGTTTACTCAAATATTTATTGCTGCAAACGCGAAACCTGTGCATTGCGTGAAAATGGACATTATTCAATTCAATTCAATTTAAATTTTCACTATTTTGTTTATTTAGCGGATTTATTGTTTGCATATGCAACAGCAGCGCCACGTTTATCACATGGACAGCGCTCTACACTGTTGACAGCGAGTCCTTCGATTTATTTTAATAATTTCCACTGCAATATTTGCCACATGCGTGTGTTTGCTATCCGCTTGTCTTCTTCGTATTTACATAATCAAGTTCTATTAAATAAATACGTTTCAAATAACTGAAACTGTACGCTGAACTATAGCACACACACACACACACATACACACACAAATACACACATACGCGCAGTAAATGCGCAAATTGGCAACACTCAACGCTGCAGCGCCGACATTTTGCCCCCAAAGTGAACATTTCCATTATTAATAAACACTCATTAAGTGATTATCATAGACAATGACGCTGTGATGGCGCTCAAACTGTTGCCATTACTGTCGCTGTCAGTGCGCACGACAACAATGCCACAGCCAACGCGAACGAGTGGCAAGTGGCCGTAGCAGTGACACTGACGGGGACAGTTGAGTGGCCACAGATAATTGGAAGAACCGTGGCGTGGCGCCAGTAAGCGTAAACTTCAATTACTCACAATTTCTAGTCTGCGGCATAGCGGAGACTAGAAAGACAAAGCAACAACAACAACAAAAGCATCAATCGAAACAACAATAACAACAGTCATACATGTATAATAGAAATATTAAATCAAGTACAACATTTATTAGCAACAACAACAACAACACTGGATAAATCTAACTACACAACTGAAAATGGAAAGTGAAAAAACTGCAACTTACTTTCATAGAGTTGGGAGACTCGTTCATCTACATACATCTACATCTATGTATTATATAATAATGAATGTCTGTCTGTTTGATTGTTTGTTTGTTGGTCACACGACACTAAAAATCAAAAACTAGACGGCCGATTGAACAGAATCTTTCACAGAATGTTCTTCTTCACCAAATCTCGGTAAACCACATTGTGACAATAGAACCTGACAGGTGGGCGTGGCACCTCCCATACAACCTAAATCTTTAATATGGAATAGCATCGGAGTTATAGGTCCGACTTGGCCTAAGCCCGACTCATGGCTTAGACATGTCATTCTAGTGGTAAAATTTTGTAGGCGTTGGACAAGGGGCGTGACTCTTCTCAGGCGACCCAAATATTTTGAATAACTTTGTAACTACAGGTCACACATCCATGAAACTTGGCACAGACTTACGATTTAGATGTGCTCTTCGATAGGAGGAATAAGGTGGGTATTGAACGAGGGGGCCTGGCAAGGCCAATACAACACAAATTTTTAATGTGGAATAGTTTCGGAATAGTTAGTCGGATAGAATTAACATTTTGTATATCGTCGTTCCATAGATGTGTCATTCTACTGATAAATTCTTGTTTGCGTTTGACAAGGGGCGTGGCAAATTTTATGTGACCCAAATTTTCTGCGTAACTTTGGAACTATAAGTCGCACATCAATGAAACTGGGTCGCACCCTTCGACTGGAGGAATGGATTGGGTATTGCATAAAAAGGGCGTGGCAACGCCCATACAATTAAAATCTATATACATATAATTGCTTTCCCTGACTGATTGACTGACTGATTTATCACTGCCCAGCCCAAACGACTAAAGCTACACACATGAAATTTGAACTGACGGAATTTTTAAAATTCGGGATCTATAGGGGCAAAACATGGGTTAAAGTGTTGTTGTTGTTTCATTAGGAAGGCAGGCAGGGCCTGGGTTAAAGTGTTGTCTTATCAGTTAACCTAACCTAACTTAGTTAGAAAGTCTGCAAAGATTGCTGTTGTCTGGCTAAACATAATAAAGAAATGATCTATGGCTGACTTTAGGTTATATAAGGATAGGGATTAGGAGATTAAGGATTTTAGGTTTATTAGGGTAAATGCAAAAATAGTCTCACTACTACATGGAGGCCATTTGCCAAGGCCAAGTGCATCGGCTTCCTAAAGCGGTGCAAAAAATATTTCACTCCGTCTGATCTCCGCATTATTTACACTACCTATATCCGACCTAAAAAGGAGTTTAACTCGCACCTATGGGCGGCGGCTTCGAAAACCCATTTGGAGCTCCTGGACCGGGTGCAAAACCGTGCGATCGCGCTTATAGGGGACAGTACGGCATCCAGCTCTATTGACTCCTTAGAACATCGTCGAAACGTGGCGTGTGTGGTGTTGTTTTACCGATACTTCTTCGGTAATTGCTCAGTGGAGATGAGCAGTTTGATGCCATCGCTCCGGGTATTCCCACGGGCAACCCGTTTGAGCACTGGCGCTCATGCATTCCACGTTGAAACGATGTTCCAGCGCACTACGCATTACAGAGAAAGCTCGTTTCTGGCCCGCACAGCGCGGTTGTGGAATGGTCTCCCTGCGAATATCTTCCCCAGCACTTATGATCTCGATGGGTTCAAGGCAAGAGTCCATAACCACTTCACTCTTAACCCTCTCTCCTAACCCATACCTATATATCCTTCCTGAACTAGCGCAATGCCTCGCATTTATAGGGGTCAGGGGGCATCCCCTGCGCGTTTGTTCGAGTTAAAAAAAAAAAAAATGTTGATCTATTGTGAGTCCCTTACCGAAGTACTACATATCACCTTGGACTCATAGAATGAACCATTTCCACTGCTCCAGTGTTTATTAGGTCCACAGATTAGAACTTTGATCCCATGATGCAGAGTCGTCCCTTAACGACCGTTTTTAGGGCAAAAATGTTTCTAAAGTGGAGTGCTACTTCTCTGATTTGCCCAGAACAGGACCTTAACTTTTAGGTCACCCTACTTCAGTGGCGGTTTCAGGGGGGTTTTGGGGGTTGAAACTCCCAACGAAATATTAGGATCGACTTTAAAACAACATACAAATTAAAAGGCATTTTTTTTGGGAATTTTATGAATATTAAAGAATAACTTTTTGAAACTCCCCCCGGAAATACTCGTATTTTTCTGAATCCGCCCCTGCCCTACTTTGATAATCTTATCGAACTTTAGACGATTAACATCAACGCGGTTATCATTGAACCCAGATAGTTTCCTCAAACTATCAGCGGTGTATAGTTTAAAGGAAAAATTTGTCAATTAATAACAAAATGGAGGTAACTTGTCAAAATCTGTTGAGAATTTTGATTAGTGAAGACAGAAATGTTTGTTCACATTGCTGAACTGTGGCGCCTTTCGTCCAGTCAAGTCTGCAGAAGCTGCGGAAACTTTCACACTTTGTGTGATACTGTTCGTCTCCGCAGGAATGCCAACTTCCCACTCTGGGGTCAAGATTTCTCTGGGGATAAGTTGAAATCTCGGATCTCTTTTCCTTCGTTAAGAGATTGAACTGGTTTCGAGACTGTTCGTTAGCTTCAGAGAAATATAGAAAAGGATTCTCAATAGGCGATTTTGGCTTCCGAGTGGAAGTGTGCTCTGTGCCGCATACACCTTTCCCCACCTAACCTTACATACTTATGATCGGTCTCTGAGCTAAAACTATCTCTTGGCTGAGGATTTGCTGAAGTGAGCCACTTTCTGGGTCCTTTTCAACTTTCGTTTACAGACATTTGAATGGATGTGAAGGTGAGCCAAGAAATTGATGTATACAAATTCTTCAAGCCCTCACACTTCTAAGCAATCTATTGTAATTACTATCGGGTATAATGTGTTCTTCCGGTCCCCGAGTATTCTCCACCAAATTCAAAAAGTTGTCTTCTCAACCTAACCTTACCTTAATCTAACATAAACATACGAATATGAAAAATTAGTCGTAAAAGTTTAGCTGAAACGAGCAACGGCTGTTGACAAGCCATAATGCCGCCAACGATAATTATTGTACGTGTATGGTAATTGCACTGCTTATAATTTTATCACTGTTATCACGCGACAGGCGTCGCACCATTGGCCTAAGCCTTGGCCCAACTTTGCCGCGACGCAACAGTCGTCAAAAGGGACGAGCAACAACAAGGATTGAAATGAATACCAAACGCTATGCACATTTCATTTCGAAATGTTGTAAAAACCACATGAAAAAAACGTTAAAATTCTTTGGCGTGCACAGTGGTTTGTTGTCATACCATCGAAGGGGAAAAATACTTGAAAAAGTGTTTCGAAATTGCTGAAATTTGCTGTTGATACGGGTGAATAAGGATGCATAAGGATGCGTTGAATTAAAAATTTAAATCAATTTCTTTTCCGCAATATATAACACCGTGCAACAAAAATTAAAACAATTTTTCACACCGGAAAAAATGCATATGGGCGTGAAACTAGAGACCAAACATAGTAATACTGCGTACTCAGTTTTTAATTTTTACATCCTTTGTTCTTTTAAAAGGACTACAAAATTTTGAAGGGGTTAAAAAATAAAAAAAAATAAAAAAAATACTTAACCTCGTTAGAATATGGCGATATGTATATCAAATGAAAGAGAAAAGGCTCAAGAATTTTAATAACATTGATTTTTTAATCTATTTGTCAAAAAAGGATATGAAAAAGGTCCTTTGAAAATTTTAATCCTTTATATACTTGAAATTTTATAAAGAATTTTCTTGAAAAGTAACTATGTTCAAACCCAAAATCTCCCTGATCAGGTGTCAAAATTTCATTACTCTGACTTTATTGGTTCGAAAGTTATTAAAAAAAAGGCGGAAGCTGCAATTCTAATGAAGTACAAAAATTCTAATTTATTTGAGTATCAGTATTTTAACGAGGTTAAGTATTTTTTATATTTTTTTTATTTTTTATCCACATCAAAATTTTGAAGCCCTTTTAAAAGGACAAAGGATGTAGAAATGAAAAACTGAGTACGCAATATTACTATACAAGTATTTGGTCTCTATTTTCACGCACATATGGATTTTTAGTGTGAAAAATGCTGTCGCACTGTGTTAGTTTGATCACGTTTATGGTTTTGCTGTTTGTTTGGATTGCTGGATTTCTAGGACATGCGATATGGAACTGTGCCTGGAAAAACAGTATTATAGTATTTTTCTTTATTACTTAAGCTTCATTCATATTTACTTCTGCATTTGAAAATTTGCCTACGTCAGAAGTTGAGTTCAAAAAAATTAAAAAAAAATACTTGTTCAATTATCTTTAAATTGGAGTGTTTTCAATATTTTTTTTAGTCAAAAAATTGTTTTCAATATGATCCTTTAATCAATTTTCTTTGTAGGAATAACTTTGATAAAACCATCAAAATGACTTTAATGCTATAAACAGTATAGTGCCTATCAAATGAGCGTTTTTCAAAGTGAGGCTTCATAATTGAATTTAATGACAACAATATTTGTAAATTTTTGCCCACTGTGCAATAGGCCGCACTTAAGAACGCACACTGCATACTTGTACGTTCACACATTCGTTAAGTGTCGGCTGCCAGTTTCATTTCATGTGCCGTCCACAAGAAGCCGTCTTTGGCGTGGCTCTTACTACAGTTGTGGCTGTTATTGTTGCTGTTGCTTTTATTGCGGCTGTTGTTTCTTTCCACTTCCGCTGCTGCTGCTTTGCATGGCGGCATCAATTGTGGCATAAATGTCTTTATGCTTTTATTTTTATTTTCATATTTTTCTCCATATGGCTTGCGCCTTTTCGCACATTCGACAACGCTTCGCACTCGAGTCTGCTCGAGTCTGTTGCTTTGTTGCTGCATTGTTTTAAATTCAGAGATCGTAGATGATTTTAACGCTATTATGTTAAGCATTTCGCTCTTTTGGCACTTTTTGCCACTTTTCTTCTCATCATTCGCAGCTTCATCTTTATCGTCATCAATGGCAACGTT
Organism: Melieria crassipennis; assembly: GCA_963668005.1. NCBI lineage: Eukaryota > Metazoa > Arthropoda > Insecta > Diptera > Ulidiidae > Melieria > Melieria crassipennis. Next base: position 23,664,427 of record OY764962.1, on the reverse strand, counting down.
TCTCTTTTCTCCGTGTGGCCTTTTCTGTCAGCACAAACCTTTGCTGCATGCGAATTTTTCTGCCGCTTTTGTGTGTTTGTCGGTTTGCTCTGGCACCACCACTTGGCGGTTTTCTACGCCTCATAACAATAGCAACAACAATAACGGCAACAATAATCAGCGCTGAAATGTAGAGAAACGTTTGTGCGGCATCGTTCAGCGGTTTTCGCTTTCGTCTGGTATCTTGCACGTTCACCGAGTTGACCATCAGAATGGTTGCGACTACGTGACCCAGTTTATTAAGTGACAGCTAAAATGTGTTGCCGTATTTGATTTTAATTTGACAGTTTGTCTTCACAAAATCTAATTACTTTCGTTATGGTGGTACGTGAAGACGTTTCAGTCTGGTTGAGATTTAACTAAATTGCTGGGGATGATAGCTGATCAATAATGCAATTCGATACGGCAATCAGATTTGGTTTAGGGAATCTTATGAGGACATGAGCCGTTTGAGTTGGGCTATATTTGAGTTGTAGAAATAAATGCTTACAAACGTAGCGCTTGGAAGGCCATTAATAATGCAATCGGGCTGCGGGCCAATATTTTGATTGCCAATATACACGCGTCGGCCTTGCTGGTTGATAAGAATTGATTAATGATGCTTGGTTGGTGCAGTTCAAGGATGGTTGGTTTTTTTTTGCAGCGATTTATGTAATGAATGATATGAAATTTGTATGAGGTTAAGTTAGAGAATTTATAAGCGTCTTTGAGGCGAGTTTTTCATACAATTTTACATGTTTGGCTGTATGTCTGTATTGGTAGGCTGTATATATGTGAGGGTGTTTGGGTGTTAAACACCTCTTTCAGCCCATCATTAATACAAATTTTCAGTAGCTGTGCTCGCTTAACTGCAAAAATAGCAAAACGAGCCTTTCTGATTGAAGTTTTGTTAGTAACTTCAGCAACAAATAAAAAGTAGTTTTAAGACTTTTTAAACATATTTTGATTCTACTTATTAAACATAGTTATGAGCAAATTAAGACTTGATTGTGTTATACCCATGACAGACATTTAGTACAAAATTCATGATAGTAAAAAGTACCAATGTTTGTCATAATTTTTAAAATTTTTGTTCGGAAGCAACTGAATTGTTTTACAATTATATTTAGTACAAAAATCTTGTAGAATACCACGAACATGAATAAGATTTTTCAGTTTACTACAAAGTGATTAAACTGAACATACTTTACAATTACAACAAAATCTCTATTATCACTTATCATACTGAAAATTTTGGCAGGAAAAGTTTGCTGAAGCATTCCGAAATGTTAGACAGGGCCGAAGGCGGCTTCAACGTTCTCCTTCTGGGAACTAAAGACGACCATAAATCAATATCTGACCCCCCACAAGAATTTGATAAGGACAAATAGAAGCAGATTATGAACTGTATTGCAAACAAAAGATTTAAACGATTGAATTTAGAATATAATTTTTACTTATTTTTAATTTTGTTTCAATTTGTGTTTAAGCTGCTGTTGCTTTAAAATTTTGTTTTAATGTTTTATTCGAAAATGCATTCTGCATCCAATACAAAATTTTTTCTTAAATTTCTGAGCAAGGTAAATGTATAGATTTAGCTACCATAACATCAAATACATTTTTAAAATCAAAAATGTTGTCATTAATTTTTGTCATTGTTAATTTCGATAACCATTTTTTCTTAATACTTTATTTGATCTGAAAAGGTATTTCTAGGTTTTTTTAGGCCTGATTGACATACTTTACAGACATTTTTATTTTATGTACGTTATGTGTTTTAATACTTATGGCTTTCATTGTAGTAGATTAAAAGTTAAATGTGTGTCAGGCGTATTACTTCGTTCTGCCTTGGCAAAGATTAATTAATCTACATGAAGTCTTAGATAAAATGGCGTAAACTAAAAACTAGTGTCCGACCGAAGCCACTTTTTTGGCCCGAAACCGAATATTCAGTTTTTTTTAATATTCGGCCGAAACCGAAACTTTCTAGTTGAAATAAAAATTACCATATCAAGCACTTTTTTCAACAAACGAATTTTACATTAAGTAAATAAAGAACAAACAAACAAACATAGCATAAATAAATAAATACTTATTAATAAAAACAATTTATTCATTTCTTAAAAACGTAAACAAGAAGAAATCACCCTTTCGTACCTTACTCGATAATATTCAAAATTAAATAATTTAATATTATATGCTAAAAAAAGAAGTTTATTTACATTGCTGGCATCTAAATTACTCCTCCTTTTACTATATATCTGCTACACAATAAAATGTCAAAAATATTCTAGAAAGTTTCGGTTTCGGCTATTCGGCCATTTTTTGGCCGAAACTGAAACCGAAACCACTTATTTGGGCCGAAACCGAAACCGAATATTCGGTCGGACACTACTAAAAACCGACATTTTTATTTCATATTATAAGACTGTATTTTTATTAAAAATAAACGTCTTTTCTCAGAGTTATGTAATTTGGTCAAAAATTCAACAACAAATTCTGAACTATCATTTTGGCTATACATATTTCGTAGTTGGCGGAAACTTTAGTAAAGAGAACAGGAATTTTGATGAGAAATTCAAACAATTTTGACGCATTCTTGAATGTTGTAGTTTTATTTTATGGCAAAATTGTGATCGTGATGGAATACAAATGAAAGTAAAAAGTTTAAAAAGTCAAAGTTCAGACATTAATATTGAAAAACTATAACAACCCAGCAAACCAAACGATATCGAAACGATATAGAAACGATATCGTTAAAGCGAGAATTTTTTTTGCTTTTATTGCTAAAGTGTCTAAAATGATGTCGAGAACGATAAAAATTACACTATCGTAACGATGTCGAGAATTTCGAAAATCTCGATATCGTTGCGAAATTGAAATTATCTTATCCGAGATATCGTAACGATGTCGAAAATTTTGAAAATTTCGATATCATTTCGACAACGTCATTTTTCTTGTTCTCAATAGAATTTTCGATACTATTGCGAAAACTTATTTTCTTTCTGAAAATTGAAATAAAACGCATATTTTACAGTACAGTCGCATGGCCGGTCCATTATTCAAATCAAATAACGATTATAAGTACACGTAAACTTGGTTTTAAATGCGCGCATGTTCACGTAATGAACATTTTTCGTTTGAGAAAAATTATTTAATTTGACTTGAAAATATTCAAAATCTTCAAGGCAAAAAATTCTAGCAATATCGAGATTATTTCGAGTATTTGTCGCTAAAAATGTATATCGAGAAATTGTTTGTAGGGAAGGGATATGTATACAAATGAAAGCAAAAAGTTGTCATAGTTCAGACTTTAATATTGAAAAACTATAATCAAGGATATGTATTTATGTTAGTTTTTATTTCTGCAGTGTTATGTTTACATGTGTGTCAGAAGTGTTTTAATTTAATATTTTCCTTTCCATCTTTTAGCCTGGTTTGATAGGTTACTTGACTTTCAATCCAGAGGTTCTAGGTTCGATTCCTATTCGGGCTGGTTAAACTCTCGTCTACTTCTATTGATATCCACAACAAGTAGATGAGAATAATAAGTAATGGAAATGTGTTGAAATGTTTGTTTGAAATGTGTTGAAAAACAGGCAACACTGTTTATTCACATTTCATAATACATACACATACATACAAACGGTTGAAATTGTGCATCAAAAACAGGCCACATAGGCTCAAGTATGTCTCATACAAAGGCAGCGATCGCAACCTAATCGTATTTTGTATTCTTTCGAATATAAATAAATATGATTGGCCAACTAATTCACTGAAGAAACCAAACCTGATATTTGCATGATAATGAAAAACATTGCAGTGCCAATCAGAACACATACAACATTGGGCTTTAAAAGTCACACGTCTTACTGCCTGAACAGAATGTCGTAGCTGTGGCAGTGTTGGGACCTGTCAAAAGTTGAAATATATGAATTTGTATGAACGTGCGCACAATGCGTAGTTGAGGCTGTGCCCTTTTTCGCGCCACACGTTCGACATCTTAAAGATTTGACATTTTATTTTAAAATATCAACAATAAAAAATATATCATGGAATATATTAAAAATAATGAATTCTTTGCAATTGGTGCAAGTTTCATATCGTGTTGAAATCTTTTTTGTAAATGACAATTAAACTTTTAGAATTTTTTTTATTCGCATTGTATTCACAAGTTTCGATTGTGGCGACACACATTGTGATCGCTCGTTGTGGTTGTGGTAATATGCAACATTCTGTAAAGATTATAGTAAAGATTATAGAAACACATTTTTGCCAGACAACTTTTCAAAAACCATTTTAACACCTCAAACCTCAATGCATAAAAAAATCTCATAATTTTCATTACTTTCATCACCTGCAATTTCCCCTAAATTTACGCAATTTTATGGCCCTTCAACTTGATGAATGACGAGACTTGATGATGATGAAAAGTTCAACTTTTCGCCCGCCAGTAAAGTCAACTTTTAAGGTTGTTGAAATTGAAGTGAAAATTTGCGCATTAAATATAATTATACTTTGTTGTAATTAATATACTTGAGAACTTTTTCGAAAATGAAGTCTAAACACTTTTTTGAACTTTTCTTGCGCGCCACATCACGCAACGACGGTGCATCTTCACACTCACTTAAATGCATTTGACAGTCTTTAAAGTAGCAAATGATAACAAAAATTAAGAAAGAAAAAACAACATTCGAACAATGTGTGGCATGAGGAATGTGTAAAATACTTTGTAAAGTGCCATTTCCGCGCGCATGCAGACGCGCTACACTGCCACTTTTGCGCTCATTTGCGCCGCTCAACAATGGCAACATATACATTTCCTCTTCAACCTCAGAAGATATACAAGAAATCCCGACGAATAAAATAAAATATAGTATGTCTAACCGAAAAAAAACGCCAAAAAAATGCGAAAATTGTGACATGAGAAATGAAAAATTGAAGTGAAAAAAAAAATCACAGAAAATTTAATTTCCTCAACGCAGTTGTGTTGCTGCGCAAATTGAAGCGCCACGATTTCTCATAACCTGCTCATCCTGCGCGCAGGTCCTTACTATAGCTTCAAGTGTGGCATACATTTCGGTAGGAATGAAAATAAACAGCTCAAGCCGCTGACAGTGCGTTGCGATGGCGGCGCTCTTCTTGCTAAGCGGCGCTGATAACACGTGATCCTGCCAGCGTAAAATTTGTTTTATAAATTACCGCACATCAACATTTTTTTTATTTCTTTATTTGTCGATTTTTTTTTGCTGCTTTAAAGATTTTCGCTATGAGGCACATATTTTGGCCTTCGTTGCTGCTTTATTTTTCTTCTACTCATCTATGGTGGTTTTGTTGTGTGTGTGTGTGTGTAGACGTGGATCGGTGTGTACGGTGTAGACGTTGGTTTTGCGGTGCAGGGGTGACCGCAGTGTGGGAGCAACACACAACGTAAAATTTAGCACATTTAAGATATTTCAAGCAACGTTTAATATGTGGTTTTTTAAATAAGTGTGCTTGAATGTGTGTGTGTGTGTGTGTGTAAAGGCCATAAACATATCAGTTGTGTGAGTTGTCATTTGCTTTTTCATGCCGCCCGCCACTTTCAACTTATCACGCGCCATTTCAACATTCGTTACGTCGCAAACGCCAACAACAACGACAACGCCAACCCTTGCGGCCGGAGCACGCGCTGCGCGTCGGCATAATATGTGAATGTTACCACTTTGCACCCTCGTTTGTTATTTGCGGGTTTTAGTTGAAAACCGCTGTAAAATGTGTAACGGGTCGCTGCATGCCACATGCGGCACACGTCATGTGGCAGCTGGCTTCGTCTAGGCGGTCGCTCTGTAGGTCTCTGTGTGTGTCTTGTAAATCGACACAAATTATTTTGCTGCCCCCTTAAACAACCAAATGGCAACGACAGTTTTTTCGTAATTATGTTGTTACAGCTAAATGTGTCACGCTTCGTGCACATACAAACACAATTCACATACATATACTTACATACAGACACATGTTTGTCTACATGTGTACATGTGTGTGTAAGTATGTGTGAAATATTCGTTGAAATTGAAACACAAGTGGAATGTTTGAGCATTCGCTTTGACACTCGAACCGACGAGCCAACGGTGCGTATGAGTAACCTTTGTTGAAATATTTCTATGCACATTAATTTGCGGTCTTTGAGGGAATTTATGCAAACTCTCAAGTGAAATTTTGTAGAATAACCTCTTCTGTCGCATGGCTGACTGCTTATACTCAGATTTGTTGGCTTCTTATAATCAAATTGCAATTAAAATACAACATTTTCACTTGGAGAAATTCATTTGACGCTTTCATATTTCTTGGGGAAATGCAAAATTCAATTAATGCAAAGTCAAAGAATCACATTTTCTTCCAAGTTGCATCGTTTTGATTGCGTTTACTGCTTTCCCCAGTGCCGGCAATAAACTATTTTATGCACATTCCTAGCCAGAAGTCTTAAGCAGCAATCAGCATTCGGCATGCAAAAGTTTTCTGCAAAGTTTATGCTCTCACTCGAATTTATGCAATTTAACTGCAAATGCTGGCAAAGTAAATTTGACGCTTGATTATTTGCTGCCAAACGAGTACAAATGAAAAAAGGCGAATTTGTTTTGTGGTTGGTTGGGTTTTGATGAAAGTTTAATTGTGGGTTAATTGCCTGCAGGCAACAAATTAATAATAAACAATTTAAATGAGTGGAAAATGATGTTGTCCATTAGGTTTGTGTGCCGGGTTGCTGGCGGTTTTTTTTTCGTCCAAATTGCAATTAGCAAAAAATAAAAAGTTGCTGTGTCTGCATTTAATGAGTGAGTGAACAATGACTGTGGTCGCTCACACAAAATGTGTACAAATGGCAGGCAGCGTTTGAGAAACGGCGGCAATTGAGTTGCATTACTCAAAATTAGCTTGGAATAGGGAATATGATGAGATGAACTAAAGTAGAAGGATGGATGGGTTGAATGGAAATGTAGCTGAAGAAATTTGTTGCTTTGAATGCTAAATTCTGGAAGAGTAATTCTTGTTTATTACACAGTAAAAAAAGGGACAAGGTCAAACAGGTCTCATTCGATAGAGGACCTCAGTAGATGAAAAAGTGTCAACGGATTTTTCCCGGGATGTTCCAGTTTTTCTTTAAATGCAGTTTAAAGATGGCGGCTTTATTCAAATGTTAGAAAAAAATAATGTTTACGTCAAATTAAAGCTAATCATATGAAGTCGAAGAAACAATATCGTTTTTTGAAAAATTTTATGAAAAAGGATATGAAAGGACCTCAACTAAATTTGTATCCTTGAATATCCTGGAAACCGTGAGAGCTAAATATATATAACTGACTTCTGGTAAAAAAGCATTCAAACATCTACACTGCTTATAAATTTCATGTAAATCACTTTTACAGTTAAAACTCTACAACGATTAAAAAAATGTGTTTTGCTACATTCGATGTTTTTAGTAAGCAACTACGAGATATTCTGTACATAAAAACATTAATGTAGCAGTGTATAATTTTTGAAACGCTGTAGAGGCTTTACAAAATTTGCTGACAACTTTAAGCTGGCAGTAGAACAAGTAATAAGTCCTACGAAAGTAAATTCGATTTCGTGGTACCACACCCTTTACAGTGCTTTGGATAAAGCTGACAGTTCTACCTTCTTAATTAAAACATAAAATAAAAAAAAATTTCCAAGATACAAATATACAAACAAATATAATGCACACATATCAATCTCTCATACGCTGTAATAATTTCCGAAATATTTATATCCTCACCCCACTGTAGAGCACATATTTGATTTTTTATTGACTGGTTTGTTGGTATTGCAAATTAAATTACTTGTAATTAACTGGCATTTTTCTGTAATTTCTTCCTTCCTGTCACATGTGGCAATAAAGTCGCTTTGTCATTATTGGCTTTGGCGCTTAATACACACACACACACGCGATTTATTTTAATCCTGTTAATGTGTAAGTTGTTTGACTGTATTATTTATTGTTATTATTATTGCCGCTTGCCGCTTTTTTCCGCCACCTACCTACGCAAATAACGACATTAATAATGCACAATTATGCGGCGAGGTTAAGTGCGCATTTATGTCGACTACCAGCCGCAAAAATGTTTTGTGCCAGCTGCGCCGACCGCAGCGCGATCCGGCCACGCGCTGTTAGAGCTGAATGACTGAAATCGTATTTACTAAATTAGCACAAAAATGGCTTAATTAAGGTTAATCGATGAGGTGAATTTTAATTTGCATTTATTGAAATTTCAACAAAAAAAATTATTAAAATTATTATTAACCCAATTAATGTAGAATGCGTGCTTTTTGACTTTTCCAATGTGCCCGAAGTTATGAAAAATTTCATGGAACCATATGGATATGTTTAATTATATTTTTATTGTTGGAATTTAGAATGAAAAATTAAATCAATGGGAAATTAATGAGATTATATTAAAATTGCCAATGAAATAAAATTAATTAAATATGTTGAATGAGATTAAAAGTACAAAATGAATAAAATTAAAATCAAATCATGAGGAATAGAACTGAGAATAAATCAATTCAATGGGTAATTATAAAATTATATTAAAATTGTCAAGGAATTAGAATTACATAAATAAATTAGATAATTAAAAATGTAAAATAAATAAAACCCAAAAAAGTATAAAAAATAACCTTAACTCTTTATCGGTCAATATAATATTTGAAACGTTTTTTTCCTTAAATTAACTAACTTAATTAGAAACACACTTTATTTAAAAAATTTAGTTTACGTTTTATTTATATATTTTATTTTATTTTATTTTATTTTATTTTATTTTATATTTTTTATTTTTTTATTTATTTATTTATTTATTTTGTAATCGTTTATTATAAAAAATGTCCTTTGTTACATTAATGTTACACACAAAAAAAGTATAAAAAATTACCTTAACCCTTTATCGGTCAATATAATATGATATTTGAAACGTTTTTTTCCTTAAATTAACTAACTTAATTAGAAAAACACTTTATTTAAAAAATTTTGTTTACGTTTTATTTATTTATTTTAATTTAATTTATTTTATTTTTTTATTTTATTTTATTTTAGTTTATTTTATTTTATTTTTTTATTTTTTATTTATTTATTTTGTAATCGTTTATTCAAAAAAATGTCCTTTGTTACAAAAATGTTACACATATAATATATATTTTAACATATAACAACTGAATATTATATATTTTCACTCAAACTTTGTAAAAACCCTTTATTTATATATTTAGATACATTATTTATAAAAAATTGGAATGTATTTCCAATTACAGTTGTTGCGTTCTCAGAAAATTTTGTGCACTCAACTTTTGGCGCGAAAAAAGTAAACAAACATTATACTGTGTTCACACATTTTTTTTTGCTTTCACATGAAGCACATTTTGTGCCGGTTGTATTACAATACCCACATCAAACAATAATAGTGAAGCTTCAGTTAATTTTAGGGTTTGTAACATTACTGTCACACGGCCAGATAAAATTTACATGAAAGTGTACAAAAATAAATCAAAATTTAAAAAAATCACAAAAATATTTAGAACTAAAATGGCGAATGACAAGACGAGAGCCTGCAAAAATGTTAGGACTGTATCGGTCCTTATAGTGGTTGGGCATCCAGGAGATAATAAACGGCATCCAGCAATCGACTTACTTACTTACTTACTTACATACTTCTGAACTAGTTCTGTAACGAGTTTATTAACTCAAAAGGTGAAAAAAGGTGACTTTGATTTGGGTAAGAAAACATTTTGGAACAAAGCACACTGAATTAAAATAGTAAATTGAGTTGTTAAGAATGGATCGAAAAGAAACTTCTATGGGCTTGCACTTAGGACTGAGTAAAGCCATTCTTCGATCAACGGTCTGGTCGATAATGGGATAACCTAGAGACACCAATAAAAGTTGGTAGATAGTCCACCAACTGTGGTTTTTTTGCGGTGCGATTTTAAAAAGGAAATCAAGAAGGTTCTTAGTCTAAATCGACAAACTCTTAGATGGCTGACTACATTAAGAGACACGAAAACTTCAGAAGACCCTTGGAAGGCTATGAATAACCCCATCAGTTCATAGCAGTGATGACTATGGTCACAGGTTTATAGGTTGACGAGGTTGCTTTACATACACATTCGGTCATGGTCGGCATAGGGGAATAGAAGATTTCGTATACTGGAATAGAAGATTTCGTATACTGGGACAGACATCCGTAGGAGAGGATTACCATGGACCATGGGATATGAGGAAAGCCCATAATTACATTCGACTTTCGAATAGCTAAATACGAACTAGAGGACAAAAAGGGGCAGGATATGGTTTTAGTCGGTAGAAGTTGGGTTTACACATATTTTTTTATTACTTCTTACACTAAAAAATTACTAGAATGGTGCAACTCGTGTGACATGTTATTCATTTTCAATATTTTAAAATTGCCTTTCGCTCTAAGCATATTGGTTGGTTGGTTGGATGGATCCAGTAGCGTTGCTACGACATTCAATTAGTTATTTTCTCCTAAAGATGCTACAAGGTATACGAGAGTGTTTACTGTACCATTTGGTGTCCAGTCTGAGAAGTTGGAGAAGGCAAGTAGCGAGTTCACGGTGCAATTTGTCATCTCTCCAAAATTTTGATATATTAACTCGTATAGCGTCTGTGACCTCCTTCCTCATGATCACTTTCCTTACCTTAATTTACAAAAATACTTATTTAAAACAAATAAAATGTTTAAAAGTATAATTTTTCTGCAAAATTTATCATTTCTTGATTCACTCAAATGGCTTTTAAATTTTAAAATTCAATTTTAAATTTTAAAATTCAATTTAATAAAACTCTATGTAAATTTTAACCATCCGACTAAATGCTTCACTTGACATATCAAACATTTAATTGCATTAAATAAATTCACTGAAGCTGCTTCACTGCCGCTCCGCACGTTTAACAGAAAAGCCAGCAGGCAAATTGTCGGAATACTTTGGTTCAAAACAACGCCACACACACACTGACACTAATTCTTTGTATGAGTGCACGTAAATCAAAGCCAGCTTTCATTATCTGCAAACAAAAATCTAGCAAAATTATAATGTAATTGTTGTGGTGTGCACACAATTTCACTGCTCACTGCACATGGCTGACATTTGTCATTGCACACAACGCTCGCTGCGCTGCGCTGCGTCTTGGCGCAATCTTTTGCTGTCGGGCGCTTTGTTTAATCGATTGCGCTGCATTCATCAGCAACGCACGCAGATAATTGCTCACACCAATACTTAGTTGGCAGTTTATTCCATTCGAAAGCGTGCAAACACAAATTAATTGCCGCCAGTGCATGATTTATACTTTTCGTATGCTCGAGAAGTGCCAACAAGCACGACACACACACATACACACATCAATGCACAAATGCCTTAACTGTGTAACTGAAAATGTCTTCGCACACGCATTGCCTTCGAACGTTTATACGACAAAGCGATAAACTTGCATGCTTAGCAGCTTTGCGGACCCCGCCTGGCACGCAGTGCGACTGGCTGACTTGTGGCCACTTGTATTAAATTGAAAATGTGATTGCATTGTTGGCGCTGACCACTGCGCTTACGCATCCGCTCTGGGGCGACTGTTTGCCGTGCAAAACTGTGTGCGAGTGCAAACGATTTCGCTTGAAATTGCGACAGCAGTTATGAATGTTTTGCCATTGCGCCATTCTGCAGTTATGAATAAATTTGAGTGTGTGCCCAGCAGGAAATTTGATGCAGTCATTTGTGAAATATTTCTAGCATTTTACTGTTTATTACTTGTAATGCTGCCTTCAAGCCATTGAAACACATTCAGTGATATTTATGTATTTAAGAGGTTTTTCATTAAGCGAGTCTCAAGTTTAAAATTGTATAAGTAGTTTAAAATCGTGTGAGATATGACGGATACTTTTATGGCGAACTAAAGTACATTGAATACAAATATGTCTCAGAAATGTGATCATGAGATCATCAAATGGCCTCCACAGCGATAAGTCCAATTCTATATTTGTTAAGTTATGTATCACAATACACCTTTGTGGTTTTAACAATATCTGAAAGAATTTTCTTGACTGAAAAGAGTGTTTATGTTAGTGTCCGACCGAATATTCGGTCAAAAGTGGTTTCGGTTTCAGTTTCGGCCAAAAAATGGCCGAACGGCCGAACGGCCGAAACCGAAACTTTCTGGAATATGTTTTTACATTTTATTGTGTAGCAGATATATAGTGAAAGGAGGAGTAATTTAGATGCCACCGTTGGTGGCTTATTTTGGCTTATTATGGTGGCTTTATTTTTTTGCATATAATATTAAATTATTTTATTTTGAATATTAGCGAGTAAGGTACGAAAGGGTGATTTTTTCATGCATATGTTTTTAAAAAATGAATAAATTGTTTTTATTAGTAAGTATTTATTTATTTATGGTATGTGTTCTTTATTTACTTAATGTAAAATTCGTTGGTTGAAAAAATTCTTAATATGGTGATTTTTATTTCAACTAGAATGTTTCGGTTTCGGCCGAATATTAAGAAAAACCCGAAATTAGGTTTCGGTTTCGGCCCAAAAAAGATGTTTTGGTCGGACACTAGTTTATGTAAAATTGGTTGGTGTTTTTTTCGTTATGTTTTTTGTTTTGTTGTCAATTTATGTTATACAAAATCATTCAGAACTGAAGAAAATAGGAAAATTCTATGAAATGTCTGATGATTTATTGTGAGTTGTAGCCATAGAAAACACCGTGCGACAGCATTTTTCACACCAGGAAAAATCCATATGTGCGTGAAACTAGAGACCAAATATGGTAATGCTGCGTACTCAGTTTTTCATTTCTACATCCTTTGTCCTTTTAAAAGGACTTTCTTGAAAAAAAAGTATGTTAAAATTCCAAATTTCCTTGATCACGTGTCAAAATTTCATTACACTAACTTTATTAGTTCGAAAGTTATTAAAAAAAAGGCGGAAGCAACAATTGTAATGAAGTACAAAAATTCTAATTTATTTGAGTATCAGTATTTTAAATAATAGAAAGATACAAAGTCAATGAAGCGAGAATAATGAAATTTTGACACGTGATCAAGGAGATTTGGGGTTTTAACATACTTACTTTTCAAGAAAATTAAATCAATTAAATTAATTAATCAAGGATTAAAACTTTCAAAGGACCTTTTTCATATCCTTTTTTGACAAATATAAAAAAATCAATTTTATTTGAATTCTTCAGCCTTTCCTCTTTCATTTGATATACATATCGCCATATTAAATTTTAAAGTCCTTTTAAATGGACAAAGGATGTAGAAATAAAAAACTGAGTACGCAGTATTACTATGTTTGGTCTCTAGTTTCACGCCCATATGGATTTTTATCGGTGTGAAAATTTTTTAATTTAATTTTTGTCGCACGGTGAAATACATCAAACATTGCTTTCATGTACAGCAAAAAGCGGAAACACCACTCAACATGGAATAAATATCAGCACAAAGGCAGATAAAAGCCATTGGAGGGCACAGGACAAATGAGGTCAATGAAGATCTATGGGCAAATCGACAAATTTCGTGAGAATTCTAGCTGGGATGAAACGATAGATCTTTGGCACTTAGCAGCGCCCAGCTGCAAGATACGAAAAGCAACTGACAACGTGTGACTGTGCGTGTGTGTGTATGAGTGCCTCGGTGTAACTGGCTGTGTGCGTGTTTCGCTCATAAGCGCCAAAGTAGCCGAGTAGGAACACCTGTATGGGATCTGGACTAAACTGTGCTGCAGCCAGCGAAGCGCCGCAGAGCAAAAGGGGGCAGCAACAGCAGCAGCAGCACACGGCACGACTGAGTGCAAAATTATAAATTCAATGCAGCAATTTATGGGCACATTTGAATGCATCTGTGCTGCTGCGGTTGCTCTGGTCATCGTTGCCAAAGCGCACTGCATGCGGCCAATGTGCATTCAAACGTCCAAGTATGACTTGTCTCGCTGTGTGGGTGCCTGTGTGTGTGTGTGTGTGTATTTGTGAGCAATTTCTGCTATGCTTGCTGCATGCAAATGTAATTTGGCCTGCAATGACCAACAACCGAATGTGCCGACATTACTGCAACGACAGCAACAGCAGTGAAAGCGAACGTGGTCTAGAATAGTGAGAGAAATGGGGCCGAGCTCGGTGGCTTTTTTGCTTTAAATTAATTTCGAAATGCCTGTGCAGGTCCAGGTTGCAGGTGTACTGATGTGTTCTAGTGTTTCTGTGCATGTGTGTGTGTGTCTGTCTGTTGCTGCTAACAATGGCCTCAAAAAAACCTGGTACAGCACAAGTTTGCTGCCGTGCTTGCAGTGCTCGTAAATTTCCGTTTTTCATGCCAAACACAAATCAATTTACTTGCACGCCCTCACCCGCCCATCCCATTGCCAGCCATCACTCGCCGCGTCCACGTTACGTGTACAAACTTGTGGAAGATGCGAATGCGCCGTCTGTGGGGGTCGCTGCCGTCTATGTACGAGTACACAATCTAGTTTGGCGCTTATTCCTTCTACTTCCGCTTGCATTTTGCTGCCCGACTGGCGCCGTTGTTCGTTCAGTCGTCAAGCGTGATCGAACTCTCCAAGCGGAATCCATCATCTGTGTGTTCAGCAATGGTTAGCGACTTTTGTCTCATGCTCTCTTCAATGTGTTTTCCTCATTTTTTTTTTGGTTATTTTTGCCTTCCATGTTTTTTCGTGTTTCTGTTCAATGTTTTATCTGATTTTTTTTTATTTCGAGTTTCTTGTACTCGGCTGTCGGACGGAAAAGGATATTTGCCAATTGAAATTGACATTTTATTGATTTTACTACTGCAATTTATGTGAATGAATAAGCGACGGACAATGCGATTGTCGCAAGCATTGCCGTTGCTGAAAGTTACACTTTCATACTTTTAGTTAAATTAAGTCGTTTAAAGTGGACAGCTTTCAATTACTTTTGCGCGACTGGCAGAGAGAGAGAGAGAGAGACGGAGAAAGGATTAAAAATGAAAAAAATTATAATTCAATGTTCATGTAAACGATTTGAATATTTGGCTTTAAGTAAATAAACTGAAATTGGATGCGTTTCCTGAGTTATACGACATTGTCTTTTGCTTTTGGTTTTTTGTGATCTACTTTCAATGAATTTTTTATTTGAATTAAATCTTTTTCTTTAATTACTGTTGGTTTTTTGTTGTGATTTACTTTCAATGAATTTTTTATTTGAATTAAAACTTTTTTTAACCCTAATTCCCAGAATTTTAAAAGTAACGTAAACCCAGAAGTGAAACTGCCAGGTTTATATGAGCTAAATTCCTGAAAACATTTGCTTAAAAAGTACAAAAACTGTCTAAAATGTTAAATTTATAAATGCAATATAATTCTAACATTTCATTAGAGGATGACATAAAATAATGGAATTGAAAATCTTTTGGATTTATCACCATTTGAAATCTTTAGTGAGACTGTGAGGCTCACTTCTGGGAATTAGGGTTAATATACAAGTATTAAACCAGTCATATAAAAAATATAATCTGCTCTTTCAATTTCTTATTCTTAATTTTACAAGTTTTTTTTAAAAAAAAACGTGTTTCATCTCATGATGCAAAAATTTGCTTCTACTCTAACTGAAAGTAAATGAACCTCTAACTAAAATTGAAAAAAAAACACTTTACAGAAAGTCACCAAAAAATTAACTGGCATATTAACTGATGAAAACGTTACTAAAATTACAACTTAGAGTAACTGAAACTCTCACTGAAAGTAACTGAAGCTTAACATTAAAATAACTGAAACTTTTGGTGAAACTAACTGACAAAAATTTGTTTAGGTTAGGTTAGCTAGAGAAGAGTAACAAAATTTATAAATGAAACTTTAACTGATGGCAACGCAAACATTGATTGCACGTAGCTGGAACTCTGACAGTAACATAGCTAAAATTATAATTAAGAGTAACTAAAACTCTAACTAAAAGTAACTGAAACTTTAAATGGAAATAACAGGAACCCAACATACCAACCAACTGGAACTCTTAGTGAAAGTAACTGAAATTTGACTTAGAGTAACTAAAATTCTAACTAAAACTTTAACTAAAAATAACTGACAGTTTGATGGAAACTTTAACTGAAAGTAATTTAAGTTAAAAATGACAGTAACTGAAACTCTAACTAAAAGTAGCTCAATTGCTGAGATTCAATAAAAGAACATTTATGAAATTTAGAAAATGAGACACCTAAACCAATAACTAATCGTAACTGAAAATCTTACTGAAAGTTATTTAAAATTTAGTAGTAACTGCAACTCTAACTGAAAGAAACTGTATCTTTAATTGAGAGTAACTGAAACCCAGTGAAAGTAAATGAAATTCAAACTGAAAATAACTTAAAAACTGAAACTCTTAATTAAAGTAACTTCAACTTTGACTGAGAGTATATTAACTTTTCTAAGTGAAGCTTTAACTGAGTACAACTGCAACTCAAACTGACATTAACATAACTAAAACCATAACCTAAGAGTAATTAATAATGTAACTGAAAGTAATTGAAACTGTGAACGAGAATAACTGGAACTCTTAGTGAAAGTAACTGAAACTTTGACTTGAACTAACTGAAATTCTAAGTAAAACTTTAACTTAAAGTATGCAAAACTTTGACTGAAACGCAGCCGGAACCCTAACTGGCAGATAGCTGAAAATAACTGAAACTCTAACTGAAGGTAACTGAAACTTTAAATGAGAATAATTTGAACTCTTATTGAAAGAAACTGAAGTTTTTATTCAGAGTAACTGAAACTCGTAGAGGAACTTTAACTAAAGGTATGTGAAGCTTTTAAGCTTTTAGAAATCTAACTGGCAGTAAAATAGCTGAGAGTATTTGAGATTCAAACATAACGTAACTGAAACTTTAAAAGACAGTAACTAGAACTCTTAGTAAGAGTTACTGAATCTTTAACTTAGAGTAATTGAAATTCAAAGTGATATTTTAACTAAAAGTTAAGGGAAAGTTAAATAAAAATAACACAGCTGAAACTATAACTGAGTCTAACTAAAAATTCAACAGAGCAAAGTTCAAAAAGTGAAAGTTATTGAAATTTCACCTGAGAGTAACTCGAACTGTGAGTGAAAGTAACTGAAACTTCAACTGAGAGCAACTGAAACCTAAACTGAGAATAACTGAAGCTTCAACTGAAAGTAACTGAAATTTGAACGGAATGTTACTGAAACGTAAACCAAACTGAACATCAGTTCTTATAGAAAACACCTATAAGTCATCCAGTTGACCTAAAAAGATTTTTTACTCTCATATTTACTTTTATAATTTACGTCCTTTACTTCTTTATTTTATTTCACATTTTACTAATTTCCCATACATTCTCATTCTTTTTATTGTAGGCCTGTCGGATACCAAACTGCATGAAATCTACCTGGACAACAAAGAGATCAAACTCAGCTGGATGGTCGACTGGTACAAACAGGAAGTGCTCTTCCATCTGCAGAATGCATTCAACGAAAAGCATCGCTGGTTCTATTTGGGCTTCTCGAAGCGCGGCGGCCTGGGCGATGCTGACATCTGCTTTTTCGAAAATCAAAATGGCTTCTTCAATGTGGTGACCGACACCTACACCAGTCCGGATGGAAAATTCGTGCAAAAGGACTACCAGCAGGATTGCGAGCTGTTCAAAATGGACGAATACACATTGGCGTTCAAGCGTAAATTTGACACGTGCGATCCGCTCGATTTGAGAATGCATGTAAGTGTTTGAAAATGCTTAAACCCAATGTGCTGTAAACTTTACTGGGCACAGAAAAAAATGACAGCAGCACAAAAAACGAAAAGAAATAAGTGAATACTCCACTTTGTGCAACTAAAGTGCGATTAAAGGATTAAATTCGATTTGCAGACTGTGAAACTTTTCCTTCTCTAGTTTGCTTTCACCGATATTGCACTCCCGTTTTCACTTTTATCCATGTATGCACTTTCATTTGCTGTTTGCAGGAGGGCACAATGTACATTATGTGGGCACGTGGCGAGACCCAGCTGGCCTTGGAGGACTACCAATTTCCGCTGCCGAATGTGTCGTCACACGAGTCGGGCATCAAGATGATGCAGTTGCTGCGCGCCGACAAAATACTTATACCCGAAACGTTAGTAAAATGTCTATTTACGTCACACCTTCGCCTCCTACGATTTCGTTCTTTCCCTGCAGTGAACTCAAACAAATTGAAGTTCGGCTGGACAAGGTGAAAGTGCCCGCCAAGGAGACAACCTACTGGTGCCACATACAAAAGCTGGAAGACTTTGTCAGCGTCAAGCATCACATTGTGCAATTCGAGCCGCTGATCACCTCACCGGGCGTGGTGCATCACATGGAGGTCTTTCACTGCGAGGCCGATCCCGCTGTGGAAATTCCACTTTACAGTGGCGACTGCGAGCAGCTGCCGCAGGAGGCCAAGGTCTGCTCGAAAGTGATTTCGCTGTGGGCCATGGGCGCCAGCTCATTCACCTATCCGCCTGAGACCGGCCTGCCGATAGGCGGTAAGGACTACAATCCGTACATACGGCTGGAGGTGCACTTCAATAATCCCGAACTGGAAAATGGTAGGTGTTGATTGGGATAGAACTCAATAATGCTGGGTTGAGCGTTGGACATTTTCCAATTGATTGCCAGCCCAGAGTGCTACTAATTAATTTGGTGAAAGTAATGATTTATTTTTAAGCTTTTGCCACGCAATTCCCAGTTTGCCATTTAATTTGATAAATGTCGCTATTCATCTATGTTTTGCTTTTTTTCGCTGTCTCTCCTTTCGTTCTCTATGCCTTGGTAGCACACATTGACAGCTCGGGTATGCGCATAAAAATGGTCTCGCAACTGCGGCAATACGATGCTGGCGTAATGGAACTGGGACTTGAGTACACAGACAAAATGGCAATACCGCCCGGTCAGGTGGGATTCCCGTTGAGTGGTTATTGCATTGCCGAGTGCACTGAAGTGGTAAGAGTTGGCTGGTCGTATTGATTTCGAATTGAATTGATGCATTGATTTGGCGCAAATGTGCACGAATAAACATTTGGTTGGTATGGTTGGGTTTTAGTTCGAGTGTGTCTGAATGATTTTTAAATCAGTAAATTCTCGTGTTTCAACAAAAGTCAAAACTAATATCGATCCCTAAGCTTCTAGTTGCACTTAAACAATAACGAAACAAGTATAGAAATGATTAAACAAGTTCGTGTTACAATTTAAAATGCATGAAAATGTTTAATCATGCAAAAAAGTTGAGACAAATGTTCTAAAAATTCAAAAACATTCAATCTCATCTTTAAGCTTGAAGTTGCATAGCTTAAATATTGTGTAACAAGTGTCCCAAAATACAAAATTGTGATATTGAACTAAATTTTAAATAGATAAACGTTGAATTTATCCCTTAAACCTAAGATTTGTTAGAATCAATAGTTAACACAATGAGCTTACAGAAAATTTTTCATAAGTATACAATTTTACATAGTTAGACTTAGAAGAGTATTGTAAACATTAGTCGAAAAAACTTCATTGATTTAAAATTTAAAATTCAAAAGCGCACAAAAGCTTCCAGGATCATTATTCGCTTGAAAATCAATTTTGTGACAGGTGTCACAAAATTGGGACAGTTGTCCCAAAATCATGGCAAAGCTCCGATTTTCAATTGGGAACACATTAAGTCTATTCTTATAACTGCTTATTTTTTATTCATTCAGAAATGTGTCCCAAAATCTCAAATTCATTTGCAACTACAAATTAAAGCATAAAGTAATGTTTGTAAATGTGTTCCTGTCAAGGATTTACTATTACAGCACACAAACCGCTAAGAACATGAATCGTTTGTCGTTGCCATTGACAGCGTTGACCTATTTACAACCAATATAAAATTTTCAGTATTATTTTTGTATTTCAAGTATTTTCAATAGTTTGTTTTTGCTTTTTCTAATTTTTGCTACTGCAGGCGCTGCCGCGCACCGGCATTGTCATTTTCGGCTCCCAGCTGCACACACATTTGCGCGGCGTTCGCATACTGACACGTCATTTCAGTGGCGCAGACGAGCTACGCGAGGTGAATCGTGACGACTATTATTCCCACCACTTCCAGGAGATGCGCAATTTGCATTACAAGCCGCGCGTGTTGCCGGTGAGTGTGGAAAAAAATTATATAAATGTTATTTAAGTTTTTTGGTTACATGCTAAGTTTTTTCAATTTGTTATTCGAATCAAAAACTTGAAATAGAAATCGTGAAAAATTGCCGCTGCTCCACTGGCAGCAAAGCTCATCAAACGTTGACATAAAACTTCGCGTATTGTTGCCTTTAGACTGCACTTAAGTCGAGGAGAATATTTTGTTATCAAATCAAACATTGGCTGCCGGCCGCGTTCGTTCAACTCCCTTTGGATTGTTGTCAACACCGTAACCGAAAAGTGCCAAAGCGCCAGATTAAATGCACAAAGAAACGAAAGGAAAAGAAAAGTAGTTTGCTTTGCTTTTGCGTCAACGTGAAAACTTGTAAACATTCATATTGTTGCTGTTGTATAAGTTTTTCCTGTAGGTATTTGACAGCAACGTAAGGAAAAACTGGGTTGAACTTGCTCCTGTCGCCTGTTGTGCAAGTCGCACAACTATTTCAATTCTCCAAACAACTTTTGTCACGAAAGTGAAGTTTAAATCCAGCTGTTGAAAACGTTGGTTTTGCGAATTAAAAAATGGGCGACCAAGGAGGGAGTAGATTGAAGGTGCGGAACCAAAATGAGAAATGCTGAGCACTTGGCAGTTGATAATTTTCTGCAGATTTATGTGGTGCATATAGCAGTGAAATGTAGAAATTAATAATAAATGAGGAAGTGTATGTGACAAAAAAAATATAATTTCTGTTAGAGGTATAGAAAATTTTAAATAAATTATATTACCTACAATATAAATTTAAAATTTAGCAAACAAAAACTGTCACTATTCAGTAAACTTTTATATGCGCATTTTGAAATCAAAATCATTCAATATCTCTCTCAAATGACAGCATACCAATTGGGGAAAGTGTCCCAAAGTCTTAAAAACGATTATACGAACGAATATTCAGATGTTACTTATAAATAGTTAAAATTGCTTATAAATTTAAAATCTAAGGACACTATTTTGTGACATGTATCCCAAAATATTTTTTCCAGCATAAAAGTCTTTCTCATCTATTAATTGATTAATTAATTGAATCTAATTTATTAAATTGATCCTAAAACCCCGAACTGTGAAATTGTCCCAAAATCTAGAACAAGTTCCTATTTACTACTAAAAAATATTCAGTCTTTTTTATAAATCTTAAATATGGTTTATAAATTTAAAACCTTAAAGAAAATAGTTCGTGGCAAATGTCCCAAAATCTTTTTTCCAGTACAACAATATTTCTCATCAGCTGTAAACTAATATATCAATCTGTAAATTGATCTTAAACCCCTGAATAAGCGCCTAACTACTAAGAAATTGTCCCAAATTCTAGAAAACGTTCACACCTACAACTAAAATATATTCAGTATATTTTATAAATTTTTAATATGGCTTATAAATTGAAAATATCAAAGAAAATAGCTTGTGACAATTGTCCCAAAAACTGGTTTCTGTGTTGAGTGTCGCAAAATATTTTAGCAATAAATATGTTTTTGGATTTAAGCTTAAATTTACATTTTGTGACAGTTATGAATTGATTTGTATAGTCGGGCAAAATAGTTTGTGACAAGTGTCCCAAAAACTGGTTTCTGTGTTAAGTGTCCCAAAATCTTTTAACAGTAAATATGTTTTTGGATTTAAACTTAAATTTACGTTTTGTGACAGTTATGAATTGATTTGTACATGAAATGAAGTTGCTTACAAGTACAACGAAACTATGCTTTAGTGCTGCCTGACGTTTCCAATGATTTCAAATTCAAAGAATATCAAAATGCAGCTAAATCTAAACGAAATGGAGATTTCATCGTAAAACGATTTGCAGCACATGCTCGACTATTCTAGAAATTATAAGCACTCCCTATTTCGGCTATTTTAACAACAAAAATATTGCTCATAAAACATAACAAAGCAACATTTGGCGTTTGTGCGGAAACTTAAGAAATTCCTTTATTCAACGCGTCAATCGCCGACAGTACTCGTAATTGGTTGTCCGCATGTGGTGTGACAATGTTGCTGCCTAATGATTACATTCACAATACTGCTATTAATTATTTTGTTGTTGTTGCAACAACATGCTTTTGTCGTTGTTATTGTCAATGGCGACAGTTTTTTATAATCAGCTCAACCATAAACTTGACCATTATGCGCAAATTTCCCTTTTATGTCGTTCACTATGCTCGCTTTCATGTTGAGAACTTTTGCCCCTTTCAACGTTTCATCTTCTTCTTCGCTTTTCTTTTTAGGGTGACGCTTTGGTTACGACTTGCTATTACAACACCGTCGGCATGGACAATGTGACACTGGGCGGTTTCTCCATCAGCGATGAAATGTGCGTCAACTACATTCACTACTATCCGGCAACGAAACTCGAAGTTTGCAAAAGTTCCGTCTCCGAGGATACTTTGGAAAATTATTTCATCTACATGAAGAAGTAAGTGTGGGAAGGGAAGAAATGGGGAGTGGGAATGTGGTGATGGTTGGTTGAAGGCGCATTTGGTGTGGCATTGCGGCAATGGTCGTCGCTATTGGCAGTGTTGAAGTGTTTGGCGGTTTATCGCGTAAGTTCAGGCCTATGGCCAATAAGAGTTGCTTCATTGGCTGTGCAGTCAATTTTCTTGTGTTGTAAAGTTAATTGGAAAGTAGTTGAATGGTGAGCTTTTGTTGTGCTTCTTTGATTTAAATTAGAAACAAGTTGGTTGACTATTTTTGGGAATTGTAGCAAATGTTGATTGAAATGAAGTAAGATTCGTTTTTAATTTCTAGTCAGTACTGAAATATTGCAGTGAGACATGCATAAAGCTGTTAGACTAAACACCAGTTGAGCTGTGACTTAAAATCTGTGATCTAAAATCCTTTCCAAAGTATGTTCAGCCCTCAATTTGATTACAAAAAGCTTACAGCTAGTATGGCTCACGTAATTTTTTTTTAACTTTTAACAAGCTTCAAGCTTTGTGTTTGACAGTCATACAGCACCGTGCGACAACAATTTTACACACTAAAAATTTTACACACGCGAAACTAGGGTCCGAGTGTAGTAAAACTGTGTTTTTAGTTTTTCTCTCAGACGTCAGGTTTTTTTTTTAAAGGAACTTTGAAATTACAAGGTAATTTTTATTTCAAAAAATTATTTTAAAAATTGAGCGCATTGTAGAATAATATTATGGGTATCAAATGAAAGCGAAAAATTCTTAGAACCTTAGAATATTTAATGTTTTGGTGCAAAAGAACGAAGAGGTATTGAAAATGTCCTTTTAAAACTTTATCCTTAAATATCCTCGGAAATTTCCAATAGCTTTTTTGAAAAAAATATATCTTGAGGACTAATATGTACACTACCACATCCTTGAATTTCGTCCTTCTAACTTTATTAGTTTAAGGGGGGTTTCTACCTTGTGCGGTCAAAAAAATCGAATCGATCGAAAAATTTTTTTTCATGCATTTTTGGATTAATACATGATTGTAGAATACGCTCCCGAAATTTGAAGTTGAAATCTTTCTAATTACGGAAGCAATTTATCGAAACAGGTAGCGGTGTCGAGCGCGCCGAGCCGCGGAAGCAAAACTTTGAACGCGTTTTTCTCAAAACTACATTTTTTGACCTTGCGGAAGTGATTTAGGCCACACGAGTTGAACAATAGCTACGAAATTTTAAACAGTTATTTATCAAGGTCTTAGCTATGGCACGAACTAGGATCTTTAAGAAATAATAATTTTTTCTCATTAAAAATAGAAATTTGTATTGAAAAAAGTAGGTAAAAATTTAGTTTTTTAGTCAAAATCGCATATATCCTTCATTTTTAATTTTTTTTTTTAAATCCTAGTTCCAGCCATACACAAAAGGATACAGAATAAGAAAAAATTTCAGTTTTGTGATTCAAGTCATCTCAAACAGCGGCAGGACTTCCGCGAGTAAGGAAGTCCTGCCGTCATTGCTCGATGGCCCCCTCCCCCACTTTGCATATTTTATCTTGAAACTTTTTTTACTTGGTACAATAAACATATACCTACATCTGAAAAAAATTTTCCAGTGTTTATCTTAAAAACCTTCCCATCAAAAATTTAAAAAAAAAAACATGTTTTCTCGGCCGCACAAGGTAGAAACCTGCCCTAAGATAAAAAATTTTTTAAATATATCTTGAGGACTAATATGTACACTACCACATCCTTGAATTTCGTCCTTCTAACTCTATTATTTTAAGATATAAAAAATTTAATACTCACTCATTCTATCAAAACTGTTCCTGAGTTCAGCAAAGATCAGCCGAAACATTCATTAAAATTCGTGAAAGTTGATCTAAGCATTTTAATTAACAATTAACAGCATTTTAATCGAACATTTGTCTATCGAAAAGTGTGTGCAAAAAGTAACACTAAAAAGACCATTGCGGTCATTTTGAAGGTTCTTAATTTTCAAATAACTGTATTTTCTTTAGTATTCCTATTAACTTTTGCTTTGACGACTTTTATTTTTTTATTGGTTGCTGCAATTAGTTCAGGAATAAATAGTTCAGCAATAAATTCAGCAGTTACAATTACTACAGTTATAATTAACCGATTAATCAATGCGATTTGGACTTTTCGAGATATCAGCGAATATAGTATATAGTTTTTGTAGGTATGGAGAACTTGCGGTCTTTCTATTGTTAACTGACAATAGAGGCTTTTAACAAATTTTTTTCCTAAAAATCGCATTTTAACCCTCAACCACTTTCCGTTTTTGCCCGATTTAGGAGTGTGCGACTTTTACTTTTTCAAAAAATTGCATTTGCCAATGATAAGTAAACGTTTTGAAACGTAGAAACCATCTAGAAGGATAGTACCGATATTCTGAAAAATACCCATTCGACATTCTTTTTGACTGCATAAATTACCATGTTGAGTCTGAAAATTCCTTAAAAACAAGATTCTTTTTACTTTGAAAAGCACCTCGTACAACTATTTAGTTGTTATTTATCGTAAAAACAACCTTTGAAGCAAAAAGACTATTGCTAGAAAGCCTCAATAATGCCCAAATTGTTTAACATGTTCAGTAAATCTACGCGAAATTTCACAGATTAAAGTCTAATAAGCACTGAAAGGATAACACGAACTAAGTGCTAACGCGCCTCTCCAACGTTTCATTTGTACTTAATGCACTTTTGCTTGTTATGTTCTTGTACTGTTGTTGTCCTGTCTGGACACACACGCACACACACTTCAATCGTTTCCAATTAAGATAAATCTGCCATTTTTGCCGAGTGTCCTTCAACAAATTTGTCCACTTTAATGTGCTTTCTGTGCTGTGGCACTTATTTTGCTTTTCTCGTTTTCTCTTGTCCCATTTGTCAATACACTCTTCAATACACTGTCTGTATCACACGAATAAACACGCACGCACACACACATACACACACTCATACATACACGCCTACATATGTAGGAAGGAGCATCAGCGCGGCGTTCATTTGAATGGCGCACGTTCGAAGAATTATCGCAGCATCAAATGGACGCAACCACGCGTGGATCAACTGTACACAATGTACATTCAGGAGCCGCTGAGCATGCAGTGCAATAAGTCGGACGGACATCGCTTCGATGGCTACAACTGGGAGGGCGCACCCATCACACCTGTGCAAATTAAAATCCCAATGCATCGCAAGCTCTGTCCCAATTACAATCCGCTGTGGCTGAAGCCGCTCGAGAAGGGCGAGTGCGATTTGCTGGGCGAATGCATCTACTAAACGCCGGATTGAGGGGCGTGTGGGCAGGGGCCCGAAGTGCGCAGATGTGTAGGAATGAAGGAGAACGTGAAGATGGCAAGCAGCGACACTGGTTTTTGCAAACCGTTTGTACAACAGCCACAACAAATGTTAAGCGTACCGAAATCTTTTTGCGTTTTTATTCATTTATATATACTTTTTCTTTGGGAATTTCAACGGCTCGTTGTAATTTTGTAGAATAAATGGCACGTAACGAGCGCTGGCGACGCAGCGCGTATATGTTTGTCCAATGGCCACTGTTGTCGGTTGCGATGCCATGCCGCCGCGGCGAAAGTGCTTGAAGAGCGAGAGAAAGAGAAAAAAAACCACAAAAAGTTCTTGTTGTTGCTTTGAGATGTTAAACGTTGATAAAATGCTGTAAGTAGAGCAACGCGAATGATGCGGTTTGAATGTTTAAAGTCGCGCACAAAAAAAAAAGTTGTTGAAAAAAAGTTGTGAAAATCTTCAAAGTTCTTTGTTGAAAAAGCGAATTTAAGCATTTGGCGCAACGTCAACTGATTCGACGTGGCCACAGCTGTCAGTGGCCGCAGGCTGAAGAGCTCATTTTCGCAGCAATTTTTAAACTAACCAACGCAATTAAACTCAACTTGCACGTGTAATTTGCTTTCGCTGCGCCTAAAATGCGGCCAACATTTTCCCAATTAAAATTTGCGCTCGCAGCTTCATTAAACAATTTCAGCGGCCTAACGACAACCAACTAAATAACCAACCGGCCCGCCAGTCAGTCAACTGGCAGCGATTTGCTGACAAAGTGGATTTTCGCACTTTCCATTTTGGTCGCATTTATCGATGGCAATGGAAATTTGCTGCTTCAGAAAGCAGTGTGCGGCCGCCAGCGTTTGCTGCAATTTGTTTGATTTCGTTTCTTTGCTCTAATTCGGTGAGATGAAAATAAATTTGTTGTGTGTGTAAATATTCAAAGTATCATATTTTTAACTGATCATTAACACTAAATAGCTATAGATAAGATATATCGATGTATCAACGCTGCACTCTTGTTGTCTCGTCCTTGGCGATTGTTTTTGAGTTTTGCATGGCCCCCGAAACGTGAGTTATGCGGCTATGAGTTTGTTGTATTTGATTATTTGTACATCACACTCACATCAGCAGCTACATACATAACTACATACGAGTACATATACTAGACAACATATTATGAAACGTATATAAGATGTGATAATTATATTATGAATATTAGTAAAAATTTATAAAACGCGAAATGCAAACGAAAATGAAGATACATATAAGAAAATGCAAAAAGAATTATATATCAAAAAATAAAAATGACCACCATACCAGCAAAAAAAAATTGTTATTGATTGTGTTTGATTTTCTAAAGGATGAGACAGGGAATTGTTACGAGCTATGGGATGTTAACTATCAATCAAGAAAAGAAAGTTATTACTGTTGCAAGTAAAAATATGCAACGAAATTGATATCAAGGAATGGAATCAGGAAATCATTTAGGTTAAGTAGAAAGAAGCATACATTTAGGCTCGTAGTTTTTTAATGATTTCAAATCAATGCGTAAGGTGTGGTAAGAGGAAATCCATTATTTGTTCTTGAAATCGAAATCTTTATTTAGCATAGCTAGAATAACCCAATTCAGATCAAATATGCACCGGTTTTGTTCAGTAATTTGAAGTAGGAGAGTAAGGAGTAGGAGAGAAGATACGAGGTGTACAAGGTGACGAAGAGTAGTAGAGAAGGGAAGTAGAATATTAGTAGCAGAGAGAAAACGAGATGTACAAGGTGACGAAGAGTAGAAAAGAAAGGATATAGAAAAGGAGTAGTAGAGAAGAAACGAGGTGTACAAGGTGATGAAGAGTAGTAGAGAAGTGAAGTAGATACTTAGTAGGAGAGAAGAAACGAGGTGCACAAGTTGACGAAGAGTAGAAGAGAAAGGAAGTAGAAAAGAAGTAGGAGAAAAGAAACGAGGTGTAAAAGGTGATGAAGAGTAGTAGAGAAGGGAAGTAGAAAAGGAGTAGGAGAGAAGAAACGAGGTGTACAAGTTGACGAAGAGTATTAGAGAATTAGTAGGATTAGTAGATACTCGTAATTAGTAGGAGAGAAGAAACGAGGAGGACAAGGTGACAAAGAGTAGAAGAGAAGGGAAGTAGAAAATTAGTAGGAGAGAGGAAACGAGGAGGACAAGGTGACGAAGAATAGAAGAGAAGGGAAGTAGAAAAGGATTAGGAGAGAAGAAACGATGTGTACAAGTTGACGAAGAATAGAAGAGGAGGGAAGTAGAAAAGGAGTATTAGAGAAGTGAAGTAGATAATTAGTAGGAGAGAGGAAACGAGGAGGACAAGGTGACAAAGAGTAGAAGAGAAGGGAAGTAGAAAATCAGTAGGAGAGAGGAAACGAGGAGGACAAGGTGACGAAGAGTAGAAGAGAAGGGAAGTAGAAAAGGAGTAGGAGAGAAGAAACGAGGTGTACAAGTTGACGAAGAATAGAAAGGAGGGAAGTAGAAAAGGAGTAGGTAATAGGAAACGAGGTATAGAAGAGAAGGGAAGTAGAAAAGGAGTAGGAGAGAAGAAACGAGGAGTACAAAGTGACGCAGAGTAGAAGAGAAGGGAAGTAGAAAAGGAGTGGTTAATAGGAAACGAGGTATACAAGATAACGAAGAGTAGAAGAGAATCGCAAAATCATTCGCCATAGACAGGACATGTTGGTAATCCCTTTGTGCCAGGTCCGGACTATAAGGTGGATCGATAAAAACTTCCCAACCAATCTCCCGCAGCTTCGGGTGAGTCACTATCGATAAGTGTGGCCTGGCGTGGTCCTGCCGGAACACATTTCCTCTCCTATGGGCCGAGGCTGCACGCTTCTAGGCGATCGCTGTCTTTAGACTAATCGATTGTTAAAGGTCAATAGAGTTTGATCGTACGCTTTGCTTTGAAAAGTATAGCCGGACCTGTGTTTGGTTGGTTGGTTGATTAGTGTGGTGATGCTTCCGACATTAAATTAGCGCTAATGTGCCGTTTTAAATACTCTCTGGGTATTTACGTTCTATTATCGGTTAGTCACCGGTGAGAACCAGAAGGAAAACGAAATCGTCGATCACTTTCTCAGCGCCTGTCCGATCTCATCAAAAAAGAGGATGAAGCCAGTATATCAAAATTTTGGAGAGATAGGACCGCCAACTCACTAATCGCCTTCATCAACCCCTCAAAGTGGATACAGAGATCGTATACCATGTAATATTTATCAGGAATAGTGGCATCTACGCGCTAATTGGTTCTCTGAACATCGCCAATGCACAGTGATTCGTTCCATAGACAAAATTCAAAAAATTGATAGCCTCATAATTTAACGATTTTGATATCATTTGAAAGGTAAAACTCCAACTAAGAAAACCCCAAAAAATCTGTGCAAAAAATCAATAAGTGTCTGTGCAAAAGCGGCTCAAAGCTGAAACTTTTTTCACAAAACAATTTAAACACATATTTTCTGTTTTTTAGTCTATGGAGTAAAAAAAATTTTAAAAAGACATGGTTACCACGAAGTTCCTAAAACTTTCAATATTGATTAAGAAATAATGGCCATTTTCGCTTTTAATGTTTTCTCAAAATTTGTAAAGCTGAGGCTTTGACTTTACTTTTAATTTAAAATATTTTTCTAAATTAAAAATCTGAAAATTAGCAAAACTTAGAGGAAAATATCTAAAAAGTATGTGAAAGTATGTTCCTGGATTTTTTTTAATTTTATGAAGCATTCTTTCTCTGTCAGATAATGTAATTACATCCTCCGATATATTCCCATCTCAGAAAATATTCCGATCTCGGAAAATTCAATTTGAAAAGTTGTCTAAACACCGATTTTTCTAAAAAAAATTTTTTATTTATCCCTAAAAGTATGCAATTAGCACGAATAATGATAAAATCTGCAAAAATGCAAAACACGTCTATTATTATCATTTTTATTGCAAAACTAAAGGGTCCTACGACAATTTCTGTTACTCCTTACAATTATCAATGTTGACGTTACCGATTAAATGTAAAATCTGAAAAATCTAGCCAACACGCTTGCTGCTACAGCTCACCAAAAATTACGAAAATTGTCTTATGTCATTGGCCATTGCCAAACTACAAAAAATTAAGGAAAACAAAATGGAGTTTTCACTTCAGCAGACCATGATTAACTAGTATACCAAATTTTTTGAAGAACGGACCACTCATTCTAATTTTGTACCGCGGTTGTATGGAAACGAATCACTGTGCAATGGTACGAATAAACCACCCAAAAGGTTATTCCGAACACTACTTATTTGCTATTTTACAGCCAGTTTGAGGCATTGAAGAAGGCCAGAAAATCACTGTAAGAGATTTTCTTGATATCTTCAATGAAAGGTTTTCCTACCTTTTTATCCACCTTTTGCTAAGGCTGTGTGTGTGTACAGGGCAAGTGTTCAATAGTTTCCTTTTCAACTGAATTGCAAAAGCAATAGTTTCTGTAGAAAAAAATTATTTTTATTTTTATGGCACTATAAAACCCATCATTGTGTCTTTAACTCCTTGTAAAAAATTAAAGTAACCAGCCCAAACTGTCTTCGCCTGCAAGCTAATTAAAACGTCCATAGTTCATTGTACACACATCCATATCTAAGCAATATTTAACCAAGGCTCTCGCAATCATTTATCTTCAATATAATTTAATTGAAATAATCCATTTAATAGCACGCTGTGGCAGACAATCAGCAAACACAGCCAGCACCAACAATAGCAATAAATAAAATGGTTTCCTCGGCAATGCGCCCACAACAAAGGACATGCCAGCTTCCAGTCGGTGGTACATGAGAAGACTAAAAACAACAACAACAAATAAGGAAAAATAAAAACATAGCCACTACAAGAACGAAGAAACCGGCGAACAAAAGATTGCGGAAAAAAATGTGGAATGTTTAAGCCGAAAAGTTAATGGCCACCCACAGCTTACAAAAGGATAACACAGTTGATTATCATGTGAAGCAATGCTGCCGCAGTTGGTGGGCTGAGGAAGGAAAGGATTGAATTACAGCACTGCAAGTGGAGTGTGGGTGAGTGCGGCTGTGTGCGTGAAGTGGGCACTCGAGCGGGATTTGGATTTGGCTGGTCAACTACAGTTTCACTAAAAGCAAGCCGCTGTTACAGTGTGTGTGTGTGTGTGAGTGAGTCTGCGTCTGAGTATGTGTGCTTGAGTTATGAATGAAGTCTTAAATAGAGTAAAAAAAGGGTGTTTAGTAAATTGTAGACAATTAAATTTTTGTTAACATTTTAGTATCACAGTGTGCACGCAATTTTTCAAAACACGTTTTAATTATTTTCAGGGTTTTGCAAATGAATAATTGTTAATTTTTTTTTGGTGTTCACATATTCGATATTTTGTTCTTGACGTTTCGTTTATGGCCAACAAAATTGACTGTGAAAAATTACAATAAAATATTGCACTGCTCTGACTGAAGGTTGATGTGAAATTTGATGCCATCAATTTATGCAGAGTGGCTCCGAGCACGGCCCAATGCTTCTGTGTGTGTGCGCGCAGTTTTGATAAATGACCAGCATTTTGGTAATTTTTCAAAAGGATTTTTTGCTTGTGTGCATGGATTTTTTTCTTCGTTGATTAGTGAATTGATGAAGAGTTTGAGCAGCGTGGATGTGCAGTGGAATGGTAGAAATCCTTGGAAATGTGTGAAGCATTAATGGAAAAATTGTTGGCAAGGCTTGATGCAGATTTATGGATTAGATACGCCAACTTTTGTTCAATTTTTTTTTAACACACGACATAGTTAATAAGGAGGTGATTCTGAAACCTTGCAGTTTGGGTTGTGAGTTAGAAGTATTCAACATAAATATTAAAAAATTAATTAATTTATTAATTGATATATCAGAAAAATCCATTTAAATTGCACGATAACCTTAACTTGGAGTTATTAAGTTCGAGTCTCGTTGACTGAAGTCGAGCTTCTTTAAATAAGGTCCAACTTCTTTTACTAAAGTGAAACGTTTTAAACTAAACTCGAGCTTCTCTGACTAAAATTGTGTTTTATGAGTAAAGTTAAACTTAGTCGACCCAAGTCAATACTCCTTGACTAAGAATAAACTTCCTTGACTTAAGTCAAGTTTATTGAAGTTTAGTCAAGTTTATTTATTGAAGTTCTAGCTTATTCCACTCAGGTCAGCTGGTTCTACGGACTAGGGTCGAGCTTTTTTGACAAATCTACAAAAAATCGACTTTTTTTTAATGCGGTCAAGCTTTTTTTTTCGAAAAAAGAAGAGATGATTAAGATTGAGATTAATCGACTAACGTCAAGTTTTGTTGTCCAAGTTCGAGCTTCTTTGAATAATTAATAATAATTGACTGGCACGACAGCCCGCTTACGCGAGACTAAGGCCTAGCTTCCCGCAACTACCCGTGTTGTGCGTGTGAATTTGTACACGGGTTGGAGGGACCTACAGTTTTATGCCGGTTCCGAACGGCAGGTTGGGAGCTTTTTCATAAGCAATTTTTACTCTCAGAGGTTTGCCAT
Organism: Melieria crassipennis; assembly: GCA_963668005.1. NCBI lineage: Eukaryota > Metazoa > Arthropoda > Insecta > Diptera > Ulidiidae > Melieria > Melieria crassipennis. The sequence continues at coordinate 23,631,951 of OY764962.1, read as the reverse complement.
TTCCAGCTGAGAGGACAGCCACCGAAAGAGAAAACGAGTTTTCCCGTTATTTTTTTTAGGTGTTATTACAGGCAGTATTTGAACCTGAGGTTGCTGCCTGCGACTCGCGGTCCAACGCACTAACCAACTGAGCCACGGCGGCGAGCTTCTTTGACTAACGTTAAAAATCATAGACTAATGTGGCTTCATTTTCAACTAAGATCAAGGTTTTTGATTAAGGGCGACATTTTTCAATTAAGATCAAGATTCTTGGACTAATGTTTAAGTTTTTTAGAAAAATTTTAGCTTCTTGTTCCACTTAGGTCAAGTTATATTGAAGTCCTGTTTTATTAGGTAAAGTTAAGCTTCTGCGACTTAAAACAATATTTACGGACTAAGAATAAACTTCTTTGACTAAGGTCTACCTTTTTCCACTCAGGTCAAGTTTTGTTGACTAGAGTCAAGCTTCTTCCACTGAAGTCGATATTCCTCGATTAAGAATAAACTTCTTTGACTAAGAATGAGTTTCTTCTACTCAGATCAAGTTTTATCCACAAAAGCAGGATTTCTTCGAATAATCTATAAAAATCGAAATTTTTCGATCAAACTTCTTCATTCGAACAAACTTGTTTAACTAGGATTGAGTGCCAAGAGAGAGTCAAGAGTCAAGCTTCTTCCACTGAAGTCGACATTCATCGCCTTAGAGCAAACTTCTTTGACTAAGATTTAATTTCTTCCACTCAAATCAATTTTTATTCACTAAAGAAGAATTTCTTCGACTAATCAATAAAAATTTAAACTATTCGATCAAACTTCTTGCCTCGAATGAACTTTTTTGACTAAGATAGAGTTTCTTCCACTCAGATCAAGTTTTATCCACTAAATATGGATTCCTCCGACTAATCAATAAACATTGAAATGATTCTATCAAACTTCTTCTTTAGATCAAACTTTTTTGACTAGGATTGCATTTCTTCAACCCTGATCAAGTTTTATCCACTAAAGTAGGTTTTCGTTGACTAATATAAATCGAATCAAAAAATCGAATTTCTTCGATCATTATCTAGCTTCGGCTGCAACTAAAGCATAGAAAAATCAGCTAAGTATAAATATAAAGGCTGGAAACGATATTATAAAATTAAGTCGTAGATTATTTGACTAAAGTTAAGTTTTTTTGGACAAAGTTCGTAAAAGTTAGTTTCGTTCGCTAAGGTTAAAATTTCTTGAATTGTATTGGGGAGTCCCCAACTACGGTCCACCTTTTCAATTGAAGACGATATTCTTCAATTAAAATCAGGATTCTACGATGAAGGAGGAGCTTCTATGACTATGTAAGGTTTAGATTATTTCATCAAAGCTAAGAGTTTTTAACAAAAGTCCAGTTTTATAGTTCCATGTTCTTTCACAAACGTTGATTTTTTAGTCTAAGGTTCTTTCACAAAGGTCGAGTTTTTTTTGACACGTTCGAGATTTTTTAATGACAGTAAAGATTTTTCAGAAAATATCGAAATTCTGACTTTAAATTTGCAAATTACTCTATAACCGAATGAATTTCCCATTCTGTTTATCTTAAAAAATACATTTTTCGAATTGTCACGTCAAAGCTTAACAAATTTTTAACCCTTTCGGAACGGAGTTGGGTCTGAAAAATTATGTTGCATACTTACAAATTCAGAAATTATCTTTTTATCTTTTTAAATAATTCGATTCAATATTTTGCGTGGGTCAATAGATCTGATTAATTGTTTTGAGGAGTATTAACAAATTGGCGGGACGTATTATCCCAGAAGTCACGAAGGGGTTAAAGCAAAACACTATGTTTTGTGTGCGATTTACAAGTATTAGACAAAATAAACTGTAAACTTAATGATCTCCTATATCTCTTCACCTCGAAACTCCGCCCGATAACTGGTTTTACTGATAACAAAAGGTTCTGAACCAAATAAGTCACTAGTTACGTGATATATATGAACCAAATAAATAACTATATAAGTGGTATATTTGACAATTTTGTGGTGTTTTTGGGTAACTTTCGAATACGGTTTTCCTATAAGAAATCCACATAAATTTTCCGCCAAAATCGTCTTCAAGTCAAATATTTCTTCAAAGGAGCCCACAAATTTCATTAAGCCATGTTGCGCCTGCTGACAGCGCAAATATTGTTAAGCAGCATTTGTTGATTTTAATAAAATTCCATCACAAAGCGAAAATTCAATTTCAATGTAATTTGGTGCAACGTGTTTGTCTCATGTTGTCAGTTGATTTGCATTGTCTGCTGTACTTACTGAGCAATGAGAAGCGTCAATGTAAATATTTGGCCACGCAGTGCCATGCCGCCTCCCCAGAGCATATAAAAAGCCCCCATCCTCATCTCTGCACACCCACACAAACACAGACACACGTGCGAGCAGAAATTGCATGTAAATTTACATTGACTGCTTAAGATTTTATTCTGGGATGTGTCTGTTGCTGCCTTTTCACAATTCACTGCAACGGCAAGACAACTTAAGTCAGTACAGTCGAAGCGGCGACTAGGAGTGAAGGTGAGAGTGCTAGAGAGCAAAGGTAAGAGTGCAAATTTGAAGCGACTTATCACTGACGAGAGTTTAACACGTTTGCCTACTCGAAGGTCGGCGATGTAGCAGTCACCTCCAAGCGACACATTTTCCGAGTAGGATTTCTTTTTTGACTTTGGTGTGCTGGGAAGAAATGTTATACATTTTTTGGTAGAGAAATATGTGAAATATGTGATATCACAATGGACCTCACAATGGGCCTCAGAATAGGCCTCCGAGTGTGTCTCTTACAGAGGCAGCCATCATTACGTAACCTAACCTTCTGTTCTCTCCAGGTGCGCGCTTTCTCCAATTAGTCACAAAATGAGATGATAGGGTGTCTTCGACTTGATCCTTCAACCGAAGACACGATCTCCTCTTCCCCATAGAAATTCAACTACTAAGTCGAAAACCTTTTTCGTCGAAGCTTCATCGTTCGTATGGGAGACATGGCCAAGTCAGCGTTATTTTGCTTCTCTTAACCCATTGCTGCCGGATACCAGTTCCGCCCAATGATCAGAAGCAAATTTCAGCTTTATATCTCTGCACGTTGCTGAGATATTCATTAGGTATTTTGTACCCATTACGCAGCGATCAGCTAAACACGTGAAAAAATTGTATTTTTTACAGGTGAGTTAGGAGGCAGATTTTGGTGAAGTTCTAAGGCCACTACGTTTCGCCACATTTTCCACCTCCGGAAAATTCACGATTTTTGGAGTCTGGCAACTCTAGCTAGATTGCGAAATTTTAGGGTGACCTTCACTAGGTTAAGGTAGTTCCATCTTTACCCTAAATATCCCTATCAATGGTTTTGAGAGATCTCAAACATTGACTTTTTTGTGATTTAAAAAAAAAATCAATTTTCATGGGTAAAATTTTACCCATTAGGCAGCAGTGGGTTAACCCTAAAGGCTTTTTGCAGGGGAAAATTCTTAATTTATCGAGTTAGTCTGCTGTGTGGTTATAGCAACAACATTCCATACAAATTTTTTATAAATTTTTTTAAATTTTTTACTACCGAACCCTGTTTTTCAGAGTGTTTCCATACGACAGCAACCATATCGTTCTGACTATAATAATTACAACATAAAAGGTTTTACGCGTAAATAGGAATCGAATATTTCTGAATTTACTTTAGTTAAAATTATTAAAAAATGTATCTGAATTAAAGTAAAAAGTCAAATTGAAAATTTCTCTCAATTTGCCTGCCTTTTTTTTCTTTACTATGTAAGGATATAATATTCAAATAACGTGTATATTCAGTTTATTAATTTCGTATTATTCCTAAAACTTCAAAGTATTCCAAGAACCAAGAAAACAATTTATTCTTGAAACCATAGAGGAATTTAGACGTCCACAAAGTAATATGGGGAGAAAATAGCGACATTTTAAGCATTACTCATTCAAATCTTTTATATTTCGACAAGCTCCAAGCTTCTTTCCACTTCAATAAGTTGTGATGAGCTAATCGAAATAGATTTTTATGTCCAAAAGCCGTAGGTCCTAGTCTACAAAACCATTAGCAGTGCCAGTGCGGATTGACAGAAATTTCTGAAGCGCATACACCATCCAAAAATAAGCAAAGACACCTACTTTTGTGTTTTCCAATAACACTTCCCATCTAGCAGCAACAGATGCACAGAGCGCGCTCTACACAACCCAGTAATAAACTTTTACATACGTGGGTGTGCTCTTAAGTTAAGGACAAATGACAAATCCATCACCTTAGACTGCTAGCAAAAGGCCAATCATGAATGAATAAATCATGGTAACAAACAGCATCAGCTTTTTTGAGGCCCTATGTTCCCAAGCAGAATGAACACTCATAAAAGAAGACTGGATCCTGTGTGGTTACAGCTGGGCAATGTCAGACGAAAGATTAAATGCTTCGATATGCTTAATGCCCCATAAAATTCACTATGATATGCATGAGAAAATATATGGGAATGCAGATCAACCCAATACTTATCAAATCATATGAACATATCTGACACATTTAGTATATCGAAGCACATACCTGATTTGTGTATTCGCACAATATGTGTGCACTCAAGTGATAATAATGTCTCAATCGTGTCCTTACATGCTTACTTTAACGCACTTGCGCCAATTTTCCACATCAGTTGCGTAATGTGTAGTATATATGTAAATACATGTACATATAAGTAATTGATGGCATCTAATCTGCCGAATGGGTTAAGAGACACACGCGCTGCTAAAAGCGGTTTACTTAGGTAGTTTACTTCAGAATAAGAAAATGACACATTTGATTGTCATATTTATTGCTTATCATAAAATCTCAATGAGCTCAAATCTGCATATAATTAGCCCAGCATAAGAAATGTCAACCTAAATATCGATAGGATGCCAAATTTGCATTAAGAACATTTTGTGCTCATGGTGTGAGTTGTGCACAGAAAAGAAATAACTTCGACAGAAATTTATGAGGAAAGCAAACAAAAAAACAAAAGTTAAGTAAGCTGGCGGCGGAATTCTGAAGACATTTGCCATGCGAACACAATAAATAAAATTAGAATGTAAAATGGTATTTGGCATAAATTACAAAAGTTTTTCGCTTAAGCAATGCCGCACACCTTGGAGTGTTCATGTGTAAATATGTATTTTGAACAAAAAAGGTAGCGGTGCCACACTTAAATCACAAACTTAGAGCCCATTTAGATGTCCTTTTTGCCTCCAGAGCCGGATAAATAAATGTATCTGTGGGTTGGCATGATTTCTGGATTAGGACTGAAGTTGGATTGCATCCCCAATGCGTAATTAAGAAATAATAACTTTACAAAAGTTCATTAAATAGCAATTTAAGGCCACAAACTATGAGAACCTAACATAAATTTTGTCATTAAAATTTTGCATTATGGAAAAATTATAAACCTATGAAAGTTTCAACATAGCCGCATTGAATATATTTGAAAATATTTTCTGCGCCTTGACTGAGTTTATGTACATAACAACTTAAGTTTTCAAGTACTTAATATTAAAAAAAAATTCTTAATAGAAAATAAAAAGCCTAGTAATCTTGTTTATAATCCCCTTAAATAATTCTGCATTTAAATTAAATTCCGAAATTCAATTGCAAGTGGCCCAAGCCTTGCCAGCAGTTGTCCTAATCCTTAAGCTCTATTTGCCAGTTTCCTCTAAGTCGCTTGCAGCATCAACATTCAACAGCAACAAGCATGGGCGTTTTTTTTTTACTAAATTTAAGCAACCACAAATTATCGCAGCACTTCACCTACTTCGTCATCACATTCGCTTCGCACTTTTCACTTTCCACTTGACGCCAGCCACAAGCACGTAAGTAAGCACGTAAGTATGAGTAAAAATCAGTGCCAAGTTTCAGCAGCACACTCACCCAGTTATACTCTTTCCAGCCAGCCTCTCCCCCCACCCACCCATCCACGTTTACCAATCTGCGCTCTCATCACTTAAATGCTGTCATTAATTTTTCCCTCGTCATGCAGCCGCCACCGTCTCATATCGTGCGGCGAATTGCCAGCCTCGCAAATTCGACAAGTTCGCTCACTCATTTATCAAGAAACTTTATTAACGTGCAGCTTTGCTTTTGATTTGTGTCTCGTCACGAGCGAGCGAGCGACACACAGCCGAATGTGCGGCAACAAACTTTTGCACCACATAACCCCAGCCGTTGCTGTCGCTTATGCCAAATAGCTGGCGTTAATTATACAAATTGAAACAACATTTTCTCAAATTGCCAGCACAGTGTTGTAAACAAACCAAAAAAATAAACAACAACAAAAAATGATATCGGTGGAAAGTGCGTACAGGATGTGGAAGCCAAATGTCTGCAACCCATTGAAAAGTTGTTTATGCTATTAACCCTTTTTGGTTGAATGTCACAGAGATCTCTCAGGAATTGAAAATGAACTTTATTGAAAAATTAGCTGAAATTCCTTGGATGAAAATTAACTTTATAGAAAACTCAGCGGATGTTCGTCAAATAAACATAAAATTTCTAGAAAACTCAGTTGATGTTCTTCAAATAAGAATAAACTTTATAAAAATTTAGCTGAGTTTTAGCTGATAATAAACTTAAAGAAAACTCAGCTGATGTTCGTCAAGAGAGAATAAACTCAAATGAGATTAAACTTAACGAAAACTGGGCTGATGTTCGCCAAATAAGAATAAACTTTACAGAAAACTCAGCTGATGTTCGTCAAATAAAAATAATTCAGTTGATCTCAGTTGATGTTTTTCAAATAAAAATAAACTTTATAGACTGATGTTCGTCAAGTGAGATTAAACCTTAGAAAAAATTCAGCTGTTGTTCTCTAAATGAGAATAAACTTTATAGGAAACTCAGCTTACGTTCGTTAAATAAGGATAAACTTTACAGAAAATTTAGCTGATGTTCCTTAAATAAGAATAAACTTCATAGGAAGCTCAGCTGATGTTCGTCCAATGAGATTAAACTTAAAGAAAAGTCAGTTGGTGTTCCTCAAATAAGAATAAACTTCATAAAAAATTCAGTTGATGTTCGTTAAATAAGAATAAACTTTATAAAAAACTCGACTAATGTTCGTCAAATGAAATTAAATATTATAGAAAACTGAACTAATATTAAAAAAAAATGTACTTGAATGAGAAAAAATTGAAATTCGCGTAGTGACTTATTTTCTATTAAACTACAAATTCAAATGTAAAAAATGATGTTCGTTAAATAAGGATAAACTTTAAATTTAGCTGATGTTCCTTAAATAAGAATAAACTTCATAGAAAATTCATCTGATGTTCCTTAAATAAGAAAAAGCTTTGTAGAAAAATTTGCTGAAATTCTTTAAATAAGAATAAACTTCATAGGAAGCTCAGATGATGTTCGTTCAAAGAGATTAAACTTAAAGAAAATTCAGTTGATGTTCGTTAAATAAGAATAAACTTATAGAAAACTCAGTTGATGTTACTCAAATAAGAATAAACTTTATAAAAAACTCGCCTAATGTTCGTCAAATAAAATAAAATTTTATAGAAAACTGAACTAATATTAAAAAAAATTAACTTGAATGAAAAGAATTGAAATGTTAAACTTTCAAAAAGTCGTGTTTTTCGCGTAGTGACTTATTTTCTATTAAACTACAAATTCAAATGTAAAAAATGATGTTCGTTAAATAAGAATAAACTTTATAGAAAACTCGACTGATGTTCGTCAAATAAAAATAAATTTTATAGAAAACCTACTAAATATTAAAAAAAAATTATTATTATTTTTTTTTTTTAATTAACTTAAATGAAAATAAAAATTTAAATCTTAAACTTTCAAAAAGTCGAGTTTTTCGCGCAGTGACTAATTTTCTATTGAACTACAAATTCAAATGTAAAAAAAGGATCTCATTCATTTCATTGCAGACTTTTCATGGTTGAAACAAAAATGTATTCTAAAAAAATTGAGATGAGTTTTGGTTAAGTCTATTGTCTTCAAACATTTTTTACTTTTCCATTGGAGCACTGAGATTTGTAATATTTTTAATATTTCCAGGCCATTTAAATCAGTTAAATTTCTTAACAAATTCGCCTACATGCCAATTTCTACACAATAATATTGCACAATAACATTGCATCATATACAAGCATCACCCTAAACATAGCTTCACATTCAATCAATATTCATTCATTCACTCCCAGCTTCTGAACTTAAAAACAGAAACACCACAAAAGTTCCATTAGTGTTTAAATGTTCCTATAGTTGTAAATGTGTTTTTTTCTCAGTACACCACTTTCGCTCTTTTGAGAATTGAAAGTGAACGCCGCTATTTACAACACGTGTTTCAATTTGAAGGATTTTTTTTTAAATTTTTTTATTTATTTTTATTTCATTCTATTTGCATGAAATTGATGTGGGTTAAGTGAAAATGTTGTGTTTGTATGCATTAAAGATTTATAGCACCGGAGGGAGGCGGCCGAGCAGCGCTAAGCGCGAATTGATGTTTGTGCAAATTGTGTTGTTGTTTTTTGTTTTTAATGCAACGTATCTGCTGCATTTTACATATTTGACACACTTTTGCGCAAGTTCAATAAACCAAAGTTTAGGTATGAGATTTAATGATTTTTCTCTGAAAATAAGCCTACGAATAGGTGAAGTTTGTGTGAGAATGTTGTGAGTTCGCTACGTCCCATTGAAAGTTCGTTGCCTGTAGAATCGAGACATTGCTTTGTGTTTAGCAGTTAAAACACTTCAGACTGTTGATTAAGTGTAAAGTAAGTGTATGTCTTCTTACCAACTAGCCAAGTACCCAGCATTGGTTCAGTACACTGGTTCATTGGTATCTACAAATATTTTCATCACCTTTAACAACCGTGACCCTATACCGTAAAGTTGGCCTTTCAGAGTAGCTGCACAGTAGCTGAGAAACTGTTTTATTATTTCTACTGGCTATCACCTTGGCAGCTTCGAAGGATTTCACTAGAACACGGACACTCTTGAACTCTGAAACAGATAAAAGAAGATCTTTTATACTTGAATAACAAAATGTTGATGTTATTAGTTGACACAATTCATTCCATGACAATGCGTCGAGTCATCAAGTCTTTCGTCCTTGGGTCCGATACATATCCAATATGAATAGAGTAGATATCGCTGACAGAATAATTTTCTAAATTACTAACAATCACTGTGAAGCTGCGCCTGGAAAATGCGCTACTAACTTCTAAGAATTTAATATGAAATTAAAGACAGTCAAGAGACGTTATAAGCTTCAACTTATTTGACTTATGAACACTTTAGTGTTCAAGGTAACAAACTTTTCGATGAACTGGCTAATTTCTGGACCGAGGCACCTTGGTCTGGATCACATTTTCACTATCGCATATATACAAAATTTTCAAAAGAGAGCGATGATCTAACCTTAGAACTAGTGTCCGACCGTAACCACTTTTTTGGGCCGAAACCAAAACCGAGTTTCGGTTTTTTTTAATATTCGGCCGAAACCGAAACTTTCTAGTTAAAATAAAAATCACCATATCAAGCATTTTTTTTCAACAATCGAATTTTACATTAAGTAAATAAAAAACAAACAAACAAACATAACATAAATAAATCAATACTTATTAATAAAAACAATTTATTCATTTTTTAAAAAGATAAACATGAAAAAAATCACCTTTTCATACCTTACTCGCTAATATTCAAAATTAAATAATCTAATATTATATGCTAAAAAAAAGTTTATTAACATTGTTGGCATCCAAATTATTCCTCCTTTCACTATATATCTGCTACACAATAAAATGTAAAAAAAATTTCTAGAAAGTTCCAGTTTCGGCTTTTCGGCCATTTTTTGGCCGAAACTGAAACCGAAACTGAAACCACTTATTTGGGCCGAAACCGAAACCGAATATTCGGTCGGACACTACTTAGAACCCATAGAACTGCTAAGTGCTTTGTTATGAGTAGAAAAAGAAAGCCAAGGAAATTTCTTTTGAAATTGACGAGAAAAGGTCTCCTGCAGATTGTTCAACTGCTGATTGATGATACCGTGCGACAAAAAATTTTACACTATATTTTCGATATACTCGCAAAACTAGGGGCCAAATGTAGTAAAACTGCGTTTTTAGTTTTTCTCTCTGAGTCAGGATTTTTTTTTAAAGGACTTTGAAATTTCAAGAAAAGTTTTAAATTTTGTATATCTTAAACTAATAAAGTTAGAAGGACCAAATTCAAGGATATATTAGTGTACATATTAGTTCTTAAGATATATAAAAAAAACCATTGGAAATTTCCAAGGATATTCAAGGTTAAAGTTTTTAAAGGACATTTTCAGTACCTCTTCGTCCTTTTACACCAAAATATTAAATTTTCTAAGATTCTAAGGATTTTTCTCTTTCATTTGATACCCATATTGTTATTCTACAATGCGCTCAATTTTTAAAATAATTTTGAAATAAACATGTCCTTAAAATTTCAAAGTCCTTTTACTACATTTGGTCCCTGGTTTTGAGAGTATATTGATTTTTTCGTGTGTTTTGAAATTTTGTATTTTTATCGCACCATGTAATAGGGCACAACCTATCTGGGCCAACATTGGCATCATCGAGGACCCAACTTGCACTTTCTGCCATAAAGGAAGTATACAGTGAAAATACAGTGAAGTTTCTTTGCGTATGTTCTGCCTTCACTAGAATGAGATTACACAGATGGGTTCAGATGCCATGAGTATAGATGAGGTCCTTTATCTGTGGATCCTTTTATGTGGTTTCCTGAAATTCGAAAAAAGTCGAGGAAATTTGCAGAAGAAAACAAGTATTCCAGCGCACTACGCATTACAGAGAGAGTTCGTTTCTGGCCCGCAATGCGCGATTGTGGAATGGTCTCCCTGCAGATATTTTTCCCAGCACCTATGATCCTGTTGAGTTCAAGAAAAGAGTCCATAACCGATTTACTCTAAACCCTCTCTCCTAACCCATACCTATATATCGTTCCTGAACCAGCGCAATGCCTCGATTTATAGGAGTATCCCCTGCGCGTTGGCTCATAAAAAAAAATATATATCCTTTTTGAACCAACGCAATGCCTCGCCTTAATGGTGGTCATCCCCTGCGCGTTTGGTCAAATTAAAAAAAAAGTAGCTCCTTTCTCCTCTTAATTATTATTTTATCTATTTTTTTTAATCTATTTTTTTTGGCTCTCAGCTCTGATCCTTCCCAATTGGCTACTAAGCCTGAGTGCTTGAGAAATGGACCTTTCTTAGGTCCATTTTCTCGGCTCCCTCCCACATCCTTTCATTCACCATTCACTGTCACTATTTCTTTGCCAACTCTACCTGGATTTTTCACTACCTTCAATACTTTTGCAACCAGGAATTCATCAAAAGGTGACGTTGTAGTTGGCTATGGGTTTTAGTAGTCTCAGGTAGTTTTGAACTGCTTTCGATTCAATGAGCACAAAAAGTAAATACCAATTAATTTTTGGAAGTTTCGCAACGGTTCAGTCACACAAACAGTGACGAAATGTTGTACTGCAGTTTTGCCGATTCATGTTCTGGTTCCAGTGTCCTGTCACAGCTGATATGTGCACAGCTCCATTTGAAATGCTTGAAAAACTCTTAAAGTTCTTAACGTTATTTTTTTTTTTTGTTTTTTAGGGCCTTAATAGTTTCTGGCGTTCAGCTTTATGCGGTTCATGGATTTTTCCACACTTAATATCCAATTTTCCAGCTGCCCTTTCGAAAATAACGCAACACATTGTCTCGGCAAATACAACACATTCAAATTCAATATCATTCGTTCCGCCTACCGCACACACATGCCTCCACTCATATTCCGCTCTAGCAACGCTACGGCAACACACCCAAAATACTTCAATTTAATTGGGGAAACCCCAATAATACTTATCAGCAACCATATAAAAGGGCGCAGCAGCAAAGCGAAACAACGCAATTTAATTTCAATAAAAATTGTGCTCCTTTCGTTGTTGTTTGGTGTGAGGTCCTGGCTTAGAGACGGTTCAGGTGCACTGCATACAACAAAACTCGACACAATGCGCTACAAGTGGCCATTACGCATTTACTTTGTGCTGGGCTTCGCTGCGTCATGGTTAGTAAACTTTGTGCCACGCCAACGTATCGTTCGACAAAGAAGCAGTTTTTTTTTTTTTTTGCAGTTTTATTTGCCATTTTGTAGCTTTTGCTATGTGTTTCTGCTTTCTGCTTTCTGATTTTGTGTGTGTTACCTTTTTGAATTTGTGTATGTAGAAGAGTTTGCTTTCTTGAATTTACCGTTGTTAAACAGCAAACACTTAAGCATATTTTTTATCCTTCCTAATAACAAGCAAACAACAACAGCAAGAAGCGCCTGTGCCATAGTCGACCTAACCCACTCTGACTTAAGCTTTCAGTTTGTACGAAATACAGGGTGATGTTAGTTTGGTTTTTGAAATTAAAATTATAACTAAATACAAACTTTGTGGGTTTTTTTGTGTTTAGGAGTTTTTGTCATAAGTCGTTTAGTACAACAACCAAAAAAAAAGGCATTTGACAGTTGTGGGTCTCAGGTGATAAATCTTTTTATTGTAGAAAGGAGTTAAGTAGAATTTGTTTACTGTTTGTTAGAATTTAACCCTTTTGCTAGTTTGTTGCCATATGGCAACATGCTACTTTGTGGACGTCTGCACCCTCTATGGTTACATAGAATGGCAAGAATACATTTTTTTGTTGGTCTTTAGAATAGTTTGAAGTTATAGGAAAAATACTATACTAGTTTGAAGTTTAGGAAAATATATATAATTAATAAACTGAATATTTATGTTTAAAGAAGAGAAGTATACACTTTTTTTAATGGTATATCTTGACATAGTAAAAGAAGAAGAAGCAGAAAAAATTAGAAAACTTTTTAATTTTACGTTTTCTATCAATTTAGGTACTTTTTTTTTACTTTTGGCTGAAGTAAATGAAGAAATATTCCAGTACAGTACAAAAATCCGAGTACAAAAATTAAAAAATTTCTTATGGAATATTGCTCATATAACCACATAGAAGTTAAATTTAAAATTGTAACTTTCCCCAGTAAAACCTGTAGCGAAAGGGTTAATAGGGCTTGTTGCATTGAAATGGTCTACTATATGATCTGTATTGTGACCTCTTCAAGTTGTTAGGAAACATCTCCCCTAGACCCACCGACCTATGCTCTCTTCTGCAAGCCAGAACTGGCCCAGGTAACGCATCCTGCTGCATCACAGTGAAGTACGTGGGCAGTCCGATAAGAACTTAGCCCCACCGCCCGATGGTGCCACTATCGTAAGAGAGATATACTATCGTGTAGTACATCCTCGTAGACGGCTACTGTCAAAATTTCAGCCATATTGGATTTGTAGCTTTTTTTTGACCGCGTGTGGAAACGAACGTGTCCGCGGATTTTAGAAAAATGGAAAAAGAGCAATATCGGTCGGTGATTCGCCAAATTGGTCGCATTAGGCTACGAACCGCTGCCCCATCCACCGTATTCTCCAGATTTGGCCCCGTGTGACTTATTTTTGTTTCCAAACTTGAAAAAGTCACTCGCCGGGCAGAAATTTGAGTCGAATGAGGAGGTTATCACCGCCACGGAGGCCTCCAGAAAACGTATTTTTCAGGCGGGTTAAAGAAGTTGGAGCATCGCTGAGTCAAGTATCGAATTTAGAGGAGACTACGTTGAGAAATAAATCGCCACTTTTCCAAAATTTTCGTTTTTCTTTTGTAGGCTAAGTACTTATCGGACCACCCACGTATGATGTGCTCAGGAGTCTACTTTGCTATTCTGTAGAGTCTAGAGGCGTTAACCTATTCTAGTCCGATTCTCAGTGTGCAGTGCCCAGTTAGAAGACCAGTGATTTCTCTAAGCTGGTTCTTCCTCAGTTTGGGATATGGTGAGGCAGTTTCTCAATCACACAGATTAAGTAGCATAATGTACTTCAGGCTGAGGATTATGATAGGAAACACGAAAGGTCGAAAGAGAGGAAACCAGAGTAAGAGAAGTGGAAAAAAACTAAGAGATTAGCAATTTCCCTTTACAAATTTTTCGAATTTTTTACTCATCTCAGAAGTTTGTAAAAAGTTAACGATTGGACTTTATTCATTCCCAAAATATCAGAAAAGACAGACCACATACCGAGATAAGTTCATGTCCACAGATCAGAGACGTTGGAATACAGCCAAAGGCCACAGCCCACGTCCCACACCCATCCTCAGTCCTCCAAGACATTCATTTTGATGATCGCTCATCAAGAGTTCGCTACTAAGGGACATTTTTCCCGAGCTAAAATAAGTTTTTTTTAAACTATATGAATTTGACTTTACAAAGTCACGCGTCGCTTAACTCTCCTTCGAATTTTAGCCAACACATGAAACTCGATTTGGCACACACTGTAGTGCAGAGTGTCAGTGGGCTACTCGCTTACGGCGCAATGATTTAGTTGGCTGCGGCACACAGCTAGTCGGGTCGCTTGGTCGGTCACACTCTGCGTGCAAATGGTCATGTTTACTTCAACAACTCAGCGCTTGCTTCTAGTTGTTGCTGCGTGTTGATGTATCTTTGCCTGTTAGTACTGTAGCTATGGGTTTGTGGCCTCTGTGTGTGTGTGTGTGACTTGCTTTGCTATCGTATGGCCGTGTAGCGAGTTGCTGCTGGGCTCGCATGTTGCGCATTGCCTGGCACGTAGATTATGATGAAAGTTTAATGAAATTTATCGCCTGAAATTGGGCACTCATCGGTACGTGTTTGCATTTCGGGCAACACGAAAATTGTATGGGCAGGTCCGAGGGCCGACATAGGCTGTGCCATGTTGACAAGCTGCTGAATAATGGAAATGTCGAACGAAACGAAGCGCATATGTCGGGAACTTGAATTCTATTTGAACAAATAAAAAGCACAAAGTGTGCCTACATGTTGGGTTAGCATAATTTAAGGTATAGCAAAACTTCTTCGATTTAAGACTTGCTTCCATTTTTTTGGTTGCTAACTTTTACTTACTACATAGTTTTGGAAAGAGCAATTTAAAAGTAATTTGCATTTATTTGGTAAATTTACACACATTGTGAGTTTTAGTGAGTATTTGGGTTTGGCTTTTTGCATGATTGAACATTTTCAGAAAACTTTACATGCATGAAAATTAAAGTCGAATATTATGTACGTGACTTGAAATTTACTTTTGTTCAGCATGAAAGAAATTTTCTTTTTTTTAATAGGACTTGTGATTAAAATACCTAAATGTTAGCTGATAGTATTAACTCTTATCACATATATGAGATATTATTAAAAACCACAAAGAATTTTCTAATTTAAATTTCAAAACAAAACCACTTTCAATGCTTTGAATTTGCGTATCACTCATACGACCTGTGTGCCCTAAATTCACTTAATGATTCAATAACTGCTATTTCCTTGCCGATTTCTTGCTTTTCTACACATTGCTGTATCGCAACTGGTATTCCACTGAAAATTGCCTTAATTTCTTCAAAAACCACAAATGTTCACAACAAAGCTGCAAATAGCAATCGTGCAGTATTCTCGCTTCAGTTCATACTCACACACAGTCACACTGCCAGAAATATGTCAATTGCAACGCTGTCATTTGCAGTGCGCTTTAAGCTATTAGCAGCCAGCGAAAACCGACAGAGTGACTGCTGAAGCAACAAGCAACCAAGTCAAGTCAACACAAGCAACGCTGGCAACACGGCAAACTAAAAAGTCAGCCAAACTCATTTCTAGCCCACTGACAGACAGACCCAGTAGTGCAACTGGCACATGTCGCTTGTGCTGACGCCAATGTTATGCGACTACTTTTTGCCACTGCTGCACGCTACGAATTTCGTTTCGTATTTTGCCGCTTGCTAGTTGCTGCTTTGCTACATCGAATGCCCAATGAGGAAAATGCAGATGCATTAAAAATGTCTGTGAAGAATGATTTCATTTGTATTTTTCGATACTGAGTACTTTTGAGTAGTGATAATCGATACTTGTAGTGAGTGCTTTTGAATACTTATAAAAAACGCATTTACTAAATACTTTTGGGTACTCATAATCGATATTCAAACTGAATACTTTTGGGTACTTATAACGGATACTAATTCTGAGTACTTTTGAGTACTTATAACCGACACGCATACTGAATTCTTTTGGCTACTCTAAGCCAATACGTATGAGTTCCTTTGTCTGTGGGGAATGTTTTGATTTGTATTTTTCAATACTGAGTACTTTTAGGTAGTAACAATCCATACTTGTACGGAGTACTTTTGGCTACTTATAATCGATGCTTGTACTGAATACTTTTGGGTACTCATAATCGATATTTTAACGGAGTATTTTTGAGTACCGATAACCGATAGTTATATTGAGTACTTTGAGTACTTTAAATCGATACTTACACTGAGTACTTTTGACTACTCTAAGCCAAAACGTATGAGTACTTTTGTCTGTGATTATTATTTTAACTTGTATTTTTCAATATTGATTACTTTTGAGTAGTGAGAATCGATATTTGTACTGAGTTCTTTTGGCTACTTATAATCGATACTTGTTTTGATGAACTTTTGGGCACTCATAATCTATATCTGAACTGAGTACTTTTAAGTTCCGATAACCGATACTGATATTGAGTACTTTTGAGTATTTTCAACCGATAGTTACACTGAGTAATTTTTGCTACTCTAAACCAATACGTATGAGTACTTTTGTCTGTGAAGAATGTTTTGATTTGTATTTTTCAATACTGATTACTTTTGAGTAGTCATTATCGATACTTGTGCTGAATGTTTTTAAATACCTATAATCGATACTTGTACTGAATATGTTGGATACTCTTAATCGATATTTGAACTGAGTTCTACTAGTACTACTTATAACCGATACTTACACTGAGTACTTAAAGCTACTCTTAACCAATACTTATACAAAGTGCTTTTATCTGTGAAGAATGTTTTTATTTTTTAATACTGAATACTTTTGGGTACTCATAATCGAGATTTGAACTGAATATCTACTTTTAAGTACCGATAACCGATACTGAGTACTACTTATAACCAATACTTACACTGAGTACTTAAAGCTACTCTTAACCAATACATATACTGAGTGCTTTTGTCTGTGAAGAATGTTTCAATTCTTATTTTTTAATACTGAATACTTTTGGGTACTCATAATCGATACTTGAACTGAGTACTTAAGCCTACTCATAATTGCTACTTCAGCTGAGTACTTTTGGAAGCTCATAATTGACACTCGAACTGAGTACTTTTAGTTTTTACTTCTGGGTACTGAGTACTTTTGTCTGTGAAGAATGGTTTGATTTGTATTTTTAAATACTGATTACTTTTGAGTAGTGAGAATCGACATTTGTGCTGAGTGCTTTTGAATATCTATAATCGATACTTGTACTGAATACTTTTGGGTACTCATAATCGATGCTCATACTTAAGCCTACTCATAATCGGTACTTGAGCTGAGTACTTTTGGATGCTCGTAATTGACACTCGAATTGAGTACTTTTAGTTTTTATTTCTGGGTACTCATAACCAATAACCAATACTAAGTAGTTATGGGTACTTATAATAGATTCTTGTGCTCAATACTTAAAAGTTCTTTGAAATAATACTTTTCCTGAGTACTTATTGGTACACATAATCCATTTTGGTACGTAGATCTCACTTTCTAATTACATGTTGCTTCAGTTCCTAATCACACAGACGCTGTATCATAATTTAATGTTTCATTTGAGATGAACACAACTAACTTCCCTAACTGATTACCAATTTCCCACTGGGATATTGCACTACTGCAATTACTTAAAAGCCAATAACGTAAGAAAAACATTGTCATAAATACGTAATGACGACAGTTGCCAAGTAACTCTTCAGCACTACTCATTCTTCACACTCTTACACTCGCTGTCCCACTCTGACTGGCATAGTTTCTGTGCATTCCAATGTGTGGCTGTATGTTTGTGTGCCAATGTTTACGTTCTAAACGTTGCCAGTTGTCTATTTTTGTTGGGCAAACTAAAATGCAGAAAGTGCAAAATAGTTATACATTTGTATAGCAACAAAAAGTGAACAGAAGAACATTGGGAAAGTCACGGCCATTTGTAGCAGGAAGTAATAAAAAATTTAAAATTTCCTGTATGTAAGCAAATTTGTGTAGTTCCATAGGTACAATGCTGAATATAACAGTCTGTCTATAAAAAAATGGAAAGATGCGGTAAGTTGGTAGTTCTGGACATAGGTGCCTTATGGAGTATTTATTTTTGGAGTATTTGTTGAACCTATTTTCAATCTCTTGAAACACTCAATTTGACCCAATTCTTTTCTTTGATATAGGCCATCCAAAAATAACTATTGAACCTTTTGACTGAAACAAATGTGCAATCGAGTCTCTGATGCACCAAACCACGAACAGAAAACAACAAAGAAAACAATAAAAAAAATTTGATGCTAAAAAAACTTATTTTTATGTTCTGTTATTTAAAAATTCCCTATGTGCAAAATTATTAAAATATAAAGGATCAACTTTTATTAACACCAAAGCTGCCAACATTTTCAAGTTTTGTGTTTTTCTTGAACTAACCAAACGCCAATGACTTAAGTGCCGCAGGCCACATACCACAACACAAGTGTTCCGTTTACGCTGAAGTCAGTTAAAATGTTTTAATTGTTGTTTTTATATTTGCACCAATACAACGCCCAAAGCAGCTGCAATACCTCAACATCCAAATCACTTGGAAACTTTTATTGGGAACAGCGCACAAGAAAAACATTGCGTACATGTGGTTGTGTGTGTGTGTGAGTGTGAGTGTGCCCAACATGTTGCAAACTTCCTGCCATCTTGCGAAAGTTGTGCGAACTTTTGCACCAACTGCAGCTAGTAAACACTTCATTTTGCGTGCGGCTCGTTGCTGCAGCGAGTGTAATCAAAGTGTGTGCATACAAACAAGTGGATTTGCACCAGTCGAAAGCAAGAAGACACATTGCGAAGAAGAGCGAAAAACACGAAATCGCTGCACAAGCAGCTGCAAGAACCGCATGGGACTACATGTGAGGCTTAAAAACTTTTATGAACCCCGTAGGAAAATTTCAAAATAAATACAACAGCAAAGTTTCTAAGCTGCTAGTGAGCGATGTAGATGTGTGTTGATTGCGTGTCTGTGTGTGTGTGTGTGTATGTTTATGTATGTGGGCGATAGTGTTGCTCTACTGTAGCCATTAAGAGTGTCTGAGAAAAGTACTCGAGTACTGATTTTATCGCTTTTTGTTGATAAGTACTAGAAAATAAGAATCTGAATTAAAATTCAGAATGTTTGAGATTGTTAAAAAATATGCTTGGTCCTTTCGACTTTTTGGTACATAAATCATGAGACACTTGCCTACGAAGTGTGCACACGACATTTAAAGTCGCCACGCCTCTTTGTTGGAGTTCTAGTTACTAGTTTAGCTAGTTTACTTTTGAACAATTTTAGCCTAAAACGGCTTAAATAAATTGTGTATCAATATTTTTTAATTACAGAAAATTAATTCAATATTTATGGAAAAATACCAAATTATCACTTTTTGATTTTATTTAACAATTAAAGTAACAGAGTTTTGATCAAACGCGCCCAATTCGTAGACTTCAATTAGAACACAAATTTTCCCTGATATCGCTGAAAATTATTGGAAATTATTTTGGGGATAACAGTTTTTATAATTTGCTTTAAATTCACTTCTAAAAATATTAATTTGTTGGTGTTTACTTAAATTAAACCCATAAATCAATCGTAGCTTTTGCTTTAAGATGACAAATACGTGAAGTTGCTCTCAGGCAACTTTGGGGTCGAAAGGGTTAAAGTCTTAACGCTTTTAAGCAGGCTTCTAGGTTCTTTACTGTCTGCAACGTCTAAAACGTTATACTATATTCTTATCTATATCTATGTATATATAAATGTGTGTCCTGACTGACTGACTAACTTGACACACCGTTAAAGCTACAAAAATGAAATTTGAACAACATGAAAAATTAACCCCCGCTAAGACGGGATTTTTTGAAATTCGGGATCTAAAAGGGCAAAAGGTGGGTTAAGGTGTTGTATGAAGAACTCAACTTTGGCGAAAACACTTCAAATAAAAAAAAATTGTTTTCGAAAATCTAACAGGGCCAACAATGGGCTAAGGTATACGGGAAGACTACGAAAAAACCATGACCCGATGGGCCTATTGACCTCAAAATTGGTGAAAACACCAAAAACATCACAAATAATTTGACACGTGTTTTTAATTATTTTTTTTTTTAATCAAAAGGGCAATATATGTTTGTTTGTAAGCTTAGTAACGACCAATATTTATGAATTTCAATATTTGTTTGTCAAAAATGTTACTAAGTGTAATTGTCTAAGATTTTACAGAAAATCGGTTATTTTGATAATTTTTAATAATTGACTGGCACGACAGCCCGCAACTACCCGTGTTGTGCGTGTGAATTTGTACGCGGGTTGAAGAGACCTACAGTTTAATGCCGGTTCCGAACGGCAGGTTGGGAGCTTTTTCATAAGCAATTTTTACTCTCAGAGGTTTGCCATTTCCAGCTGAGAGGACAGCCACCGAAAGAGAAAACGAGTTTTCCCGTTATTTTTTTAGGTGTTATTACAGGCAGTATTTGAACCTTAGGTTGCTGCCTGCGACTCGCGGTCCAACGCACTAACCAACTGAGCCACGGCGGCTGCCATTATTTTGATATCTAAACATTTTTTTATGTAAAAAAAATGCATTTAACAGAATAATTGTTAGCCAGAAATGCTTAAAATCAGTCTAAGAACATCTATGAATTTGTTCAGAAATTTTTGAGAAATTTTTGCAATTTGTTAAAAATTGACAATTTGCAAAATTCCAAAAGTTGATCAAAACTTTTTCAAACAATTCAGACGTATTCTCTTTCAAATTCTAAACACTTTTTGTTCTTGAACATTTTTCGTTATAGTGCGTTTCAAAAAAAAAAATTCATGAATGATTGTGAAAACATTTTCCGCCATTTTAATTTTTCCGCCATTTTGAGGTTGTTTAATGTATTCCCATGGGTCAACTTGGGTATTTTCTGAAAGTTCAACATGTTTGTGCACTTTTGTGCATATTTATACCCCAACCAAAAATCTATTTCGGTACGAAATATTGATTTAAAAAAAAAAAACTGGTCGAAATTTTTGCATTTTTTTCCGAAAACCCCGCCATATTGGATTTCGTTGTAACCAAAATGAAAATCTAATGGCATAATCATGTAGAGCGGACCCGAAAACATATAGAATGACTATTTTCACTATCCGTACTGCCGATTTCATCGCTTGGTACAATCGCAAATTTGTACAAAAATTTTAGACGTTTTGAGCGCTAATGGGTTAAGTGAGAAATAATTCGAAACGTGTTTTTAATTTCTTCGAAAATAAAAATCTGTCGGCGTCAACAATGGGTTTAAAGTTTGAATTGAGAATCAAAATTTTATTGGCCTCTTGACTTCAAACTAAGTGAAAGCTCTTAACCTGCGAAATAATTCGGTGCGTATGTTTCACTGATGGGTTAAGATTTTGTATGAAGAAACAAGATTTTATGGGCCTTTTAACTTCACACTTCGTGGAAGTACGTTTAGTGAGAAATAATTCCATACGAGTTTTTTATTTTTATGAAAAAAAAAATTTAACGGGTGAACAATGGGTTAAGAGTTTGTATGGAGAAACAAGATTTTATGGGCCAATTAACTTCAAATTTGGTGAAAGCACTTCAAATGAGAAATAATTACATAAGCATTTTTTCATAAAAATCTGATGGAATCAACAAAGGGTTCAGAAGAACTTGATTGGCCCCATTGACTTCAAACTTGCGTGCAAAGACGCAGGCTCCTGCTAGTACTTATATATTATTATTCTTTATTCTTATACTTCAAAATTGGTTATTTAATTACTTACTTAGTAATACTTAAGTCAGAAATACTTACTTACTTACAAATTTACGCAAAATATCCGGGAGTCCCTGTTTAGAGCGCAGAACTGTTCGTCCTCAACTTGGTCCTTCCACCGGAGACACGGTCTCCCTCTTCGCCATCGACGTCCAACTGCCGCATCGAACACCCTTTTTGTCAGAACTTCATCGTTCATACGACCCAACGTAGTCGTTGGTTACTCAAAATCGTTTTCTCCTACAAATTTTTGTTCTACACCTAACTTCAGGATTAAACCATCAACCACCGAAAGTACTCTGGTAGAAGTACTTGAAAAAATATGAAGTTTTATGATAGTTTCCCGTACTCAACTGACACTTTGCAATCAAAGAAGAGAGAAGAAAAGAAAAATGGCCAACACAAGGAGATTTCTCACTCGTTTTCAGTGTTCCAAAGAACAACTTCGAATACATTGCTGACTTGCTGCACAAGCCAAACCTTTTTTCTACCACCTCAAGCACCAAAACACACCTGCCGGCATACCAGGTTTAGTGATATTCCCAGCAGGCTGCTTGGCCATATAGCCCACAACACTTAATGCTATTAGTGCACCGTCTCGCCGCGCCGCGCCGCTGTCCCAAACAGCCATCACCGGCTATACACACACACAAACACAACCCATGAGCTGGCAGGATGTCAGCACAAGAATGGAAAGCAACACCGAAGTGCGGCCCCACTGCGCCAAGTCTGCCGGTTAAGCAGTCGCCGCCGACTCATGCGACCTTGTACTGATTCCTTGCTATGTGATTGCATTAAAAATTGAAAAGACGCATTGCAAGCAGGGAAATGGGCTGCCAGAAGATGTCGTTGCCGACGTTGAGGCTGCCACTTGATGCCACGGCGCCGCCGGCTCCCGGGTGCAGCCAACTCTCGGGCGCGCGCTATCGCTGACACAATTTTTTGTTTACACTTTAATTAATACAGCCGCTGCCGCACACGGCTGAAAACTGAATTACAATATGAAAACTGCAGCTAACTGACACATGTGCGCCAAATAGGTTATGTACAAGCGGCAGATTGTCGCTGTGTGCGTGTGTGTGTGTGTGACAATGTGCTGGCAAGCCACCAAACGATTGTAGCGTGTTGCACGGCGCTGGTGCTGACGTTTTAATGGCTGCCTGACTGCTTGCCAACGGCAAGAGACACACACACACACACACACACACACACACATACATTGTCTATGTCGCAAGTAGTGCGACAGCAGCGTTAGTCAGTTAATGTGCAGCGTTTCTTAATTAATGTGCCTAACTAAGCTTGGATTTATGTGACAGCGTCATTTTTATTTACCAAAAACTTGCCTGGCGAGAAAATTCATATGCCAAGAGCAAAAGCCTGGAAAGTAGCCAGACTGACAGCCAGCCGTAGACACACAGTTGGGTTCTTGGTTCTTGGCTGATGCTGTTGTCTGCTCTGGGCGATAGTTGTTGTTGTTGTTGCTAATATGCCAGTGGCGTTGTGGCTTGTAATGAAAATTGAATTTGGTGCCACTTTTGCTGCAGCAGTTTTACTCAGAGGCTGTTTGTGGGTATTTGAGGGTTCAGAGTAAACATGAGCTTTCATGAATTTAAATACCTTTCGATGAAAAGATGTCAGGACGGTCTCATTATGAGGCAAGGAAGGTAGAACTTGTGGGAACCGTTGATTTATATTCCAATAAAAATATTAAAATATTTAAATATTTTTATCGGCTCAGACTCCAATGCTCAAGTCAAATTTATTTTTATGATTTTTTTGGAAATTTTTTTAAAGCCAACTCAATGCAACATGAGCATTATTTCCACAAATTTTCCTCCACAAATTAGACTAGACTAAAGAAACAACAATTACATAGCTTATAAAAAATATACCTTATGATCAAAAAAGAACGAGAATTTTGAATTGCCGCGCTTATCGAATCGGTAAATTTTTATTTTCTCAACGTTGGCAATACTTTTATTGGTGTTCTATCAAATTTTGACGCATATCGTAAGATTAGTATTCGGCTGGCGTCTATACGAAGAAGTCGAAAAATTGTTGTGTGGCGATTTTTATAATGGATGAAAAATTAGAACAAAGCGCGTGCCTAACATTTTGTGTTAAGAATGAAATTTCGTGTGCCGATTCGTTGAAAATGTTACAAAAGGCGTTTGGTGAAACGTGTATGTCGAAAACACGAGCATACGAATGGTATACAAAGTTCAAAGGCGGCGGAGAGAGCCTAGAGCACAATGAGATTCCTGGATGGCCATCAACGTCTGTTACCGAAGAAAAAAATCGAATCGGCGAAGCAAATCATGTTGGAAAATCGTTGTATATCGATTAGAGAGATGGCTGTGTTGTTGAGCATCTCATTTGGATCAGCCAAACACATTTTAACTTGAAATTTGGGCATGAAACGCGTCGCTTCTCGGCTGGTGCCAAAAAATCTGAATTTCATTAAAAAAAACAGCGTGTTGATGTGGCCAAAGAGATGATTTCCAATGCAGACAGCGGCCCAAAATTCGTCGAACGCATCATAAGTCCAGACATGGCCCCGTGTGACTTTTTTCTATTTCCCAAACTCAAATTGCCATTGCGGAGAACCATAGAGGCCATAAAAACCCATACCTTTGGCGGCCTATAAAAAATGTATGGAAAATTACATCAAACGTTGGCATACATGTATTGACGCAGGAGGAGAGTATTTTGAAGGGGATAATAAAGAAATTTATTAAAAATTGAAATTTTGCGTTTATTTTAATTCCCGTTCTTTTTTGATCATAAGCTATACAAATTTGGCGTACATTGATTTCTCTCTGACCTTCTTATTCCTCGTAATTGTCCTAAACCAAACAATAAAACCATATACCATCCGTCGATCGGTTCGACGAAATTCGAAATTTTCATTTTCAGGATTTTCTGGACACTTTTTAAAGACAACTCTAAGCAACATGAGCATTATTTCCACAAATTTTCCTCCACAAATTAGACTAGACTTTAGTATATAATAATTTGGCTTTCATTGATTACTCTATGACCTTCAGACACTCGTAATTCCTTCTAAATCAAAAATCAACCCTGAAGTGAACATTGAACCATATACCATATACCTATCCTATTCAATCCACCTCGATTGGATCAGATTCCAATGCTCAAGTGAATTTAATTTTAAGATCATTTTGAAAAACAATTCAATGCAACATGGACATCAGAAGCAACAAGAACTTAGCTTATAAAGTGTTCATAATAGAATTTAAACAACCTACAGTTTTATGTCAGTTGCAAAAAGTGGGTTAAGTTTTCTTTCATCACTTTGAAATCAGAGATTTGTGATTTCTTTCAGAGATAGCAACCAAGAAAGAAACATTGCCTTTTCCCCATATTTGGATTATTTGATTCTAAATCATTGCTCAAACCTTAACATTTCGATTGGGCCATTGCCACTGTATGATTAAATTTTATTCCGCTAATGGAAATCTTGCACCCACCAAACCTTATCCTGATACGCTCCTGGCTGCTGAAGTTTGTACCTGTTTTTTTTTCCATGCTTTTGTTGTTGTCATTTATTTGTTGTTGTTCCTCTCCTTGGACAAGTTGTTGTTGTTGTTCTTATTGCTTACATAAATTCCATGTCTGCTGCTAAACGAGCTCAGAAAATTTCGTTGAACGACTTCAGCTATGTGTGTGTGTGTCTATTAGTTGTTGGTGTGCATGTGTCTGTGTCTGTTTATAAAATTTAGGTTATGAGGTTTTTAGAATGCATGTCACAATTTAGTATTGTTTTTGACAGTTGAACTCTTTCACACACCCTCGCTACCGCTTTTCACTGCACCATTCACTTTCACACATAAACGAGTTCATTGCTTTCGTGTGTTGCTACACAATTTCACCGACTCGCTAGCAACACACACACCAAAACTTTGCTAGAAACTTTTGCCAAATGAAGATTAGAATTGAACAAATCTGACTGCATGACTGCCAAGAAACATTAATGCACTTAAATCAAATGCACACAAGACACGTTTCTCGATTTGTCCACCCACGATGAGCAAAGTTTGACTTGCGGTCGGCCGCTGTGACAGACGATTTTGATGCTAGAAATTAATTTCGTTTGCCTCAATGCATTCGTCTAAGTCACATTACATATTCGAATTGAATTTCGATGGAATCACTTTTTGCCGCTGCAACAGCAAACGACAGCCGTCTTTTTTTTTGTTGTGTGCGATGTGTAGGCGACTTTTTGTTTACACTGCACTTTTCCTAGCATTTCCTTTCCTCTGCGTTCTGGCTGTGGCTGTGTGGCCGAAAGCAAGTGCCAAACTTTGACGTTCGGCAATATTGCACACAACACCAACACATGCAATGCAATAACGTAACCGAATCGCGTTCGCAGTCGCCGCCTTTGGCCGTTTGCCTCTCGAGCCTTGACGCGAAATAATCGTTTGCCTTGTGTGTGCAATGGAAATGAATGGCATCGGCAACAATGTTGGCAGCAGCTTATTTGCCATTTTGCATTGAATCCCGAAATTCCGGGATTTGATGCTCTACACATTTGTATAACCACGGAATTTATTAGCTTATTAACTTTTACTACAAACTTTTATAACTGTCAGCTAAAGGAAAATTTTGCGAATCTTTAGAATCTCAAAGTGTTTTCATGATTTAAAAAATCCCCAAATATTGTGTCATTCCCAGTGTTGCACAATTGCACGGCTTAGTTTACGCATGACAACGCACAGTGATTCGACTCCATACAACCGCGGCACAAAATTAGAAGGAGTGGTCCGTTCTTCATAAAATTTGGTATACTAGTTAATTATGGTCTGCTGAATTGAAATCTAGATTTGGTTTTTCTTAAACTGTTGTAGTTTGGCAATGCCTGAGGCTTAATTTTGCAAATTTCGTCATTTTTGGAAAGCTATAGCACCAAATGTGTTGGCTAGATTTTTCAGATTTTACATTTAATCGGTAACGTCAACATTGATTATTCCAAAGAGTAACAGAAATTGTCTTCGGACCCTGTGGTTTTGCAATAAAAACGATAATAATAGATGTATGTTTTGCATTTTTGCAGATTTTATCATTTTGCGTGCTAATTGCATACTTTTAGGCATAAATAAATAAATTTTGTCGAAAAATACGTGTTTAGACCACTTTTCAAATTGAATTATTTTCTGAGATCGGAAGATATCGGAGGATATAATTACATTATCCGACAAAGAAGGAATACTTCTTAAAATAAAAAAAAATCCAGGAACATACTTTCACATACTTTTTAGATATTTTCGTCTAAGTTTTGCCAATTTTCAGATTTTGAATAAAATTTTGAAGAAAAATATTTTGAATTAAAAGTGAAGTAAAAGCCTACGCTTTGCAAATTTTGGGAAAACATTAAAAACGAAAATGGCCACATTTTATATTGAAAGTTTAAGCAACTTCTTGGTAACCATGTATTTTGAAAATTTTTTTTACTCAATAGACTAAAAAACAGACAATATGAGTTTCAATTTTTTTGTGAAAAAAGTTTCAACTTTGAGCCGCTTTTGCACAGACACTAATTAATTTTTTGCACAGATTTTTTTGAGTTTTCTTAGTTGGAGTTTTTTCTTTCAAATGACATCAAAATCGGTTAATTCTGAGACCATACATTTTTTGAATTTTGTCTATGGAACGAATCACTGTGCAACGGTTCAATTTCATTACTACAAAGTAAACGCGTGTAATGCGTGCACGGCGCCTGAAGCGTTGCTGATCGCCAGCGTCCAACGCAGCCAAACGTATCCATTACATTGTCTGCTGCAGTGTTGTTGTGTGCTCAAATTTGATTGCTGTCTGTGAAATTGCATTTACCGTTGTTAGCACTTTTGTGTCCGAGAATATGTTGAACGAGTGAACGTGCGTGAAGGGAAGAATACATTTTGCAAACATTTACATGGATATGTTTATTTTTTTGGGCAAATTTAAATGTAATTGTTAACGCTTCGATGTCCGTTTATTGAGTGAGAGACAAAATTACATTTCAAGAAGCCGATAGCCCTGGTAGCTAGTGCTGATAATTTATTGTAATTTTAATTATAATAAATAAATAAATAATAATAATAAATACATTTCAAGAGTAATTTTTTTAATTTACGTGTTTGCACAAATTAAAGTGCAATGCTTCGAAAGATCTTCAATTACATATTCGAATATTTTAGGTTCTTCATTTATTTAAGGTAGGAATTAAAGTGCTTTTATACAGGAAATTCTTCAATTATACATTCGAATTTTTTAGATTTTCTTTTCAATCCATTTTGACTACAAAATGAAGTGCAATGCTTTGAAGGATATTTATTTTAGGATCTTCATTTATTTAAGGTTGGAATTAAAGTGCCTTTATATAGAAAATTCTTCAATGACTCATTCGAATATTTTCGATTATTTTAAATTTATTTTGATCACAAATTAAAGTAATTTAATGCCAAAAGATTTTCAATAACACATTCGAATAATTGAAATTGTTTGCGTTTTATTTTCATCATAAATTAATTTTTTTAATACCGAAAACACTTCAATTACACATTCAATTATTTTAAATTTTTTTGTTTATTTTGAGCACAAATTGAAGTGATTTAGTACAAAATGAAAATCCTTTAGTTAACATGTTCGATTTTTAATTTTTTACCATTTAGTTTTAGGCACAAGGAGAGTTTATTATCAGCACATTCGAATATTTAAGTCCTTTAATAATAATAGAAATAATAGAAAACATGTATCACACAGACGTTGGCATTTTTTTGCCGCATTGCAATTAAAAAAGAACTGTGGTTGCGAAATATGGTCAGTCTTTTTCTTTTTGTCGGATTAGCCTAGCGAGCGCAGCACTCCGACAGACTATACGTTCATTTTACTGCGATTTAAGGTTCACTGTTAATTTGTTTTAAATCTACCTGACCTTCGGAGATAGATTGAATAGATCCTGTTATGCCAAGTAACCAAGATGGTGTCTCAGACCTGGTTCGGGTGAAAGTGGGGCACATAGAGAATCTGCATTATCCTTCCCACAGGCGTGACCCTGCGCCCTGTCTGTAATTAGCAAAGTTCAGCAGCAACTTAATGTCGTGTTTTGGTCCCCGTCTAACCCAAAGAAGAACTTGACGCCTAAGTGAGAAGGGCGCAGTTTTGAGTTAGTCGGACAGAAGCAAAAAATGTGCCCTAATGTGTCCCTGACACAATTTTCTCAATAAGCTTTCTAGCTTCAAGCTATTTTGGAAAACTAAAATCGATCGAACTAAAACAATTATTACACCAAAGTTAAGGTTTGTCAGCGTAGGAGTCCTCAACCGCCCTGGCAGAATTTCAATTGATAAACCTAACCAACACAAGTGGGAAAAATTTACTTTTAGTTAGTACTATTAAAATTATGCTGTAGCACTAATTGTATGAATCCAGTTCAGATTATCTATTACCACAATAACTAACTAACTGACCAACAAATTGATATCTTAGGTCAAATTATTGACACAAATTGTGTTTGTCACTTTGTTAGAAAAGACCTTCCATTCTTTTTTGCAATTTTTAAAAATTTGTTTTGTTTTGTTGTTTTTAATTTCAATTTTTACTTGTTCCTACGCATTATATTTCTCCCATTTTTTTTTTTAATACCATCAAAAAATGTCATAAAATTAATGTTGTCAATAAAACAAGAGCGCCATTTTATCTCGCGCCCGCTGCTAATCCTCCTCCTCCACTTTCCCTCATTGTAAGAATAAATTTCAAATTTTTATTGCTGTTTTTTATTTGCAATTTTTTATTTTATGTCTGTGCCTTGTACACTTTACATCTCAATTTTCACACGCAGCAGCGGTTAAGCTGCTTTTTTCTCTCGTCAATTTTCTTTTTCCCATTCCATTTGCTTTTCTGCGTTGCGATTCTTTTTCCTATACTTTATTTTCTTTGTTTTATTCGCAATTTTTTGTAGTCGTTGTTGCTGTAAAGTATGGTGTCTTTGTGTGTGTTTACTTTACGCAGCAATTAGACAAGTTAATTGCTGTGTTTACTTTATTGCAAACATTTCAATTCGCGTCGGCTTCTTGACGCTGCGGCCGCTTGGTACGTGCAACATTTCCGCCTCAGTTGGCTGCCACAATTTGCTTTGTGCCGCACTTTTTATGCTCATTGCTATTGTTATTGTTGCTGTTGTTATGCTGCTGGTCGCCGACAAATTGCCGCCGTTTGTGGCGGTCGCTTTTGACGGCTCTTCCGCCTGAATCGGGCGCGGTCAATTGGGCACGTCTTCGTAACGGTTTGTGCTGTTCATTTCAATGCCTTAGCAGCCGAATTAGGTGCAGTAAGCCAGAAGGACTGCTTGCTCGTTTTTTATAAGCTACAGATAGGAATTTTTATTGCTATCCTACAAGAACTGCAGTTACGGGCGAGGAATGGCTTAATGTGTGGGACCTTGAACTAGGCACGAAAGGAATGTTAGGGGCCAGACTTTTGAAAACATTTACTGAACATGATGGCAAGTTGGCATATTTGAGTCGATCTTGGGCAACTTTTTCATATACTTCACTTTAGTCCGATCCTTATTTTTAGAGTTTTATGGCTGTTGCCCATTTATAACTCAAAATTGGTAATAAATAGGATTTCAATCATTAATCAAGGCAGGAAAAATTCGTGGCTAAAAAATGAAGCAACCTTATCAGAGACGTTTTTATTTCCAAATATTCACAAAGTATCAAATGATATAATTTTTTTGATTAAAACAATGATTTAGAAAATGATTGGATTTTTAATGAATTTGCATTGGCGTTTGAAAAATATGAGTCTTCGTAAATCATACTCGTCTGTCTTCAATGTCCCAAATATAGCAAGAACGACTATAAAGAAACACTCTGATCAATATAACGTTTGTACAATTTGTGCTTGAATATGTGAATGATGAATAAGTTACTCTAACGAGTTGGTATGAGCCGCCGAAGCCACTATAGACAGCAGCCGCAGGAACGGCTGGGCATGTTTTCGAATGCAAACATACACACATAGACATATGCATGTACACATATAACATATATCATTAATACCTACATATATATGCTTTCATGCGTGCTTGTAGACCGCTTTTGATTTATGTGTGAATATTAGTGCGCGTGGCGCACATTGCGAACAAGCGAAGAGCGTGTAGACACATCAGTGGGCCGCTTTCCCAGAAACGTGCGTCCGTGTCATTGTGCGCGTTAGCGAAGGAGTTGTACACAAATGTACATATCTATATTTTTCGGAAATTGGCATATGTCGGAAAGCGGCAGATAATAAGATTGCGGACACAAGACGCAGCTGCTTTTGTCGGGTGGGGCCCGCACTGTCGGCTGGGCCAATTTCCGCACATAACTCACCGCAACATAATGTGCGGAAAATAGACGAAAATTTGTGGGACTAAAGTGTTGGTTTATTTAAATGATAAATACATTAAAAAAATAAATATCTGTGTTTTGACGTTGAGACATTTGCATCTCGATAAGCAGGAAGATTAAAAAATTAATTTCAAAAACATAGATAGAGAAAGATTTTGAAGAAAGAAAAATCAGGACACTAATACTTTTACTGCTAAAACCAACACCAGCATCTTTCTGGTTGAGACTGATAGACTAAGAGACTAAGACTAAGACTAAGACTAAGACTAAGACTAAGACTAAGACTAAGACTATGACTATGACTATGACTATGACTATGACTATGACTATGACTAAGACTATGACTATGACTATGACTATGACTATGACTATGACTATGACTATGACTATGACTATGACTATGACTATGACTATGACTATGACTATGACTATGACTATGACTATGACTATGACTATGACTATGACTATGACTATGACTATGACTATGACTATGACTATGACTATGACTATGACTATGACTATGACTATGACTATGACTATGACTATGACTATGACTATGACTATGACTATGACTATGACTATGACTATGACTATGACTATGACTATGACTATGACTATGACTATGACTATGACTATGGCTATGACTATGACTATGACTATGACTATGACTATGACTATGACTATGACTATGACTATGACTATGACTATGACTATGACTATGACTATGACTATGACTATGACTATGACTATGACTATGACTATGACTATGACTATGACTATGACTATGACTAAGACCAAGACTAAAAAATATTGTAAGCTTTAACAAACTGGAGTTATTGTGAAAGCTATAGCAAATAAGGTTTTATTATCGCAGCAACATTTATATGTTTTTCACCAACAAGTGTGCTATAAAATTTACTGCCACTAAGTTCTTCCTACCACAGCCGCTTCAATCTTCAAGTTTCAGCTGATCGCATCAAAGTATAAAATTAATATTATGCAATGAATTTTTAACATTTATGGCCAACTATAAAAAAAATAATTTTACGCCCTCACTTTGGTGCCACAGCATAACATAACCTCAACACATACCGGATGCAAATATTCAATTGCAAAGTTAACCGCAAAAGCGCATAATGCATTGAAGTGCCTGCCCTTACCGCCCAACAACACTTCGCCCCACTAACAGTGCGCACTCATGGCCTCGTGCCAAGCACTAAACAATTTTAAGAAAGCGTAAAAAAAACAATAAAGCGAAATTGTGAAGCAAGAGGAGCAGATAACAAGACAACATGCGGCATAAAGCTTATAACCACTGTTAGTGAGCGAGGATAAGCGCGTTTCTTGTGTGCGTTGCGCTGCGTTGCGTTCCCCTCAAGCAAATCTGCTGTTTGTCGTATTATTTCCACACAAAAGCCAACAGCAGCAACAGCAGCAGCCGCTGCGGCGACAGTGGCTGCAGCAAGGCAAGCACATAAAACATAAACCAGCGTATCAAGAAAAACAACACAATACCCACAGAGGACGCTGAAAAGACACAAGAAACAACGTCGGCGGCAGCTTTCACATAAAATGGCAAAATCAACTGAAAATACACACAAGCAATGCGCACCGACAACAAAGATAATCCACTTTATGCAATGGAAGGCAGACAGTGTGTGAGTAAAAAGAAGTTGTCGCAGTAAATTCTCATATTCAGTGTGTACTAAGAGCATGAAAGCGCACCTAATCGGGCCAATATCTGCCGGTGCGACTGCACACAGCCGCGTTGAGCGCCAAAGATTGCGCCGCACAGCAGGTATGAAGCGCGCGTCGCATAGCTGTTTGCACCGGAAGTTAAAGTTGCGCACAAGTAGCGAAGAAAGCCGATTGGCATTTTGGTGACAAGTTTGTGGTGTCGTGTGCAAAAGGCAATGTCGTCTAATTGGATTTCGATACTTTTTGTTGGATGCTGTAAAGTTTGAGTTTTTTTTTTTTTTTTTTGTGATGTGTGTCACAGTTGTGACAGGCAATCAAGTGCTTTCGGTGCCAGTCAAAGTTGTGTAAATATGAGTGGCTAACGTGGTTTTGCAGCTCAAGTGTTGCGGAAATCTGGTTGCCTGCTGTTCTTTATCGGGTGCTTTTCATAAGTCAGATGTTGACACAACTTTAAGTTGTTGAATTTGTACTTTCATTGCTGACAGCGTTAAATGGAATTTATAAGTTTTGGTTTTATATTGCAACAAGGGTGCCATGACACAGATTCAATGCGAATATAAATCGTCAAACAATGCCGCTGTGAGGCAAATGCGATTTGTACTTCGTGGTATCGCTTCATCTAAAGGGATTAGTCAGTGACATATCGGCTGATCGTCTGCATTAATTTTGTCAGATTTTCATTTTGTGTTATGTCAATATGACTAATGACGAGTGACGTAATGTCACTTCGTTGCGACTAATTGCGAGTAATTATTTAGTAAAGCAGAGTTTTATTAACTCGGTGGTTGGAGCTTTAGATCGCTGGTCAGTAGGTTGTGCATTCGAATCCCTATTTTGCTAACTCAAAAAATTAATTAATTAAATATTAATTAAAATTTAAAATTAATGAAATTAAAAAAAATTTAAATATTAATTTAATTAAAATAAAATAAAATAAAATAAAATAAAATAAAATAAAATAAAATAAAATAAAATAAAATAAAATAAAATAAAATTAAATTAAATTAAATTAAATTAAATTAAATTAAATTAAATTAAATTAAATAAAATAAAATAAAATAAAATCAAATAAAATCAAATAAAATAAAAAAAATAAAATACTATAAAATAAAATAAAATAAAATAAAATAAAATAAAATAAAATAAAATATAATAAAATAAAATAAAATAAAATAAAATAAAATAAAATAAAATAAAATAAAATAAAATAAAATAAAATAAAATAAAATAAAATAAAATAAAATAAAATAAAACAAAATAAAATAAAATCAAATTCTATAAAATACAATAATATAAAATAAAATAAAATAAAATAAAATAAAATAAAATAAAATAAAATAAAATAAAATAAAATAAACTAAAATAAAATAAATAAAATAAAATAAAATAAAATAAAATAAAATAAAATAAAATAAAATAAATTAAAATAACTTAATTAAAATAAAACAAAATAAAATAAAAAAATAAAATAAAATAAAATAAAATAAAATAAAATAAAATAAAATAAAATAAAATAAAATAAAATAAAAAAAATAAAATAAAATAAAATAAAATAAAATAAAATAAAATAAAATAAAATAAAATAAAATAAAATAAAATAAAATAAAATAAAATAAAATAAAATAAAATAAAATAAAATAAAATAAAATAAAATAAAATAAAATAAAATAAAATAAAATAAAATAAAATAGAATAAAATAAAATAAAATCAAATTCTATAAAATAAAATAAAATAAAATAAAATAAAATAAAATAAAATAAAATAAAATAAAATAAAATAAAATAAAATAAAATAAAATAAAATAAAATAGAATAAAATAAAATGAAATAAAATAAAATAAAATAGAATAAAATAAATAAATTCGTATTATCAAAGAACATCAAACAACTAAGATACATCTACATATGTTCCTTGGTATTATGTATGTATGTACTCAAAAAAAATAATGATCACTTCATTTGCTCTTTTCACTTAACACGTCCATAACGGCCATCAATGAAAGTGCAAACTTTTTCCTACGTCATCGAATGCTTTCTTCGAATAATTTTTATTAAACACTCATCATAGATGGCAATGACCGCACAACAACAAAAAAAAACACCAAAAACAACAGAACATGGACCATACAACATTAATATGTACAAGCAACTTAATAATCAGTTGAATAGATGCCAATTCCCATTGGACATGAGAGCCATTAACGTAGCCACACTGCAGCCGCAACAGTAGCGGCCGGCATCGACATAGGGAAAAGTAGAAAAAGCAAAAATTTAATGAAGCGAAATGGAAAAGACGTTCATTGCCAGCGGTACACTTGTTTCCTTTAAGGCATTCATCACAAGCACACAAAAGTTCACACACATACAACCACACATAACTTCCATAGGCAGAGCCATTTCACGCGCACTGAGTGGGCGAAATACACTGGAGACACGCGGTCCCAGTTAGACCGATGACGCTCCTTAGGCCTTCAGCTCAACGCTGCGCAGCGAAACATTTGCTGATGGCGCACATTTTCGGCTCGCAGGCTGTGTGTGCCACTTTTGTGAGCCGCCTTCGCCTTGGCCTGCTTTCGTTTAGCTTTTGGTGTTTGATGATTTGTATTGTTCTTTTCACTTTCGACTTTATGGTTTGTCATCGCTTAGTGCCAAATATGACTCGATTTGGTCGCATATTTCGAATTGTTGCGGCAAGCGTCGGTATTAATGAATGCTTGTAATGCGCGGCTCGTGTGGCTGACATCGGAACTTGACGTGTCGAAGCACACGTTCGCCCAGTGACACTCCTGCCACGCCTCGACCTCTGCAGTGCGGTTTTTGTGTGCTGTTCGGCGTCAAATTCCTGCACTTAGCTGCTTGCTGCCTATTTGCCAGCTTATTGGATTCCTGGGTATTGAAATACATTATTCATGAGCGGCATTTAGCACAAACAGCATCACCAACAACGCCATCGACTTTAGCTCTGGTATTCTTAATTATTTCATTGTGCCAAAGACATTGCCGAGCACATTCCTTTGCCGTCGACACGCATCCTATGTGCGCCGTACACCTGCGGCAATTTGCTGGCATCTTATGGGATCTCAATCGCAAGAAAAATATGCTGCAGTGTTGTTTGTGCGAAGGACCGCAAGGAATTGACGACACATGAGAACTTGCTGGACTCGATTGCCAGCGAAATGACTGGGTTTATACATAAATAGAAGCAGCAAATTGTAGCTGAAATTTATGCATTAAACAATTGCCTGAGCCAGCGATTTGTCAGCAACGGAGCGTAAATTCATGACACGGCAATACCACTGCTTACTTTCATTTTATTTTTTTATATTATTTTAATGTTTTATATTTTAGTAAAGCCACGTAATTATGCTGTCTGGTGATGCAGCAACTGCGCCGAGTTACGAATCCTTCATTTAATATGCAACATAAGAGGAAATCAACATTGCCTAATGCCATTTTATGACACGACAGTGCGTGCGGCTTATGTAATCTGATGTATGCAGGCATGTAGGCACATGGAATTATATAATGTACAGAAACGGTACATATGAACATAAATAAAACGAGTCATTTATCTTTGACTTTTTGAAATTCCCTTTTCAACTTCTTATGAATAATTTACAAATGGCACAAAATCCAAAGCAACGTAAAGAAATGATAAGAAATTATATTAAAAAGGCCAAAGTACTTAAGAAAATTAGGGTATAGGTTTAAAAAGTACAATTTTATGCAGAATAATAATAAAATATTTGAATTGCTCTGAGCACAAATCCGATCCGATTTTAATATTTGGAACAATGAAAAACACGTATCAAGTTTCTTCTACATTTGAAGTACCTACTTTCGCCAAGTTTGAAGTCAAAAGGCTCCAAAAAATGTGTTTCTCCACAAAAGTATGTGTGGACCCGTCGTTGATTCAGTTAGATTTCGATTTTGAAAATAATGAGAAAAACGTGCCTAATTTTTTTTATTTCAAGTATTTTTAAAATTTTTTCAGTTAGATTTCGATTTTGAAAATAATGAGAAACATGTTCTAATTTTTAAAGTCAATTTTTAAAGTCAATAGGTCCATCGGCTCATGTTTTTTTTCGGAGTCTTCCCGTAAACAAACCTTAACCCATTGTTGGCCCAGTTAAATTTTGATTTTCGAAAAATTATACAACACGTGTCGAATTATTTTTGATTTAGAGTATTTTCAGGGAGTTTGAAATCAATAACTGTGTTTATTAAATCACGTTTCTTTATACAACACCTTGGCACAAACATGAAATTTAAACTTTAGGTACATCTTGAAAAATGAACCTCCGCTAAGATGGATTTTTTCGGGGTCTGAAAGAGCAAAACATGGATTAAGGATGGATGGAGAAACAAGATTTAAAGGGCTTTTTGACTTCAAACTTGGTGAAAACACTTAATTAATTAATAATAATAAAAAATATAAAATTAAATTAATAATAAAATTATTAATTTTTTCGATATTAATTTTTTCGAAAATCAAAATCGAACGGGGTCAACAATGAGTTAAAAGTTTGTATGGAGAAACAAGATTTTATGGGCCTCCAAACTTGGTGAAAGTACTCTTGGTGAGAAATAATTGAACATGTGTTTTTTATTTTTTCGAAACTAAAAATCTGTCGCGGTAAACGATGCATTAAGAGTTTGTATGGGGGAAAGCTGATTTAATAGGTCTATTGACTTCAAATATGGTGAATGCACTTCATATGGTTAAAATTTTATAAAAACAAAATTCCATTCTCTTAAATTTTTTCATAAAATTCTGACGGGATCAAGAAGGGGTTAAGAAGAACTTGATTTATTGGTCCCATTGACTTCAAACTTGCGTGCAAAGCCGCGGGGACCTGCTACTCTGTCATATGGAGCTCAAATATCAGTTTGAGCGACATCTGCCGGGAGTTTGGGCGTCATTGTAAACAAATAAGTTGTTGTTGTGTTCTATGAGTTTTTATGAAATTTTTGCAGAAACAGCATTGTCATGATGTCGCTAAATAAATTCGTTCTTTGGGCCAAAATCTTAACGACGGCATTGTTACCGGTGAGTAGACATGGGTCTATAAAAATGACATCGAAACTAACCAACAACCATTTGAATGGCGTTTCTCAGACGAGCCCAAAAACTCCAAAAAAAGGCGACATGGTTGATCCATTAGCGAAGAGTTCCCAGTATTATTTTCAGCCAGTTTGAGATAGAAAGCATCAAGTTTTGTGCCAACACATCTGCCTGTCTCTGAGTACAAAATATATAATTTGCATTATAACAACAACAAAGACCAGCATAAGCTTCTTCTTTTCATTTAAGCCATACTTTACCACTGGGCACTAATGCCTTCAAAAAACGCGCTGTCAAAATTACATTTCATCATTTTGATAATTGAACATATTTGCATGTACACGTTGCGCTGAAATTTACGAGTATGTGAAATTTATTGCTGTTTTTATTGCTGCATACAGGCTGCTTTACTCATTGATGCGAATTCGTTGATGCATTAATTCTGTTTCAAATGCAAACAAGTAAGAAAACGACATCAATTAAAGATGTAAACATAATGAATTCGCTACTTCTCCTAAACACGCAAATCAATGAATTGAAAAACACCAGTTTGTCCATTTCTAACGCACCACCCTGTATATGCATCTAGCAACAACAAGTTCACCGATTTTATGATTACTCGCACATCAAAAAAAGTCTTATTGATTGCATTGTTGAAATGAATTGTCCATAAAAACGAGGAAGCGTGCTGATAAATTGCGTCCTTTATGCAACTTTTTTGCGCGCATAAATGTGCAGACCATCAATGTGGCTTTAACAAGTGTGGCTTTAAGCATAAAAATTTCATGTCATATTGCCTGATGGGACGTGGTGTCAAGCGCCACTTGAGTTGTATACATTTAACAACTTTAAAAGGTTAAAAAACTTGTCGAGTGTGAATGGCAATTGAAATGTTTATGACATAAATGTTTGTTTAGATCTGCAAACAAGTGTTGCTGATTTTTAAATTTATGGTTTGTATATCTTTTACAAACTATGGAAAAGATTCTCATGCGTCATTGGCTTTTAGAAATCTTTGTTAAAGTACTGAAACTTAACGCAGCAAATTGTTTGGGAAAGTCAGTGATTTCAGTTTAACGTTTCTATGATTGATAGCTGCTACTTAGGTTAGTCTGTTCTTTAAAGACAGTTCTGAGGCTCAGATTGAGTCCCCTTGGGGAAGCAGTAACATTATGTTACTTTAGGTGTCTCTAGAAGAAGAACAGTAAAGACTAATTGATGTATTTTATTCTCGAGCATCTGAAATGTCCATCACAACGGGCCCATTCCGTGGCCTAAGTGTGTCTTTCGGCAAGTCCCGGGCCAAGACAGCCACTTTAACCTAACCTAACCTAACCTAACCTGGAATGTCCACGGAGTTGACAAAACTATTCCTAGTTTTTTTAAGATTCGTCAGCAACTTCTATTGGTTTAGTTAGTTAACAAAATAGTGCATAAGTCTTCAAGGAACAGTCACTATATATCAGATATTTTATAAAGAAAAATTTGTGTGAATTTTGTATTTCAATAATGGTCATTTAACCACTTTAAGGTTGATAAACTCATTCATTTTGTGGAGGGAGACGAGAGCGTTAAAAGTCCTTGAAAAGAAAAGAAAGAATTAATCGAGATCGAGGAAGGTGATCGAAGGGTCACCTCTGAGCACTTGGGGACTTTTTTCGGGAATGTTGTTCAGGAATTTTAAGCGGCTGCTCTGATTTCAAAGAGTGCAAGGATAGTTATTGGATTGTTTGCACTTGACTGAACTTTGAATTTACTATGTCACCACTTAGCGCCACTTCATCAACTAAATTATTAATAAATTAAATTATTATTATTCATCTACTAAGAAAATTTTTTAGTTTATGTAGGTATATAGTAGTGTCCGACCGAAGGTGAATTTTTGGCCGAAGCAGAATATTCGGCATAACTAAAATATTAGCCCGAATCCGAATAAGTAAAAAAACTGATCAAATTTAGCCGTTCTTTCTTTATTTTTCTTTGTCCCACTTAAGAATTAATTAAAGGAGAAGAAAAAGAACGAGGTAAGCAAAACCTTCGCACGTTTTTTTGGAATAGGCAAAAATCGAAGACGAGCCAAAACACGTCCAAGCAAAACAGCTGTCAAAAATTAACTGAACATTCAAAATGGCCGAAGCGAAAAAAAACCAAAAGCTGGCTTAGAGCTCTGTTTCTAACAAACCAAAAAAATTTAACAATTTAAGGGGTTATATACCTTTTTGTGGCTAAAAAATCGAAAAAAATTTGTATGACTTATTTTTGAAGTACATACTTTTAACAATTATTCTGCAAAATTTCATCGAGATCGGGGCACTAGAACCTAAGATACGGCCGTTCATAGCGCGCAGTTTCCGGAACTCAAGTATTTTATTGTTTTTTTTTTCTTCTTTTTTTTTATTATCTCGGAATCGTATTTTTGAAAAAATGCCATTGCGGTGAGCACGATATCCCGCTAACCACTACATCGATCAATTTGAAATTTTGAGGGGTTGTTTGTACATACAATAGCTAGTTCGTGAACGAAGGATTTTTTTTCGACAAATTCTTCTATTTTTTTTTGGCAAAAAACTCAATTTTTCGACCTTAAAAAATCGACATTTTTGGAAAAAATAGCACTGTAACTGTAAAAAATTTTTTTTTGTAAAATCCTTCGTTCACAAACTAGGTAACAGTATGTACTAACGTATTTTTTTTTTTTTTTTCCAGCTGAGCCGTTACCTCGAATTCATGCTCACCGTCAACCACTGCTAAAAAAAAAGGAGTTCTGCGGCAAGGACTGTAACTTCCCCAATTTTTCGAATTTTCGCTTGAAATTTTATACAAATTCACATAAGGACATGTACATTTATAAACTTTGTATTCCATTTGAATAAAACTATGGTAACATGCTTAAAAAAAAAAATTAAAACCCTGTATTTCCCTACAGAAAAAGGTTTATAACCCCTTAATTGACAAAATAGCTGATCAGGGATCATTTTTAGTAATCGCAATCTGGAGTCCGAAATATCGATAAAACCCGATATTTGATAAAATCTTCGAAACAGAGCAAATTTACTTGCATTAAGAGCTAAAGTGTTCGGCTATTTTGGCCGAAGCCGAAGATTGAAAATTGGCCGAATACCAAAGCCGAAGACGAATATTCGGTCGGACACTAGTATTTACGTTCGGTTCGGGGGGGGGGGGGGGCGTATACGTAATCAAGTACTTCAATTGGGAGGCATTGTTGCCTATTACAAGTAGGCTTCCCAACCGTCCTCCTTTTAGGAAGACAGTCCTCCTTGAAGAGAAAATGTCCTCCGTCCTCCTCAAAGGCCAAAAAGTCCTCCTCAAGCTCAAATTAAATTTAAATTTTTTTGATTTTTTAATTCAAGTTTTTATTTTGTTTAATTAATTAATGAGGAAAATTTTTCAAAATTGTGTCCAATATTTCGATGCTGCTTTGGGCATTCCAAAGAAAATTATAGACTTCGTTGAAAATCCGGATGAGTCAGCTGCTGGAATGTTCAACATGATTAAGACCGCATTGGAAAAATTAGACTTCAAAATAAAAAATGTTGTGTTCCTAAGTGCTGATAATGCAAATATGCGTTTTGTTTTCTTTTTTAAAGTGATGAAAAAGTTAAAATTTACATGTTTTTCTTTTTGCACTTGTATTTTCTAATAACATGGTGAAATATTGAAGGAATGTGATGTCCTCCTGAAACAAAGTATTTACCATATAAAGTCCTCCTCAAGCCAAATTTTGTCATCCCTAAATCGTTTTAATAGTTGGGAAGCCTAATTACAAGTTTGTTTTGTGAGCGCAGCGAGGATTCAAATTCCTCTTACCGAGCTTCTTGTCAAAGGTCTCTGTTGAACCATTTGCTCTCTCAGATGAAGTTGAAGATGTTAATTTCTCTCGTTATCTCTAGTTCGTCTGTGAGTCCAAATGCTTTCATGTATTTACGCAATCATGAAACTACATAAAATGAAGATTTGAACACATTATGTCATATACTCACTTTACTTCAAATAATTATTCCACTCTCGTAGGTGTGTCACTCACTGCTTGCTTGAAAGGCAACCGTCGAGAGAAAAAGTTATCTTGATTTGGCATTTAGGGGTCCGAGTTTCGCATCTGCGACCTATTCCAATGCACTAACAACTAAGTCAGGGCCTTCACTCACCCAGACATGCTAGAAAATTATTCTTCTAACTGAACATAGGACTTCTCAGTCCGTATTTTGCTCATCTTTGAGTTATTTATTTATCACTTTTTTTTTAATGCCCGACTTTGATCCTTTTGTTGCTTTGTCCATTGTCTGTAAACAAAGCAAATTCCTTGCACCAATGTTTGGCGCCGACAGTTGACACTGGTGACACCACCTGCCGCGTTTGTTTTGTACCAGCCCAACAAACCCTCCTCCATCTCTTTGTGCCGCTGACCTGCTAACCATTCAATTGCGCTGCCAGCGCAACGATAGCATCACTCGTTCGGTAGAGTGCAGTGTATTTGTGTGCGTTTTTGTATTTGCTATTTAAAGTCACAACTACTCGTACACTGCAAGCGCAGGGCGACACTGCAGGCGTGGAATTAATTTGTTGACAAATGTTAATGGCGCCGCTAATTTACGTTAAATAAAGTGTTGATGTACGAATCCGGCAATGCATTAATTAAATATGCTAATTGAAGTGCCTGCAATCGTTGATAACTTACACCCACTTGGCGCGAGTGTTACGCTCGCTGCATCTGTGTGTGTGTGTG
This sequence comes from Melieria crassipennis, assembly GCA_963668005.1. Lineage (NCBI taxonomy): Eukaryota > Metazoa > Arthropoda > Insecta > Diptera > Ulidiidae > Melieria > Melieria crassipennis. The sequence continues at coordinate 23,589,105 of OY764962.1, read as the reverse complement.
TGTGTGTGTGTGTGAGAGAGAGTTTAAAATCACACAAGCACGCACATAAATTAGGTGACGCTTTTAATTAAAATGCATGAAAATTATGCTCGGAATTATAATGAGCATTCCTCCCGCCACGTACGCTCCTTCTTGCAGGCTGTCGTTGTCTGTCTTGCGCTGGTCCGTGCGAAGGTCTGGGTGAGCCCATTCGGCGCACACAGTACCGACAAAAGAGTGGAATTTTAATTTGAAAACGAGAACGCAAAATTTAATATTCATAAGTAAACGACGACTGCAAGGACGAGCGCACTGGCGCTGGTTACTTGGGCATACAAAAGTTACACTGCATACTTTTAATGAGCAGGGGGGAAAAAAACACAAAATAGCGTGGTGTATGAAAACAAGTGCAATTGTATGCTTTTGTGTACGCTGGGTGTGGAATTGTTGTATAATTTGGGTATAGAAAAATTAAAAAAAAAAACTTGCAACAAAGTCATCTGTGCCGCTAATATGGCAACAAAAACAATGACGATAAGGACAGACAAGGCTGACGATTGAGCGGCAACGCTTACGACGTTCTCCTGACGTAATACCTTGCGGTCTTTCCGAAAGGGTTAACTATAAGACCGATGGGAGTTTTTAAATCCCACACTGATCTGAGACTTTCGATGATTCCTTCGTGGTATAAAAAAAAAACATTTCGAAAACAAGACACAAACATTTTTATTGTGTTTGTGAGTTTATTAAATGATGAAAAGAACTTTTAGTCGACCTTTTAGAATTTTTTTCATGCCAATTTCAAACTGCGAGTTAAAGATTTTACTATATTTTTAATCCCTTAAAAAGATTCTACAACCTTCAATGAACCTCAATGCAATGCTTACAATTGCAATATAAAACCTTCACTTGCTACAATTCATTGCTACTTTCCGCTTCTTACATATAAAAATTGAATAAGTTTTCCCTATTTTCCATGCTTCATTTACGTTTTAATTGCATCACTCGATATTCGCTTTAAAAATACAATTCAAAGCTTCAATTCATATTGCAATGACAGTTCAATACTTAGGTTTCCCCCTTTTAAGCCATATTCAATGTTTTTGTTGTTGTAGCAGTGAAAGCACACACACAACGATTGGCTGCACATTGACAATTCGAGCACTTCTTGCGTTGTGTATGTTTTTCTCGATGCCTGGACGATAAGTTCAAAATTCGCATAAACACCACACGCACACACACAGAGAGAGAAAGAGAGAGGGAGAGAGAGCACATACACGACAAATTTCAATAACAACTACCCAGCAGTAAATTGTCAGATAAACCAAAACAAACTGGTAAGATAATAAATTGAAAGGAGCAAGTTTCTTAATGTGCATTAGACTGATTAATAAATTTATAAATAAATAAATAAATAATTAATTATATAATTAAATGAAAAAAATAAATAAATAAACAAATAAATACATAAATAAATAAATACATAAATAAAGAAATGAATAAATAAATAAATAATTAATTATATAATTAAATGAAAAAAATAAATAAATATAGTAAACAAATAAATACATAAATAAATAAATAAATACATAAATAAATAAATGAATAAATAAATAAATAAATAAATAACTAAATAGATAAAAAAAGAAATAAATAAATAAGTAAATAAATAAATAAATAAATAAAAAATATATAAATAAATAATTAAATGAAAAAAATAAATAAATAAACAAATAAATACATAAATAAATAAATAAATACATAAATAAATAAATGAATAAATAAATAAATAAATAAAAAAAATAAATAACTAAATAACTAAATAAATAAATATATAAATAAATAAATAATTAAATACAAAGTAAATATACATATAGAAGTAGTTTTCAATTAGTGTGATTGTTGTTGTTGTTGTCAATTTGTGAATTTGCTGGTGCACGCACAGCAAATTTGTTGAGAAAGAAGAAGTGAACTTAAAATACCGTAAAGTTTTAAAAATGGAAGAGAACCTGTCAACCATTGGATGAAGTTTTCACAGATGGAAGAGAACCTGCCAACCATTGGATGAAGTTTTCACAGATAATTCATCTTTTTGCAAAAGTGGTCGAACTCTATTCGATATTTAGGACCCTTGTGCTCTCTCTTCTCTCTTTTGTGCCTTGAGCAATATTACACCTTTGTAAAAGTGAAGTTGGTACAAATTTGTTTCAAATCTTATTGTAAAAAGGACATGAGAGCCGGAAAGCATCTCGGACCTCTCTGTTTTTCAGAGAATGCCGACAGGTTGGTAATATATATTTCCAAGTCAATAGATCTTGAAAACTAGCGTACCATAGTAATCTGATCTGATCTGATCTGCTTTCCAAAGTTAAGTAATGTGTGCTGGTACTTTACAAAATTCCTTCAAACCTTCATGTGATGGTTAAATTTATCAGCAAACACATTTCACAAGGCCAATATAGAACATATAGATTACAGCATAGAACATGAAAGAACAATTCTTCTGCTGTTTGAGTTTTGATTCGATAGGAAAGATGAGGAAGATGAAAGTCCTTAGACCCTCTTTTCTTTGACAATTCGGACAACCACATATCAGTCAGTATTAGAGACTTGCTAGGGGTTATCCACAAATGGAATTGGTTTGTGAAGGCTCTCCGACTTGCAGTAAGACAAATCACTTTTCTTCGTGGTCTCACAATGGGCCCATTGTGTGGCGCAAGTGTGTCTTTTCCAGACAGCCACTTTAACCTAACCTATCCTAACCTTTCTCTATCTGTTAGTGTTTCACTGAGACGCTAAGACTCACGCCTCAATAACTATGTTTTTCTCACTCTCATTCTGACCTCATTGTGATTTCTCGAAAAGGTTCTCCTCTCTCCCTACAATCACATATTTTTCACACTGGGCGTGTATGTACAAGTTTCGGCGGTCTTGTGACGCCATGTGTCGCATGTTTTGGCAACTGTTTCCGTTCGATTATTGTCATGGCTGTTGTTACAGCTTTATTGCTCTATTACGCTAACACTGGCGACAGCTGACACCCGCTTAGCAGCCATGGAATGTGCAAAAAATAACGCTTAAGCTAGCAAAAAATTATACAAAAAAACATAACACAATTCTTCAACCATTTGGCATGTTTTGTATAAGGAAATCAATACGAAATCAATTAGTTATTCTATGAGACAACTTTTTTGCTGCATTTTTTGCTAAAGTCTTTAAATCTGCAGCAAGTTAACTGCTTTATTCTTGCTATGTTCATTTGCAAAAAGACCAAAATAAAATTCAGCATTCTTACGCAACTCTCTTAAGTCTTTGCTTTACCCCACAAAAGAAAGCCAACAGCGAAATTGTATCACATTTCATTATGACACACAACACAGTAACAAAAAAGTTTATTTTCGCGCATACAAATTGCCACCAGAGGATCTTCTTTTTCACATTCAAACCTTATCTACGTTGGCTTAAACGCAGCGCTTTCTAAGGACTGGGTTTCATAGTGGCATTTTTAGAGGTGACAGAAGAAGAAGGTTACTTAAGGGGGGTTTCTACCTTGTGCGGTAAAAAAAATCGATTTTTTTTTTCATGCATTTTTGGATTAATACATGATTGTAGAATACGCTCCCAAAATTTGAAGTTGAAATCTTTCGAATTACGGAAGCAATTTATAGAAACAGGTAGCGGTGTCGAGCGCGCCGACCTGCTGAAGCAAAACTTTGAACGCGTTTTTCTCAAAACTAAATTTTTTGACCTGGCGGAAGTGATTTAGGCCACACGAGTTGAGCAATAGCTACGAAATTTTAAACAGTCATTTATCAAGGTCTTAGCTATGGCACGAACTAGGATCTTCAAGAAATAATAATTTTTTCTCATTAAAAATAGAAATTTGTATTGAAAAAAGTAGGTAAAAATTGAGTTTTTTAGTCAAAATCGCATATATCCTTCATTTTTCATTTGTTTTTTAAAATCCTAGTTCCTGCCATAGACAAAAGGATACAGAATAAGAAAAAATGTCATTTTTGTGTTTCAAGTCATCTCAAACAGCGGCAGGACTTCCGCGAGTAAGGAAGTCCTGCCGCCATTGCTCGATGGCCCCCTCCCCCCCTTTGCATATTTTATCTTGAAACTTTTTTTACTTGTACAATAAACATATACCTACATCTGAAAAAATTTTCCAGTGTTTATCTTAAAAACCTTCCCATTAAAAATGTTTCAAAAAAACATGTTTTCTCGGCCGCACAAGGTAGAAACCTGCCTTAATACATCTTCTTAGTAACTTTTTTCATATTGTGTCATATTTACAGAAAGTAGAGAACTATTCTAATGATCACTTAAATGGTGTTCATTGTAAGGAATGGATTTCATTGTATATTCACTGGCAACATGACAGTCTGTTTTCAAGGAGCTAAGCGTTCAGACCGGCTACTCAATGCTTCTACTTACTTTAGGTTTTTACTGGGCAATTTCAATTTTTAAATTTATTTAATTCACTGATTTAGCCTTCAGTGTGGCTATACTTATATTTGTTTATATATATATATCGGATATTCCATATATAACAAGTATTTATGAACAGCATTCCATACTATTTTTTTAAATTTTTCTTACCGAACGCTGTTTTTTAGAGTCTTACGATATGACAGCAACCATATCGTTCTGGCTGTAATAAATACTTCAATATAAAATTTTTACGCACTGTTAAAAATTGAATATTTCTTCTTTTTTTAAAAGATTGATCTAAATTTACGTAAAAATCAAATTGAAAATTGCTCTAATTTTTTCTGTTTCTTCTTTCTTTACTTTGTAAAGGGATAACTTTCAAAAACGTATGTACTCATATTTTTTTTAAATTAAACGTTCGGTTTATTAATTTTGTATTATTGCTAAAACTTCAAATTTTTTCAAGGACCAACAGAAAAACTTGTTTTTATAATCATAGAGCATTCAGGCACTTCACAAACTAGCATGTTGCCATGTAGCAACCAAATAGCGAAAGGATTAACTAGGAATAACAACAACCCATTACCAGTTGGCAACCTGCCGCAAAAGTTATCTCGAGGAGCCTCAGTTTTGAGCGTGCGCTTTCTCCAGTTGGTCAAACCAAGGGATAACAGGAAGTCCTTTACCGTGTTTCCGGTGCAAGCACCAAGCATCCAATTCACCTTCAACTACTGCGTCAAAAACCTTTTTCGTCGGAGCTCTCTTACTGACTTCTTTTTATTATGTCATATCTACTTAAAAGACAAAACTTTCCAACTTTTATTACAACATTTAACATTATAACATTTGATAGTTGGCATTATTATTATGACAACTAATTCAAAATTGTGGTAATGAGTTATGACTGGGGTCAGTGTTTTGCGACTTAAATAGCTGGCTACGAGTTAGTTGAAGTGGTGAATGGAAATTCGGCTCGATCCGTTGACAAAATTCATAACTTTTGATTACAAGAAGTACAATAAATATATATTACATTATAAATAAATATATAAAATAAATATATATTAAACTACTTTGTTAATATTTAATTTCATTTTGTAATTGATAGATGTAAGTTTAATTCTGATTGGAGAAATTTAATTCTGATTGAAGTGCAATTAAAAGACTTATTTAGTTCTTACTGCACTTATTGTTGTTAATATTTTTCTAAATAAATAAATAAAAAAGAATGAAAGGGTTGTTACCTTAGTGACTGGTTTTCATCATAATATTTTCAGATTTTCATAAGAATTTTTCATAAGAATTTTTAAACTATCTTTGAAATCAGATTTATCAGATTTAATAAAATAATATAATCGAATATGACATCGCATAGCACACATACATACAAACACATCGACACGCTCAGACAAGGTGTTTTCACTTAACCATCACAATGAAACCCCACCATAAGCTTCTTTCTAGTGTCACTTTGTAACTCGTTTTCACTTGTGCCAATTTTGCATGGAATATTCCTTATGAATTTCATAAAATTATACAATTCACTTAATGTATTTTTTTCGAATTTTTTTTTTTTATTTCGTTGGGGTGCGGTGTTGCTTTCATTTTATCCACTTTTACGACTTTATCTTCAGAATGTGGCACGCACGCACACCAACAAACCAACATAAACCTCACAATCAAAAGCAAACGAAAGAGATAGCTACATAATGCTTTGTTTTTGTTGTTGCCGTGGTTGTCGTTGGCTTTCTGTTTGCACAATCTTTCAAATTTTCCTTAAGGCAAGCAACGAGGGCAAGTGCAAACATTGTAGATTTATGCAGACTTTGCATGCAAAACAAAGCAGAAATATGAAGTAGCAAGGAAAAGAATATAATTCAACATAAAGACAAACGTTTTAACATTGTTTGCTTGGCATTTTTAAAAGACAAAAGCAAGTAGCTGCCGCCGAGAATGAATGAAGATAGAATGAAATATGCAAAAACTAGAATGAGGTGAAGAGAAAAAGTGAAATGGGTGATGAGACCGTTGCCTAACTGGAGGCTAATTTGCTTAGACTCACAAATTTGGGTAGTTGGACAGTTTTGTAGCCGACATGGTGGGGGTATAACAAATAATGTCAAATTATAATAAAGGTATTCATGATTCATGTAGAAACGGGGTTGGATAGCAACCAGAAAAGAATAAGAAAGGGAAAGTGAAAGCGAAGAAAGGAAAATGTCTGTCTAAAGGTTTAAGGTTTATGTAAGAAGAAGAAGTAACAGAGAACAACTGGTTAAATTTTAATTAGAAATTTTAAAAAATTTACCAAAATTTTAAAAATCAAAACCAAAATTTTTGACTAAAATAAGGTGTCGAATTGATAATTCCAGAAATCAATTCAAGGCTTAAAATTAGTAAAATATTTATCAGAATAGAGCAAATTTTATAGAAGTGTATTTTGGTGCCTAAAACAAATTTATTCTATTCTACAGATTTTGTGAATACCGCTAATCTTTTAAAATATTTAGGACTATTTCATGTTAATCAGCTATGCGCAGCACTTTTCAACTTTACTCAGTATTATTCAGACATTATTCATTATTATTCAGCATCATTCAGCACCAGTTAGCAATGAATAGCTACATCTGACTTAACCCAGTACTATTCAGCACCTTTTAGAATCGGTTAAATGTTTAAATTTAACTGTACCTAGTATTATTCAAACACTTTTTGCGTCATTCAGCATCATTTAGCACCAGTTAGCGATGAATAGCTACATTTGACTTTACCCAGTACTATTCAGCCGCCGTGGCTCAGTTGGTTAGTGCGTTGGACCGCGAGTCGAAGGCAGCAACCTCAGGTTCAAATACTGCCTGTAATAACACCTAAAAAAAATAACGGGAAAACTCGTTTTCTCTTTCGGTGGCTGTCCTCTCAGCTGGAAATGGCAAACCTCTGAGAGTAAAAATTGCTTATGAAAAAAAGCTCCCAACCTGCCGTTCGGAACCGGCATAAAACTGTAGGTCCCTCCACCCGCGTACAAATTAACACGCACAACACGGGTGGTTGCGGGAAGCTAGGCCTTAGTCTCGCGTAAGCGGGCTGTCGTGCCAGTCAATTATTATTATTATTATTAATTATTATTAAAAAAATTATTAGTACTATTCAGCACCTTTTAGAATCGGTTAAATGTTTAAATTTAACTGTACCTAGTATTATTCAGACACTTTTTGCGTCATTCAGCACCATTCAGCAACAGTAAGCGTATAATATTTTTAGCTTTATATGATATTTAGTTACAAATAACGCTATTCATCACTATTCATCTTTATTAAACGTTATTTTACTGCATTCTATTTTATATATTCATCAATTTTTTTACTCATTGAAGTATATGTAACAATATGTTATATGTCATATGTTTCTGTTAGCACTTTTCAGCAATTGTTCATCTGAAATTCCTGCATTTTGTTTTATATATTCAGCAATATGCAATAATATTTGAGGTAATTTATTGAATTGATATGTTTGATTGATTAATTTGATTAGTTGAATGCAAGAATATTGCAATATACTCAACTACATACATTCAGCGCCATTTAGTAATAGACTATCACAAATTCAGCTATATTTTTTTGTTTCTCAGCACTAGTCAGCAATTTTGCATCTAAAATTATTGTATTCTGTTTTAAATATTCAGCAATGTACAATAAATTTAATGTTAGTTAGCTCCATCTTAATTTATTTAGTGCTATTATTATTGCCAATTGCCAAGCAATTTTGCATCTAAAATTATTGTATTCTGTTTTAAATATTTAGCAATATACAATAAATTTAATGTTAGTTAGCTCCATCTTAATTTATTTAGTGCTATTAAGTACTTTAATTGCCAATCAGCGCTTTTTAGCAATATTCAGGAACAGATAGTAACATTTGGTTTCATATATTATGCCAGATTTAATGCTTTTTATACACTTTCGATTATATTCAGCTACATGTAAATCATATATTTAGCTATATTTAACATTTTTAGCCCCATATTTAATAGTATTGCGCTATATTCAGCCTCATCTATTTATAATCTTACATTCATCATATATATCACATGTAAAAGTATATGTAACTTTATCAGTACATATTTACTACTAATGAACCTTATTCAGCCACAGTTGGTGCCTCTTAGCAGTAGTCAGCAGTTGGCTTTCTAATTTTCCTACATTCTGTTTTACATATTCAGCAATAAGCAATGATATTTAATGTCATTCAGCTCTTTGCTGCTTTATTTGGTGCCAGCCAGTGCTTTAAATGTCATTCAGCGCCTGTTAATAGTATTCAGCAACAGTTAACTGCCTTCATTTGGTGCCAGCAAGTACTTTAAATGTCATTCAGCGCCTGTTAATAGTATTCAGCAACAGTTAACTGCCTTTAGTTTCATATATTGCGCTGCATTTAATACTTTTTACATACATTTAAGGCTACCGGACTATATTCAGCTGAATCTAAAGCATAATTCAGCTTTATTCAATTCTACTAACACATATTTAACAATATTGGGCTACATTCAACTCTATGTACGAATATATACACCTACATATATGTTTATCATATGTATAGGTATGTTCACCTTTACACATATTTACTACTAATGGGAAATATTCAGCTACAATTGGTGTCATTTAGCAGTAGAAGGAAGTTCCCAAACTGACACAACTCTTTGCTATATTCATGTTTATATTCAGTGAAATATATTTTGTATTTATTGTAAGCTATTCAGCTATGTTTAGTGCCATTCAGCAATAGTCAGCAAATTTTAGCATTAAACAACTAAACAACTGTAGTTTGTGTACTTAAAATATTCAGCTGAATATATTTTGCTATATTCAGCATTGTTCGAACTGATTCAGCTACAGTCAGCACATTTGAACTATTCATTTGCCATGCATTTGGTACCAATTAACAACCGGGTCACCCATGCAACAATTTCTCATATTTTATGTAAGCCATCTATTTGACGTTTGTAATTAATCGAAAAATTAATATTTCATTGCATAGTTGAAGGCGCTCTTAAATGCCATAATTAAATGGCTGCTCCAAGTGACTTAATCAAGAGGCTGCCTATTTACACACAGACACACACATACACACATACATATCTACACATGTTTACACATATAGTACAAAGCATTCTTATTAAAAAGCCATTCTTAGGCAAACTAGGAAAAGAGTTCTGTTCTGTGGCAAATTGAAATTGCCGGCAGCCACTTGTAGCTTACATTCCGACAAACGACAATGTCGCATTTCTGTGCTTGTGTGTGTGTGTATGTACTATCAATTTTAATATTTTAGTTTTTCTATTTGCTTTTGACTTATTTTATGCAGCAGCTATAAATTGCAGCAAACACTGCCCCGGTCTGGAAATTGCTGCCGCTGTCTGCTGGCGCAGCTGCTGTCCCTTTTAATAACATTCCGAGCGGCGCTGAGAGTTGAGCGTTGCCGGGTGTGCGGCAAGTTATCGACTAAAACTGCATAAACTGCGAACGAATAAACTCGAACTGTAAATATTGTGGGCGGAGGCCGCAGCCGCCAGACACAATTTCAATTTCAATTGCAGTTGTCTGTATCGGTGAGTGGGTGAGTGTAGTTTGCTTGTGTCTATTGAAATAAAATGCAATAAAATGAAATGAAATAAGATTAGAGATGTGAGAGTATTTGTGCACTTTGCATGCACAACAGCCAAACCGCTTTGAACCCCACTTGAACTGCAGCAATGAACGTTGATGGTCAGGCGCGTGCTTCGAAAGGACTTTGCGAGGCTCTATCAAATGCGAAGGTGTTATATATTGATTTGGCAATTTAAATAAAGCAAAATATAGAAGGTTTTGTTCTCAGAACTACTGAGTAATTTTTGAGTATTGCTCAATGTAACGAAAAACACAACCCCTTCCTAAAGAAAACTAGTTGCTCCATGGACAAACTACTATATGCCACTAGGAAGCAGCGCATTTCTCTGTCCACCATTCATTGTCTGCTGGCCGGTTGCCGGCATTTTGTGCATTGTTTGCCAATGAAAGCTTGCCGGTTTTATTGTTTTAATTAACTATGGGATTTGCTCAAAGATAAATAAAATTCTTCTGGGCATTAAAGTTTCAAGTGTTTCATTGGTAAATAGCTTAAAAAACACTATGCCAATTGTGTGTAAATGAAAATGTTGCACATAGCTTATGAAAAATGTTCTTTAACGAAGCTAATTTTTCAATAATACTCGTATTTAGTTTTAAAGGAAATTTTCATTTGGAGTCGGAAACAAGTATTCTGAACTCAATTGGTGCGTTAGGCAAAAGTAAAAATTGCAGAGACCTAAAATAAGTATTACCCATATTTTTGGAAATAAAAAAATTGACCTTATTTAAGAAATTTCTAAAAATATTGCTTTGTAATAAATATTTCCAATAAAAAATTTTCTTACGTTACCTGTAACTATTATCATTTAAAAAATATGTTTGAGTTGCATAAAACTATTATAAGAAAAAAGAATATTTCTTGTTGTCGATAGTTATTATTTTGCATTTTTTTTTTACGTTGCTTCATAACTTATATTTATGATTTTTTTTAATTACGTTGCCGACAATTATTATTTTGAAAAAACATTATTTTTACGTTGAATTACATTTTGGGTATGCATTTATTTTTAACTGTTTCAAATTGACAAACGCAAATTAACTGCAGAAAACCCATTTCCACCAACAACTAAACAAATAAAAATCAATTCATACTCAAAATGTGATAAGGCAACGTAAAAAAAAATTCTTTCTTAAAAGTTATGAAGCAACGTAAAAAAAGTTGCTTTCAAATAATAGTTATCGGCAACGTAAATAAAAAAAAAATCATAAATAAAAGTTATGAAGCAACGTAAAATAAAATTTCTCAAAATAATAGTTATCGGTAATGTAAATTAAAAAAGTCAAAAATAAAAGTTATGAAGCAACGTAAAAAAATAATCCCAAAATAATAATTATCTAGAACGAAAAAAAATTTGTTTCTCATAAAAGTTATTACGCAACGTAAAAATTAATTGTTGCAAATAATAATTATAATCAACAAATAAAATTTATGTTGCATTGTAATAGTTACATTGTAATTATTTTCTTAAAAAACTTATAATCGTCAAGTCCCTGAAAAATTGTTACAGCAACAAATTTCATAAAAATCCAACCACATTCAGCTGCAACACACACTTCGACCTGCCACATGCCCTGTAGACATTTTGTGGCTAGCAGCATTTATTAGTTGCCAGCATTTTAATTGGCAATTTAGTGCACCTTTGGGCCAACAATGCACAATATTGACTCGTCGCAGCAATGGGAACAACTGAAGCATAACTGCAACAACAAAATTACGCAACTGATTGCATCAAACGAAAAATTGCCAGCTTCAGCAGAAACCATAAGGACGGCAAACAGTGTGCACGGAGTAGCTGCCGTATCAACATTAACATCATCAGTAACAAAAACAACAATAACAACAACGTCAGTGTCAGTGTCAGCGTCAATTTGCATTGCGCGGCGTTTGCAAGCGAAACGTAGCAGCTGACAAGGATGCGGTGAAAATTGCAGCAAGCGTTTTGCAAAATATGCCAACAGCACTGTTAGCGCTGAATTGGTGCGACTGTGAGTGGGAGTGAACGTGCCTACGCCGACACGTGCGCAAATATTTGCCGCAAAGCGTGTTGCATGCGGCAGTTGCCGAATCGGCAAGCCGTACACATTTGCCGCAAAAATTGGCACATCCGCAGCCAAAGCCACAAGTTATCCAGTCAGTCAGTCTGTCAGTCTGTCTGTCTGTCAGTCAAATAACCAAACAGATATGCAGACATACAGTCAGTCAGACAAACGGTTAGACGTGCTGCAATGTGTTGTGCTGCAACCGCATTGACAGCAGCCATGACGTTGTGATGGCGTAACCTGTGAAGCGGCAACAACAATTGCCCACAATTCTACAGCAACTATTGCAAATACTGGTACACCAATAACAACAAATGAAGTAGACACATACTTATGTACATAAGTGCAGTTAAATATGACTTTCGGTTATATTTTGGTTAGTTTGTTTGTTTTGCGCTTCCGCCTGCTGCCAACAAAGTCATTTTATTTGTTTAGCAACACCGTTAGCGTTGCAGTTGGTGAAGTGAAGCGCGCATGCTCACTGTTGGCATCGACAAATTTTGCCAGTCGCAATGCATCGAGTGGATTAAATTGATTGGCTGACTGGCAGTGAGGAGGAAAACTGCTGAACACGCTTCACTCGGCGTTGTGTGTGTATTAGAGTGGAATTAGTGTTGTATGGAGATTCTTAATAATGGGTTCTCGATGCTCCGCACCCTCTCATTTTATGCGGTCTGGTGAAAGAGTGCATGAGCCAAAAAATTTTGGGGCTAGGGTGGGGCTAAATGGCAATCGCATCGAGGTCAAAGTTCACAAAAAAGCTGGGAAATTGTGGACAACGATGCTGTGGAAGGGGCGTGAAACTCATCAGAGACTATGATGACGCCTTGTGATATACAAAACAAGTTTTACTCCAAGCTGCCTACGAAAGGGGTGCCTATACCGGCTGAATAAAAAATTCACATTTTTTCACAAAAATCTAATGATTTATTGTTAACACTCAGTTACGATTGCAATTATATTCAAAGTAGGGAGGTTAGTGGGGTTTCGACAATAGATTTTGATTTTTGCTTTGTAGAAACCCAAAAGTTGAACACGTCACAAATCCGATCGTATGGGAGCCGCCCTCTGATGGTGAATTTCTTTTAACTTTAATTAATTTTGTATTTTTTGTACTTAAGAATGTTGGTGATCGCTGAATAAATCATTTAAATCGGTTCGGTAGTTTCCGAGATACGATAATTTCTCGCTTACTTAACTACTACATCTACAAGTGGGGAGCCAATGGCAGAGAAAATGGCCAATTTTGTATGGCAGCCCCCTTAAGACTTGGAGATAGCTTGTAGGTATGTTTAGAAGAAACATTCGGAAGGGAAAATAAATGCATGTCGGTCATACATTTGACAACCTCCCAGGGGCAACCTGGGAGCAGTGGGAGCCTATTTTATAAAAATTACCATTTTGTATGGGAGCCCCATCAAGGGTTGGAGATAGGGTATAAATATGTTTGAAAGAAATGTTCAGTAGAGAAAACTAGTGGGAGTCATTCATATATTTTAACCCTCTCAGAGCAATTTCTGACCAGCTGTGGAGCAATTTGTCAAATTTCCCAGCTTTTTTGTGAACTTTGACCTCGATGCGACGCCATTTAGCCCCACCCTAGCCCCAAAATTTGTTGGTGCATGCACTTTTTCACCAAACCGCATAAAATGAGAGGGGGCGGAGCATCGAAATCGAAAAATCGTCCACTAATTCCAGTCTAGTGTGTATGCATATTGAAATGCGTGTGTATGTCAAATTAAAACCGACATGTATAAATATTTTGATATTTACAATTAAAACGTACATACACATCACTTTTTGCATGAATGAGCAAACTTGCTGACGAAGTTTCGAAGTTGTAAGCAAATTTTATTTCAATAATGTGTGACATATGTTCAGAAGTTTAAGTTTTCTAATAATTTCAACTAAATATGTAAGAAAGAAAAATGCTAAAAATATTTTTTATACTTTTTTTACGCATCCAGCATACGAAAATTTCAAGAGTTAGGATCCTGGTATTTTCGAGTGAAATCTATAAATATTGCAGTTTCTTGCTATATTAGTCAAATGCATCTTGGATCTACTTTAGTCAACATGTCCAGCCCGCAAGAACGCTGCCGCACATTAATACTGGACATTTACTTGGCTGATAAGACAAAATCTAGACTAAGCATTGCAAGGGAAAGCAAAGCGAGCGTAGCGACGGTTTATAATGTTATAAACAACTACAATGCGGCAAGCTCCATCTAGAGAGCCAAAGAATCAGGCAGAAAAACGGGTCCAAGTAACCCAGAAGTGCTGAAAAGGGTTGTTAGCACATATCGGCTCGATCGTCGACTCGATATGTTGCAGCTGCAGCAGGCACATCGCAATTAACTGTGATGCGATATAAGCCAAGTCAAGGATTAAGGACCTGCAAACAGTGCCTGACAGGTCGGAAGCAAAAGAAAAAATAGCGAAGACGTGGTCTCGAAAACTGTACGACGATTACGTAACCAAGTTCGATTGCGTGATTCTCGATGATGAAACCTACCGTAAGGCGGACTTCAAGCAGTTGCCTGGGAATGCCTATTTCACTACAAAGAATAAGCATGGAACACATAGAAAATACTCTGAAGTGAAAAACACCACATTTCCAAAAAGGTTTATGGTTTTTCAAGCTATTTGCACCTGCGGTCTACGGAACAAGGCGTTCATTACGACAGGAACAATTAACTCTAGAATTTATATAGAAGAATGCCTGCAAAAACGCCTTCTACCATTTATTGAACAGCACAAAGGAACAGTTTTGTTTTGGGCAGACCTAGCGACAAGCCACTACTCCAGGTCAACTATGGAATGGTATGAAGAAAATTGTGTCACGGTGGTCCCAAAAGAGGCAAATCCTCCCAAATGCCTGAAATTTCGGCCTATTGAAAGATATTGGGCTGTAATGAAGCAAACCTTCAGAAAAACAAACAAAGTATGCAAAAATAATGTAGAGTTCTGAAATCGATGGAAGCAAGCCTATGCAATAGTCACCGAATGTACTGTCCAGTCTCTAACTAAGAACTTTAAGGAAAATATTAAAAAATTTTGCAACCGCTAATTATATTTCATTAAATTTTTTTGCGAATTAGAGTTTAAGAAATGTATAAGAAACTGCAGTTTATTTTAGTAAAATCAGAGGATTAATTTTTTTTAATGTGTCCTTAAAAATTCTAAAATTTTTCTGGTTCACCTCATAATTGATAACATTTTATAATTTAACTGTCACATAATTTAACATGCCACCCTTCTATACAATTTTAGCAATTTATATAAAAAAAATTTAAAAAAACGAAATGGTCTTAGTGAAAATCAAGGAAAAAAATTAATTGCTTTTTTATTACGAAAAAAATGTTTTTTTCTTTTCCAAAAATACAATTAAAAAGCTCAGTAAATGAAGTAAGAAATCCAGTGCTTTAATTATTTAAATATATAATTTTATGACTCCATAATCGGCTTTGAAGTACTGCATGCCAACCGGTTGTCGAAAACTTCAAAGTCCCATAACTCTTAAACTAGTCATTATATCACAAAAATATTTGGTATACGTTTAAGTAGAATATACTCAAATATTACTGAAATCGGAAACATCGAGTTTTTTTACCTGTCCGCTTCTCGTGGAATGCCCCACATGCAAAATCACTTAAATGCGAACTTTAACTCGGTTGCAGATAGGGTGACCATATGGTCACACTAACAAAAACATTGTTCAATTATGCTTCATATTAAATCTTGAAAAAAATTTGTTCGCAAATTTCGAGAAAAAAAGGAAATCGGTTAAAGGCGCAGCGAATTCGTGCCGGCAGTAATCTTTAAGCCGAAGCCAGCAGAGCACATAATAAAAATAAAAGGCAGCAAAATTACGCACAATAAAAGTCAAGAAATGACTTTTGTGCCAACCCCAAACACAGACACACACGCACACACACACACATATGCATGGTAAGGCAAATTGATGGGCGCTTTACAGAACGGGGTAGCAAAATGGCGGCAAATGATCTTTCGGCAGCAAACCCTTTCAAGAGCAGTGCGAAACTGGCACGATCACCCACTCGCAGGGATGAAAGGGCAAACTCATCACCGCCCAACCTACAACTAGAACAGAGCGGCACTCCAACCTCAATCGGTGGGCAAGCAGCGCAAACGCCATTGAGCCAGCGCGAACACGAGCGAACGGCGCTGGAAATGGGCGACGTAACAGAGATACTGGCAACAATGGGCAGAAAAATTGCAGAGCTCCAAAAGATGATGGAGGCACAGAGGCACGTAAACCAGCCGATGAAGAATCTTGCTATCGGCATAGCAAAGCTGCGTAAGTGCGTTGCCGACAAAATTGGGACCAGCAAGACAACAACAACGGAACATAGCACGCAAACAACCGAACAGGTGGCGGAGAAAAACGCCGACAGACAGGGGAAAAGATCGAGGGCGACAAACAACGAGGAGGTCGATCGGATCCTCGAGTACCCGCCACTGCCAAGCACCAAGCGTACGAGGGTGACATCGCCAAAGCAGCAACAAGGCGTAAGTACATCGAACGCAGCAAACAAGAGAGCGACAGGCTCAACAACAACAGAAGTGCAGCAGCAACAACATACAAGCGGCCAAGCGCAGCCATCACTGATACAAGACTGGACAGTGGTTGGCAAAAAGAACGGCAAGCCAGCTAGCGAGAAGAGCAGAGAAACCCGGGTCAGACCAGACGCGCTTATTATCTCTGCAAAGGGAAGTCTGTCCTACGCGGACATTTTGCGCCGAGTAAAAACGAGTGACTCGCTACTTGATCTCAGCGGAAACGTCAAATCCATTCGCAGGACTGCCAAAGGCGAATTGCTGCTGGAACTAAAGCGCGCTCAAGAACACAAAACAGCGGACTATCAAACCGCGCTAGAAGGGTTGCTCAAAGATCAGGTGCAAGTAGCAGCCAAGACGCACATGATCACGGTCCAATGCAGGGACTTAGATGAAATCACCACAGCGGCGGAGATCTGCGATGCGCTGCAGGCGCAATGCCACATCCAACGGCCGGACGATACATCTGTGCGTAGCCTGCGCAAATGTCCAAACGGCACGCAAACTGCCTATATTAGCCTGCCGGCAGAAGACGCGAAAGAGGTGCTGAAAGTGTCACGCGTACGCATTGGATGGGTGGCATGCCGTGTGCGCGAATCTGTAAATGTTAGATGCTGCTTTAAGTGCTGGGGTTATGGCCATTTGGCACAGCAGTGTAAAAATACTGTCAACCGTTCAGCGCTCTGCAGAAAGTGCGGTGAGCCGGGCCATGTAGCCGCCGCGTGCACAAATCAGGAAAGGTGCGCGCTATGCCAAGGCGAGCATGCCGCTGGCAGCTTTAAATGTCGGTTTTACCAAGAGGCGTTGAGAGGTGGTTGCCAATGAAAATAGTGCAACTAAACCTTAACCACTGCGCCGCAGCACAAGACTTGCTGAAACAAACTGCCGTCGAGCAGGACTTTGACCTAGCCTTGCTCTGTGAGCAGCACAAAAACATTGATGGCCACGGGTGGACAGCAGATGCGGACAATAGGGCTGCAATCTGGGCGCCCAACAACAACAGCAGCTTTCAGTGCAAAATGGCGACGCAGGAACGAGGCTTCACCTGGGTAAAGCTGAACGACGTGTATTTTTTCTCATGCTACGCCCCTCCTAGTTGGAGCAACAGCGACTTCGAGCGCATGCTGACAGCACTTGTCTTGGAAGCGCAGGGCAAATCTCCGCTAGTGGTAGCGGGCGATTTCAACGCCTGGTCAACGACTTGGGGCAGTGCACGTACTAACCGGCGCGGCAAAATACTGCTGGAATGCCTGGCGCCGCTCGAGCTCAGCTTGCTCAATCATGGTGGGCAACACACATTCGACTCCGGCAGAGGCAGATCAACGATCGATCTAACTTTCGCACACAACACGCTGGCAAGAAACGCAAAGTGGGCTGTTAGCAGCATGTACACGCATAGCGATCACTTTGCAATTATCATGGAGCTAGAGTTGCGTATACGTACACCGCATCAGGTTCGCAAAGCACAGGTCAAGGGCTGGAGAAGGCAGGCGTTCGATGAAGCGATGTTTGAGCTGGTTTGGAGCGAAGAGCAAGTTGAGCCGGATACTGCCACGAGAATGGCGGTCAGCATTACTGCCAAGCTGTCAAAAGCGTGCGACGCCGCAATGCCGAGGCGCACGAACAATCTACTCAAGAAACCGGTCTATTGGTGGAATGACGAAATAGCCAGCGCTAGGAAAATGTGTCACCAGGCGCGCAGAAGGCTGCAGAGAGGCAGGAATCTGCCGACACGAGAAGCGCTGCAGCGCAACTACAAGGCGTGCAAAAAGGCTCTCAAAGTGGCCATCCGCAGCAGCAAGAAGGCATGCTTTAAGGCGCTATGTGACGAGGCAGATGTAGACCCATGGGGCAAAGCGTACAAGGTGGCTATGAGTCGCATCAGAGGACCGAGATCGCCGCAGCCGAGCGACCCAACGCTCATGAGCAACGTGGTCGCCACACTATTCCCACCGCAGGATAACCTCGGAATTGTTCCTGAGCAATTGATCGCGATAGGCGACATCCCGGAAGTGACGGCCAGCGAGGTACTGCAAACTCTGGGTAAAATAGACAACAACAAATCCCCAGGGCTTGACGGCATTCCGAACGTGGCACTGAAAGCTGCAATGCGAAGCAGGCCGGAAGTATTCGCTGCCTTATACGATGCGTGCCTGAAGGAGGGTGTTTTTCCGGATAAGTGGAAACAGCAGAGGCTAGTGCTACTGCTCAAGCCCGGCAAACAGCCAGATCAACCGTCATCGTACCGGCCCCTGTGTATGCTCGACACAACAGGCAAGGTGTTAGAACGCATCATATGCGACAGACTCCAGTCAACGTTGGAGAAGCCAGGCGGACTGTCGTCACAACAGTATGGCTTTCGAAAAGCGCGTTCTACGGTTGATGCGATACAGGCGGTGATAGGCACAGCGCGCGAGGCCACGAGTGGCAAACGATGGCTTGGGGGCGCGAAAAAGTATTGCGCCGTCATCACGCTCGATATAAAAAACGCCTTTAATTCGGCCAACTGGGGTCGTATCATGGACGCTTTGCTAGCACTTGAGGTCCCAGTGTACCTGCAGCGGATCATATCGAGCTACTTTCACAACAGGCTGCTGCTGTACGACACTGACGACGGCGTGCAGCAGTATGCGGTGTCCGGTGGCGTTCCACAGGGCTCAGTGCTCGGTCCAACCCTGTGGAACGTCATGTATGACGGCATTCTCCGCATCGATCTGCCAGATGATGTGAAAATCATCGGCTACGCTGATGATATCGCGATCGTTGCGGTGGCGAAACACACCGACACCCTACAACGTAAATGCAACGACACAATAATACGCGTGAAACAGTGGTTGACTGACGCGAAGCTGGAGCTGGCGGCACACAAAACTGAAGCAGTGTTGCTCAGTACGAGGAAGCGGAGTGAGGTGCTCACCATCACAGTGGGAGACCATGAAATCTCGTCTCAGCCCTACCTCCGATACCTTGGGGTCGTCATAGACACAAAAATGACATTCAAGGAGCATCTGAAAATCGTATGCGAGAAGGCAGCACGCGTGAACGGCGCACTAACGCGCTTGATGCCGAACGTTGGAGGTCCACGCGCCAGCCGGCGAAAACTATTGGCTAGAGTAACGTCGTCAATCATACTGTACGCAGCCCCAGTATGGGCGGACGCGACAAAAACGCGGGAGTACATGAGAGGCATCAGGGCGACCTACCGTTTGAGTGCACTACGGGTTGCTAGCGCCTTTCGCACGGTGTCAGACGATGCTATAGGAGTCATAGCGAACATGCCGCCTATTGACCTGCTAGCCCTCGAGATGCAACGCCTATATAGTGTACCTAGCAAGCCGACGAGCGTCGCGAAAGCTGCGGAAAGGAGCGCCACCATTAGAGACTGGCAACAGAGATGGGAGCGATCCACCAAGGGGCGTTGGACTTTTGCGTTGATCCCGGACATCGCGCGGTGGGTAGAGCGCAAGCATGGTGAGTTAGACCACAACATAACGCAGCTGCTGAGTGGGCACGGCTGCTTCAAGCAGTACCTCCACAGATTCAAGCACGATGACGACCCCTTCTGCCCGCAATGCCCGGCGCAGCACGAGACCGCAGAGCATATCCTGTTGGAGTGCCCGCGGTTCAAGTCCGTCCGAAGGGAATTAGCATTAGCTCTCGGGGAGCATCCGTCCGTTATAAACCTGACTGCACACATGTGTGACACCCCACGCAAGTGGGAAGCTGTATGCTCGGCTGCAGCCAGCATTATAAGAACACTGCGCGTTTTAGAACGCCAACGTAGGGAACATAGATAGTCCGAGGTGGTGGGCACGGTGCCGCACCCTACTGATACCAGGAAGTAATTCCTTGCAGGACGTTCCCTGGTATCAGTGTAGGAGATAGAAGGGTTTTTAGTGGGTGAAAGTCTCACACTCCGGCTTTCAATGCTTTTCCCTTCTTTAAAATAATAAAAAAAAAAAAAAAAAACACACATATGCATGCATACCGAGCGCACTATCCGCTGCCCATATGGCAGCCGTTCGTAATCGCCAATGCGACACACTACAGCGCTGAAATTGCCGCATGCGACTCGCGCGCCGACTTCTTTTCCAAGCAATTTACACACACATACGCGTTGTATGTGTGCGTGTGCATGTGTGAAGCTCGACCCTGGCAGCCGGCCGCACTGTGTAGGTGCGTGAGGCAGCACGCATTTCGCCAGCCAGCCATGCCGCTTGTGGCACGTTGTGTATGATGAAAGTTTAATGCAATTTTGTCCCATCGAGTGTGTCCCCGGTGTGCGGCACGCCGCTTGTTTTTCTTTCAGCTGGCCGATGCCTACGGTATGTGTCGGAGCGTCTATGTGTGCGCGTGACAACAAGTGAACAAGTGAAGCGGCATATTTGCCGACTGGTGTTTCAGTTGCTGCACTCACTGCCACGGGCTCATAAATATTAAACCTTGATTGAGGTAAATTTCTGTCCACTGCGCACTTTAATGCACAAACGACAGTGTGGCGAGTGGATGGAGGGAGGCAGTCCAACGCGTAGTGAAGACAATAAAATCACATTTATTTGTGTATATAAAGAAAATTTATGACCATCATATGGCAGGCATCAATATAAAGATTTCGTTATTGGGCAGTTGAGAGTTAATGTGAAATGCGCGTGACCGCTGAGACTTGCGTTGAGTGTGTGTGGGGTTTTCAAAGTGAGATGGTGTGGTTGGGCAATTTTAATTTTAATTTAATTTATATGTATTCGATTTTAGCAAGAATATCTGGTTGAATGTTTCTAAACAAAATTTTACAAAAAATTTTAATAGAAATGTAAAAATGTATTTAAAAATAAAAATTTTACTTGGTTTATTTTCTATGCATTTCATGAATTGTAAATAGATTTTTAAAATAAATTTCAATACTTCGAATCTTGATACACAAAAATGCTTTTCATTAAGCGTGACTTCACATTAAAATGTAATTTAAAAAAAAGTTGTGTGTTAGACATGAAGGCAAATACATAAAAAACTGTAACCCTTTCGATCCCGAATTTTGCCCTGTGTCTCGATATTACTTTTTGGTATTTAAATCATGAAACACTAACCTACGAAGTGTGCAACGACATTTGAAGTCGCCATGCCTCTTTGTTGGAGTTATAGAGCTAGTTTAGTTTTGAACAATTTTAGCTTAAAACGGGTTAAATAAATTGTGTATAAAATTTTTTTAATTATAGAAAAATTATTTGATATTTATGGAAAAATACAAAACTATCACTTTTTGATTTTATTTAAACATTATTAAAGAAACAGGGTTTTGATCAAACGTGCCCCATTTGTAGACTTCAATTAGAACACAAACTTTCCCTGATATCGCTGCAAGTTATTGGAAATTATTTTGAGGATAACAGTAACATTTTTGTAAGTAATTTGCTTTGAATTCGCTTCTAAAAATATTAATTTGTTGGTGCCTGCTTAAATTAAACCCATAAATCAATCGTAGCTTTTGCTTTAAGATGAAAAATAGGTGAAGTTGCTCTCAAGCAGCTTTGGGGTCAAAAGGGTTAATTAACATTTTCTATTTAATACCATTCAAAAATTATTCGTTCGTTCCTTTACAAAAGTCCATTCGAGGCGTGCAACATTCAATGACTTCACCTGACTTTTCAGAGCAAAAAGCTCTCATAGTTCGGATATACGAAGATGGTCTGAAAAGTTTCCTATCTAACAAAATGATTAAAAAAATTTTTCTTCAAATTTAGTTGTCTTTGTCGACGAAGTCTACTTGTAAGTTTAGACACTTCTGCCGGCTCTAATTTATTGAACGTAAATTCTATTAACAGAGCGGCGGAAATGTTCAAACAGTATTTTGATCGAACGTGAGCAAACGCGGTAACTTTCTAATGCCTAAATCTTGATTCAATATATGACAAAAGATGTCCTTTAGAAATATGCATATCCTCTGATATTTATCTTACTTTGATTCGACAGTTTTCCAGTACCTAACTTGACCGATATTGTTATATAGCAACTGAATTATTAAATTTAAACAATAGAAACATTTAATAATAAATGTAAATATCACATAACAAAATGGTCATATTTCATAAATAAACATAATTTAATCAACTAAATAAGTCAACGATTTTCTTAAATCCATATTTTTCCAGAGAATTTTTCATTATTTCTATCTCACCTCACCGCCTGTTTGCCTTTCCTGCTTAATGATTGGATCAACTTCAACCAGTTACACTGGCCTTTTGGCTTTTTAAAGCCTTTCACGCTGTGCTCGTTGCCAATTTTCGCTTACGACCAGCAACAACAACAGCGAACGTGCTTTGTTGCCACGTTACATTTTTAATAAAAGCGTAGCAATTTGGATCTTTATTGCAGTGTTAGCATTAAACAATATTGCTTGATTTTTGCTCCCTAAAACTGAAGTCATTTTTTCAAAGCTAACGATTCAAGCTATCAGGCAGTGCCAACGAAAGAGTTACTAAAAAAAGGTAAATGTGCAAAATTACACCGCACAACAACAACCTGGCCTCTAGTTCGACCTTATGTGAGACCGAGCTGATGGCTTATTCGGTGCACTGGCACTGAATTTCGTTTGCTTTTTATTGCCAACTTTCGGCAAGTCATTGGCCATGAAGAAATCTTTTATTAACCGAGTGCATTAATAAATGAAAGGCGGCGCCGAAAGTGCCAAAGCAAAATTGTTAAATATTCAAAGCACACCAAAGCACACAAATGTGCTGCGACATCGAAATTTTGCCCCACAGAAGCAGCTCGACTCGACTTGACTCGACTCGATGAAAGTAAAAGTGAAAGTCGCACCGGTTCGTTTGCATAAAATGTCAACAAGGGCAACTGTTTTGTGGGCGGGTAGTGAGGCGGGGCGGGCCAGTAACTGGGACAGCGGTGGCGCGCTCGAGTGCCTGTCGGTGCCGCTTCGGTGTTAAAGACCAAATAAAATTGTTACAAAGTCAGCGAGTGAACTTGCTGCATGCTCGTTGCTGTTTGCCGGCGGCGTTACTGTTCAACTCGTAAATATAAAATGATGACATGGAAATTTGACATACGGCACACACATAAACACGAAATTTTGCAACAGCACTTTTATGAATTTTATGTGAATTTTGAACTCAACGTCGAGACGCAGTACACACACACACACACACACATGCACATACATGCACACATGCTGCTAGCAAATGTCAGCATTTATGTGGTGCAAAATGGCGCAAGTTATTTGGCACTTTCGTTTTCAATTGCCGCAGCGCAACCCGCAGGCCATTGTTGTTGTTGGCGTTTTAATGTTTGCAGTATTGCATGTAGCCAAAGTTTTGGTTGTGCTTATTTGTTTGTTTGCATATTAAATGCGCCACACTTTTGTGCCAGTTTTGTTGCTGGCTTTTTCATATTAATGCGAGTTGTGAGCGAGCGGAGAAATTGGAATTGGTTGAATATTTTGTGAGTTAAAATTTTGCAACTTCCACTGATGCATTTTATGTGCTTCGCTCTAAGTTTAAAGTGAATTCTGTTCAGTTATTGTTTTATAATTTAAATACAAACTAAGTAATCAGTACAAATTCTTTTTTTTTTTAGTGAACGTTATTGATTTAATTAAGTTTTTTTTTGTATTATTGAGATTGTAGGTTCTACAGGCTTAACAACAATGAGTATTGACTAGAACAGCATTGATTTAAATGTCTATAAAATATTTTATGTTATGTTATATTAAAATATTTTTATTTTATATATGAAATATATAATTTTTATGTGCATATTTTCACAATAAAATATATTATTTTTATGTGCATATTTGTACATAAACATACATATTTCGAATAAAAATATTTTAATATAGCACATAAAATATTGTTATTTTATTTATAAAATATATTATTTTTATGTACATTTTTGGACACAATGTAGTCATTTATAATCTTGTTGGAAACCTAGACTACAGGATTCCGATTCTGAGTTTAAAAGAAAGCATTAAAATTACGAGCAAGAGAGATGAATACCGAGTCGTAATATAGTAAACATATTCACTGATGACTCCAAGATGAAGGAGGGAGTTGAAGCTGGATTGAGCTGCTCAGAGCTGAGTATCAACGAATCGGATAGACTGCCTGACTACTGTAGTATGTTATAGGCAATTGTGTTGGCCTGAAACTTGACGCTACTACAGCCAACTCAAAAATTCAGTTTTACTTAAAAAACCAGGCGGCAG
The DNA here is from genome assembly GCA_963668005.1 of Melieria crassipennis. Taxonomy (NCBI): domain Eukaryota; kingdom Metazoa; phylum Arthropoda; class Insecta; order Diptera; family Ulidiidae; genus Melieria; species Melieria crassipennis. The sequence continues at coordinate 23,564,190 of OY764962.1, read as the reverse complement.
TGAATGTCATTGTGTCCAATTGCGCATCATCCAAAAATGTCCTACAATGTTGAGCAAGGCGGGTTAAATAAATTGTGTATCAATATTTTTTAATTACAGAAAAATTATTTCTTTTTTATGGAAAAATACAAAATTATCACTTTTTGATTTTATTTAACCATTATTAAAGAAACAGAGTTTTGATCAAGCGCACCCAATTCGTAGACTTCAATTAGAACACAAACTTTCTTTGATATCGCTGCAAATTATTGGAAATTATTTTGGGGATAACAGTAAAATTTTTGTAATTTGCTTTGCATTCACTTATAAAATATTAATTTGTTGGTGCTTACTTAAATTAAACCCATAAATCAATCGTAGCTTTTGCTATAAGATGACAAATAGGTGAAGTTGCTCTCAGCCAACTTTGAGGTCGAAAGGGTTAACTGATTAAGGGAGCACTGACGTTTTTACAGACAGTGAAAGTTACAGAATATGCAAGGAACATGAAGCCTTGGAGACATTAGAGCATGTTCTCTGCTTCTGCTGGGCAATCTTTGAGTCACCTGAGTTCTCCGGACTACACGAAGTGGCAACGTGGAGCCTAAAGCGTTCGCTGAAATGTGGCAGTAATTCTAACAAATCACTACTACAACTCTTAAATGCATCTCCATCTGTTATTGCTAAGGACCTAATAAGAATCTATGTGAGGCAATTCGTGACCGCCCAGTTACACTATGTAGCTCCTAAGGAGGCGTAAAGACTTCAAGCCTAAAATAAATTCATAAATCGTACCCAATGATTTTTTTCAACTGAGTCTCCTTAGTATTCACTTAAAGTTGTTTTCTCGAACAAACATTTTATGTATTCAATAAATAGAGCAACTTTTCAAGCAGATGGATAAAAGAGCAAATTTTCCATAAACAACAACAAAGTGCATTTGGTCTGAATTAGCTACATGTCTGCTCTCTTTCTACACCAAACTCTTTGATTTTGATTTGATTTTTTGAAGCTAACGTGCTGCTTGCCACATCGAAAATTCAAAACTCTGACATGGTGTTTTGTTTATTTTAATTTTTAAAATTAATTGTTTTATTAATTATTACTTATTTTATTTCATTAATTATATTTTTTTATTCATTAATTTTAATTATTTTAATTATTACTTATTTTCATTAGTCTACAATATAAAATATTATAGCTAAGGTTAGAGTTCTCAATTGCTTTTAATTTTAATATTTTAAGTAAACAAAAAAAAGCAGTTTTGTTAGCTCTTTAGCAAATCTACTACATGGTTCAAAAATATGCTCAGTAACTGGTTTTCTATTCAGCTATTTAGCTGAATACCCATATTGTTCAAAAACCCTCAGTGGCTTTTACAACAAAAACAAAAATGTAATAATACACTCTTCATTCTAGAGGTTTAACATCAGAACTCGTGGTCGTTTCAAATAATTTGCCAGTGTACAACCCTTCTCGATGCGCTGAACCAATAACACTGCACAACAAAATCAAATTTTTTTTTAAATAACAAGGTTCTGACAACGGATTCTGGTAGAGGGGACCAAAAAAATATACGTGTATCGGCGTTTTGAAAGTTTACGTCTGAATTTTTGGACTTGCACTTCCACGTGCAAGTTTTGTAGGAAATTGTAGTACCAATTTTGATTAAGTACGAAATAGACACTTAAACACATTTTCAGTTTAGGCTTAATTCTGGCGTTGAAATTAATTTCTGAGCTTTGATGTATTCAGAGGCCTATAGTAGAATTTTATGGCAAATATTTTCGTGGTACATTTTTTCCTTAAAAAGTCCTGTTTTACAGGACATTTTTGGCATTTTAGAAAAAAAGGGTCAAATTGACCCATAAAAATAGTAGGTACAGGGTTAAAATGCTCCACAGAAATATTCTTCGTAGTGTTTTACATCAAATTGCTGAACCCATCATATACCTAAAATGTAAGGTTACATGGTTTTCGTATGCCGATTCACCATAAGAACGTGCAAAAGGTGAAAACTTTGACCCCCCCTAAAAAAAAATTCAGACGTAAACTTTCAAAACGCCGATACACGTAAATTTTTGTTTGGTCTCCTCTACCAGAATCCGTTGTCAGAACCTTGTTATTTTTGTTTTTTGTTGTGCAGTGTAATATGAACAAAATTGATTTGTATCTGTGGGAACATTAAATAATTGTTTATCAAAAAGGTTCTCCAAAGTAATCTGACCTGTGATTCCTTTTCATTCAAACCCAAAACTAAACGAAACAGCAATGCAGCAATGATTGTGACAAAGGACAAGTACCCAGAACAGGACAGGACAGCTTCCCAAGGAACAGTTATGCCAATTATAAATATCAAGTATCAAATTACAAATATCAATTTATAAATATCCAATAAATAATAAATTTTGGTTATAGAACAATAAACAAAATAATAAACTTAAAGTAGCGTAATATAAGGAAAATATTTATGAACCTTAAATGTTGCCAGTCAGTGGCGTCCCCAGGATTTCGGGAAGGGGGGGGATATGCCAAAAAATCCAGTTTAACGCAATTTTTATACTTTCATCTTTACGTATTATTTTTAATACATGTTGCATAAAATTGTACATATGTATGTACAGACATACATGTATATGTACACATATATACCCAGCAAACCAAACGATATTGAAACGATATCGTTAAAGCGAGAATTTTTCTCGTTTTCGAGTCTTGCTAAAGTGTCTAAAATGATATCGAGAACGAGAAAAATTACACTATCGTAACGATATCGAGAATTTCGAAAATCTCGATATCGTTGCGTTACTGAAATTTTCTTATCCGAGATATCGTAACGATGTCGAGATTTTCGAAATTCTCGATATCGTTACGATAGTGTCATTTTTCTTGTTCTCAATAGCATTTTGGATACCATAACGAAAACTTATTTTCCTTCTGAAAATTTAAATAAAACGCATACTTGACAGTACTGTCACATGGCCAGTTCATTATTCAAATCAAATAACGATTATAAATACAACACAACAACTCTCAAACTCGGGTTTGAATGCGCGCACGTTCACGTAATGACAACTTTTCGTTTGACAAAAAAATATTTAATTTCATTTGAAAATTTTCAAATTCTTCAAAGCAAAAAATGCAAGCATTATCGAGATTATTTCGAGAAACTGTCGCTAAAAATTTATATCGAGAAATTGTTTGCAGGGTATGTATATGTATGTATATGTATACAATTGCTAACATAAAATTCTTAAAGCGAAAAATTCAAGGTACATGTATTTTTAAGTAATAGATCCCAACTAAAAAATTCAAGTTTGCTTTAAGTTAGAACATTTTGAAAACTCCTTCTAATAGAATTACGGAAAACTCAAAAGACTTATTTTAAAAAGCATAAAACATGTATCGGAATTTTTTTCAAATTTCAACAGCTGATGCAGGATTGGCATGAAGCCTGCGTTTGACTACTACTTTAAATAGTCGATACTTTTGGGAACACTGAAAATACAACTATTCTGCGAGAACAAATGCAATACTGATTTTTTTATTCATTTATTCTTAACCCTTCTGCGGGCATCCGATTCTGACCATACCATTTTGACCTTTGGATGCACTTTAGTAATTTTTGTGGTTAAGCTATCGAGATCATATTTCATGATATCCTCAACTGATCCTTTCTAAGCACCAAAACCATGGCCTGGCCACACCATGGTGTATTTTCATAGAAATTTGGCAGTTAACATTTTGTTTGTTATTTCCCACATAATTATTGTCGGAATGGCTTAAAAATATTTGTTCAGCCCTTTACGGAGCATAGGGCTTCAACTAGGCTTTTCCATTTGACTAGATTTGAAACACCTTTTTCGTGCCATCCCATGTAATGGTGACATAAGTAAGTTGGCGCAAAATTTACCTGGTTCAAGTGTTTTTTGATCGCCTTGGCTTTTATTTTATTTTGGTTTAGCAAATTATAATTTTTGGTACAAAATAAAGTCGGAACATATTCAAATTTAATATTTATCCATTCATAGTTATGTTCGTGTTTTGGTGCCAATTCAGTTACATTCCTGAAGTGAAGATAGTATTTGTGGTCCTTTTGTGTCTGGTTTCTTATCAATTCGATTAGGTGTTTTCTGTGGCAGAGATGGAAAGAAGACAATGCTATTTTAAGGATCAGGTGGACATAGTTTTTGAACTTCGACGCTGGAGTAAATCAGAGACGACAATTTCTCTGAAAAAATTGGTTATAATAACGGTGCTGACAATTTCAGGCTTTCATTTGGCGCTGAACAAAACGAAGCTTCTGATAAAAAAAATTATCGTTTAGATAGTTCAATGTGAAGATAGCGACGTCAGTTCAGCATGAACAATAACATGTTCTGCATGTTTTTCTTTGGCAAAGCAGTTCAGAATTGTTAACAAGTAACAGTGCAAGGAATTGAGAGTCAGTCATGATATTGCATTCTATTGTTGCAATAATTGCATTGGTTAAGCAGTTGAAGCAAATCCATAAAAAAAGTATTTTACATTTATAAATTTTTTTATTCTTTTTTTGCTTTACTGTCGTATTTTTTGAATTTCAAAATTAATTCATTGAAGTTGAAGCTCGCTATTTACTTAATTATTCAAGTATATTTTTACCGTTTTACGTAAATAAAATGTAGGCAAGCAAAAGAAATCATTGTGTTCACACTTTCTGTTTTTTTTATATCCTTAACTACAATCCTAGACTATCCTCTTGTTTACACCATGGTCCGGCCAGATCATGGGATGTTGAACCATTAGGTTTTAAGTGGGTACTCACAGAAAAGATAAAGCAAATAATAAAAATTGTTCACAATTCTATATTGTTACATCAAATTGTATAAATGAATTTATCCACCAAGGGGGGGGATCCATCCCCCTAATCCCCCCCCCCCCCTGGGGACGCCACTGTTGCCAGTGAAGGGTTAAATAACTTAAGTAATTAAACTTATTATGAATCCTTAATCAACATTGTTGGGCATTTCGTTTTGTTAGGGCTTGAATAAATACAGTAAATTTAAATACAGTAAAACAACACACCATCGATTAAGACCATTAACAGTAATCTACCTTAATTACAGTATAACCCAATACATTAAGTCATTTCTGCAATAATGACTTGGCAAACGCTTTTCTAAATTACCTGATATTTATTTAAAGTGCCCCAAGTAATCGCCAGTGAGTCGTTGCTGTCCGCATAATGAATATGAAACAGCTTAGCTGCTTTATAAACTCCTCGGCTCGACCGTTGTGTGAACCGGTCATAAAGTCATTTGTGTTAATTTTACACAGCCTTTGCGTCTTATTAATAAAGAGTCATTAAATTCTTATTACTGTCAAACAATAGCGACGGCAGTTGGCCATCGCAACGGCAACTGCCACCACAACAAAACAATGCCAGCCAAACTAAACGCAGCAAAGCGAAACCCTCCCGCCCCAACCACTCACACTCTGCGATCGGAAGGCAAAGCAAAGTCAAAGCTGGAGCCAAAGCGTGGAATGCCATGAAATGGCATAGAAGAATGGCACTTTCGTGACGCGCACAATGGCACATAACAATAACAACAACAACAACAATGCAGGCGACAACAATATCAGCAGCAACAACCACAATGCAAAGCATAACAATAACAACAATAGCGTCGCCTAGCACTCAATAAGACTGCGAACATAGAGCGGACATTTTCAAGATGCCTAAGTGTCATTTAAGTGAATATGAAATGAAATTCCAGCAACAGAGCGTCGCACGCCGATAATGGCACTGGATTATGGCATTTTTCCCCCGGTTCAACTTTTTACTTTCCATCTTTCATTCATGCTCTCTAATGTGTATTCGCTTTGGCGGCGCCTTCGAAACAGCACTGAAGCGATGCTGGAAGCCAGATCGCTGGTTTGCTGGTGGCACATTGACAAAAGGCCAAAGGCACTGACGCATTTTAGAATATTGTAATGACATAAACGGCGTATTTATTTATCATTGACACTGTCGTTAGCAGCACACAGCCAACGCGCTTTAAAGCGCTTCGTCGGTGTGAGGGCGTTAGTGACTTTTGATTGTGGCACAGAGTGTGATTGCAGCTGCTGGTGGCATTTGGTTTGCTATGCTTTCGAAGTGGTGCTCTGCGTTGTGTCTTTTGTTACAATCAACTGCGCGGCAAATACTTAAACATTTTATTGAGCGCGCGTGCGCAACATTTATTGGAAAGAGTGGCGCGCGTGGCGTATACGTAACATGGATTTTATTGTAAAAATTCATTTTAGGATATTTTTTGTAATAATGTAATATTGTGATTATATAACACTAAATACTACATGATTTGTGTTAGTAAAAAACAATATTTTCAAAGTTTGTGGCGTATACGTAACATGGATTTCGTTGGAAATATTCATTTTTATATTTATGGCAATATTGTGATTATATAACACTAAATACTACATGATTTGTGTTAGTAAAAAATAGTGTCCGATCGAATATTCGGTTTCGGTTTTGGCCCAAATAAATGGTTTCGGTTTCAGTTTCGGCCAAAAAATGGCCGAACGGCCGAAACCGAAACTTTTTAGAATATTTTTTTAAATTTTATTGTGTAGCAGATATATAGTGAAAGGAGGAGTAATTTAGATGCCTAATGTAAATACACTTTTTTTTAGCATATAACATTAAATTATTTAATTTTTAATATTAGCGAGTAAGATACGAAAGGTTGATTTTTCATGTTTATGTTTCTGAAAAATTTATAAATTGTTTTTATTAATAGTTAAGTATTTCATTATTTATGTTATGTTTGTTTGTTTGTTCTTTATTTACTTAATGTAAAATTCGTTTGTTGAAAAAAAAAAATGCTTGATATGGTGATTTTTATTTCAACAAAATTGTTTCGGTTTCTGATTCGTTTTCGACCGAATATTAAAAAAAAAACCGAAATTCGGTTTCGTTTTCGGCCAAAAAAATATGTTTCGGTCTGACACTTATTTTTAAATATTTATTGTAATATTTTAATCATATAACACAAAGAACTGCATGGTTTGTGTTAGTAGAAAAACAATATTTTCAAAGGTCTTACAATATGATATCAATTTACAGAAATTATACTAACAAAGACCTTTTGGTTCTCTTTTAAATATTAGCAAAAGTTCACCAGGGCGTATACGTAATACATTAATTTCAATTACACCACAAGTTAGCGTTCATAAAAGCGCTTTTGTTCAAGCAAGTTTCAGCAGAATTTCACCAATTTGTTTGAAAACTTGTTGGGAAACTTGTTGAATATGAAATATGCGCCCACTGGCCGCAGCGCTAATTGTGAGGCGGCGAACATACCAACGCTAATGCGAACAAGTCAACGCTAATGCGAACAAGCCACGCTAATACGAGCAACAAATTTTCTTAATAAATACATTTTAAGCAAATCATTAATCAAAAATGTTGTATAATTACTATAATGGGAAATCTTTAATAGAAAAGTCAAGTCAGCAGCGCACTGCTTGTCGTTTTGTCAGCAACACACCAACATACACACACACACACCAAACGACCCATGAACACATAAAAGAACTTTTGACATGCACAGCTACAAACTCCATTGACACAATTCCATTACATCAGCGTAAATTATTCAGCAGCCGAAATGAGTGCGCAGTAACTTCAGTCAAAGCCACTGCCACACAAACTCAACCTAAATTTCCAGCCACAGCCAACTAAAGCAGCTACATACAGACGCGTCATTCGGTTCGTGCGCTTTGCCAACGAGCAGTCGCCGTAATTCGCTGACATTTTCAGCTTCACTTTCTGTGCGGTAAATGACGGTGGCAACGTGCAACAGTGTTGCGAGTAGTGACAAAAAATGCCAAAATGCAATGTTATAACCACAAAAATCTGAGTATGAGGTTTTTTTGGAAATACTTCAATTAAGATAAATCCCAAGTTTTAAGAAAAAATATTGGATAACAAAGAAGTCATGAGCTCTTAAAGTACGCTCTTCCAGCGTTGAAAAAAAATTGTGTACAAACAGCAAATTTTTGCTTTGACTTTGAGGTTGAATATTTCAAAACAAATTATGAGCAGGCCACTCACAAAGTTACTATTGTCGTAAGTCTCATATAATTTAGGTCTGGGAAGATAAAAATTTTGCTGATTACTCTCACTTCTGAGCTGTACCGTTATGATGAAAATGAAGTAAAGAGAACGAGTGAATAAAAAGTGAGTTCAAACTTTAAAAGCGATTTAAAAAAAACGCTAAATACCACTTTTGAAAATTTTTGATATTTTGTTTTGGCAAGTATGTACATTATGCTGTAAAATTTTCATCTGCGCATATTTGCGCGATTGCAAGTCATTGGCATTTTTCGGTGAAGAGTTGATTACAAATTCGCGATATTTTCAACGTTTGGTTGAATGCCAATGCAGTCTGTCAAATAATGCTCTGCTGCTGATGGAAAAATTTGTTGCAGATAGCTTCGGAAAATCAAATACGATTACTATTATATTCGAAATAGAGGGTTTAATGGAGTTTCGACACTACACTTTGATTTTTTTTCGTTCAAACCCAAAAGTTGACAACTTAACTACTTCACTTGTATGGGAGGCGCCCTCTGGTGGTAAATTTTTGAACTCTAATTAATTTTGTATTTTTTGCACTCAGGAATGTTGACGATTGTTGAATAAATCATTTAAATCGGTTCAGTAGTTTCGCAGATACGATGTTTCTTCGCTTACTTTAATACATTTACAAGTGTGGGGCCAGTCCCATTGAAAATGACTAGTTTTGTATGGCAGCCACCTTAAGAGTTGGATATACCTAACGGAGTGTATAGAAAAAACGTTCGGAAGGGAAAATAAATGGAGGTCAGTCTTACATATGGTACGTCTGAGACCAACCTGAGAGCAGCGGGAGCCCACTTTCTAAAAACGATGATTTTGTATGGGAGCCTTATTAAAGGTTTGAGATAGGGGGTAGGTATGTTCGAAAGAAATATTCAAGAGCAAAAATTAGTGGGGTTAGTCTAAGATTTTAACCCTCTAAGAGCAACTTCTGAGCAGCTGTGGAGCAATTTATCGCGATTTAATTTTCAATCACTTTTGAAAAAGCGCATTTTATCTGTATACACATTTATAAATAAATGTATATTAAAATACAAATATCATATTATGAACGTAGCTTTTATGAACTAAGATAATTTTCATTGTTAATATGAAGTTTTTCAAATCCGTTTGTATGGGAGGTGGTCGAAGTTTTGGTCCGATTTTATTGACATTTTGCACAGTAAGTTCTTTACTCATACAATAACTGTGCACCTAACTGTTTCATTTAGGTACGACCACTCCTTCTACTTTTGTCACTCCGCTATATGAACTCGCAACACTGTGCGTGCCCGCCACAACACGGCGCAACGTACATACATACGTCGTACGTCGTGCCGTCACATGGCAATGAATTCCGCGAATGCCTGCTTTCGCAGTGACTTTATTGGACTTGAATTGCTTTATTCGCAGCGCTTTATTGTGCGGTTTTATGCCGCATTCATTATTGCCGCGTTATGAGTCGTTATTTCTTTCATGGAAACCTTCGCCAAACAAAGCCGACGAAGCTGATATTAATTCGGAGTTAATGCAGGCATACAAAAAAATTACAAAAAATTAAAATAAATATGAAAAAAAAGAATTTTTTGAGTAGGTATTAAAAAAATTAAAAACAAAAAAGATGAAAAACAAAAAAAAAAATTTATAAAAAATTAAAAAAAAAAATTTTATTTTATTTTTTTTTATTTTTTATTTTTTTTAAACATTAAAAAACACGCCGCTTTAATGGAATCAATGAATTTTGTACTCAAGTTGTCCCGACAAGTCAGCACGTATCGCTGGCCAATTGCTGTCGCTGTTGCTGCGCTCTACATGGCGTATGAGTAACACTTGAAATTAATGCAACACAAACCACACAAAAAAAAAAAAAAAAAAAACGCATAATAAAAATCTCATTAACCGGCGTTGTTCGTCTGTAAGTGGTGTGTTTCTACTTAATTATGCAAGAGAAAGTTAATCAAAGCGACAGAGTTAACCGGTGAGCGGTGCGGCTTTTGTAGGCAGCTGAGTCCAATTATACGCCACAATAATTCGGTCAAGTGCACATATGTTGTTTGCCTTCACGGCCACGCATAGACATACGAACGATGTGCGCTAATGCAGATGCATCAAGTGTTGGTTTAATTATATTTACTTGGCGGCAATATTCAGAATATCCCCTCGCAGCATCTACAATGAGCTGTGGCCCGCTGCTTGTTCTTAAAGCGCCTTAAGCATTAACAAAGTTATAAGATATGCAACAATCAAAAAGACAACAAAAGCAACACATAAAAAGCAGCCGAACGGGGAGAGCGAAAAGATGGAAGTGCCGAAAACGAGGGAAGGGGAGATTGTTTTGTAACATTTTTGTGTTGAAAAATCTGGTTTATATAATTTCCACTTTATGTGTAATATCAAAAATACGCCAGCGGATTAGGCGGCTTATAACAAGCAAAGTGTAAAAACCGTAGCCGGTTGTGGAAAAGCATATGGAAAATATGAAAACGATGAAAAATAGCAACGACGAAACAGTGGAAAAACATAATCAGTGAGAATCCACTTAGTGACCACAAACATGTCGAAACTTTAGCCAAGCAACGCACAAAAACGGTAGCACACCAACAGTGAAAACGGTTGGAGTTTGGAAGACAAACGGCAGTATTGGGATACAGTTTTTTGTTGTAGAGCAGAGAAAGAACATTTCTTACACAAAGATTGAATATTGTGTGAGAAATCTCTTTTTTTTTTTGTCGAAGCGGTGTCTTAAGTTTGGTAAAAATATGAATGAAAGCTATTCAAATGAATACTTAAAGGATTGTGCTACCTAAAAAAGTGGAATTTATTGCTTCATAAAATAAAGAAATTTCAGAATCAACCAACTCTGGTTAGGTTCCTCTTTCACGGTTTTAACTGCCAGAAATTTCACAATATAAAGATAATTTCTCTATTTTCTTTAAAATACAAACTTAAGCTTACCTGCATATATATTTACACGAGTGGTCTTAGACATAGGTTAGGTTAGGTTGCGGTGACTGCCTCTGTAAGAGACACACTTAGGCCTCTTAACGGGCCCGTTGTGATACCACAGATTCCACCCGTTTGAAATGCGTATGCAACACTGTTTTTTCAACATGTGATACAACACACATTTCAAACGGATGGGGAAAGGGAGGGGAGGGGATGTTAGACATAAGTTAAAATGGATTTTCAAACATAAAAAGCTCACATGCAGAAAAAGTAAATCAAGCAACCATGAACAGCATTAATTTTAAAACATATTTTCCCCTAACCCAAACGAAAGAGAAAAGTTAAACTCTTGCAACATATTCAAAAACATTAACATAATTTATTTTTTTGTGTACTCGGTGAAAATTTCTCAATTTCCTATGTGGCGCCAAAAATTGTCAAATTTGTTTACCAAACACTTTGTCAACACACATCAACCGCAGCCAACAACAACTCAAAAGCACACAAACGCAGATACTCACTTGAGAAAACAAATTAACAAAACGACGCACCAGCCCCCCCTTCCTGAGTACGTCAGCTCATATTTTTGTTTAGCTTTTTTTTGTTGTTTTTGCACTAATATCCAACACTAACCCTTTCTGCCATTTGTCAACATAGCAAACCTTCACAAACACGCATAGAAATGCCAAATAACTGCACAAATGGGCTGCCAGCGCCGACCACATACGCCATGGTATCTAAGTTAGTGTATGTGAGTGTGTGTGTGTGTGTGTGCGCAAACCTTGTTTCATCACCTTGCATAAATCTTTGGAGTTCTGTCACGCCTCATAAACTTAAACACGGCAAAACCATAAATTTTGCCGCAAGAAAATTTCGTGCAAAACGTCTGCGACCAAATGTGCATAACCAGCTCCAGACGCTGACTGTTTCCATACATATTTCGATATGTTTGTGTTATTTTTGTAATTTCGGCAACGCACTCACAATACGCTTTGCATAGTTGTTGTTGTTGTTGTTGTTGTTTGGGGTTTCAGTTTCGATTTGGTTTGGTTTCTTGTGGTGCGTTTGAGTTCGGTAAAATTTGACTCGCCGCGCCGTCTGTGTTGAGGTTTGTTTGGCAATAACAATTTTTTAGGCGCCAAAGTTTGCTGCCAACAAAATTTCGATTTTACAAACATGAGTTTGTATAACGATGCCACTAGCAGATCAAATGAACAAAATTTCATATATTAAATTCTTTTGAATTTTATTACAATCAATTTGTGGAAATGTTCTAGAAAAAGAAGATTTTTTAAAGAATTTTAGAAGAATTTTTAAATATTTAAATATTGACTGAATCGTTGAAGAAAAATACGTACAAGTGACAGTCTTGACAGCATTAGAAAACTTTTAATATGATTCAAGGATCTTTAATGTTTCTAGTACAGTGTTCTTTGGCTCTAATTTGTGAATGTGAATGAATGAATGAATGGATGAATGAATGAATTAATTAATTAATGGATGAATGAATGAATGAATGAATGAATGAATGATTGAATGAATGAATGATTGAATTAATGAATGAATCCTTGAAGAAAAAGGCGTACAAGTGACAGTTTTGAGAGCATTAGAAAACTTTTAATATGATTCAAGGATCTTTAATTTTTCTAGTACAGTGTTCTTTGGCTCTAATTTGTGAATGTGAATGAATGAATGAATGGATGAACTAATGAATGAATGGATGAATTAATGAATGAATGAATGGACGAATTAATGAATGAATGAATGAATGAATCGTTGAAGAAAAAGGCGTAGAAGTGACAGTCTTGAGAGCATTAGAAAACTTTTAATGTGATTCAAGGATCTTTACTGTTTCTAGTACAGTGTTCTTGGCTCTAATTTGTAAATGTGAATGAATGAATGAATTAATGAATGAATGAAAAATTGAATGAATGAATGAATGAATGAGTGAATGAATGAATGAATCGTTGAAGAAAAAGGCGTACAAGTGACAGTCTTGAGAGCATTAGAAAACTTTTAATATGATTCAAGGATCTTTACTGTTTCTAGTACAGTGTTCTTGGCTCTAATTTGTAAATGTGAATGAATGAATGAATGAATGAATTAATGAATGAATGAAAAATTGAATGAATGAGTGAATGAATGAATGAATCGTTGAAGAAAAAGGCGTACAAGTGACAGTCTTGAGAGCATTAGAAAACTTTTAATATGATTCAAGGATCTTTAATGTTTCTAGTACAATGTTCTTTGGCTCTAATTTGTGAATGTGAATGAATAATTGAATGAATGAATGATTGAATGAATAAATGAATGAATGAATGAATGAATGAATAATTGAATAAATGAATGAATGAATAATTGAATGAATGAATGACTGAATGAATGAATTAATGAATAATTGAATGAATGAATTAATGAATGAATAATTGAATGAATGAATGAATGAATGATTGAATGAATGTATGAATAATTGAATGAATGAATGAATGAATAACTGAATGAATGTATGAATGAATGAATGTCAAAGCAAAAATTACTTTTGTAAAAGTTAAGGCATCTGCGATAAGGTGATGACTTTTTCGCCACCCTGTATACAAATATTTATATATACGTGTAATGCAAATAACCGATTGCGACATTCGATTCCATAAGCATAGAGACTCTCTCTGTCCAAGGTTTAACGCGCCACTGTAAATGTTCACTAGAATGCCCAATAAATTCAACTTTTCTTAAATGCCCACATGGAATTATGTTACAAACCTGGGGCAACACTTTTTTTGTAATATTCAAAATTTTTTATTTAATTTGGCTTTAATAAATAATCAAAATTCACCAAAGATTTTATCTCAGAAAACAAATAACAAAATCACAAAATCCTAAATAGAGTCATTTTGATTTTCGTGGACATTTTAGTGATAAATGAGTGAATGACTCTCATGCACATCAAATTTATTTTGCAAAAGTTTCATATGAATTGGCAGAAAATCTATTGAGCACGCCCCAGGTTTCCTTTAATTTTCGTCTAATTTTTTACAGTGTTTCTGTATTTCTGCGCCCACATCGAAAAATTCAGCCATGCGTTGCGTCTGAGTTCTATGGGTTCTATGACTGCCTAATGAATGACTCATATGCACAACAACTTTGATTGCAAAAGTCTCAGCTAAATTGGCAACAAATCTTTTTTGAACCCAATTTGGTGCACAAATGAACTCATGAACCCATGATGAACTAACCAACGTTTCAGGTTTCAGCTACAAGTTGTCATAGTGGACGTAAACAAAGTGTCGATGCTGCTGGTTTTTCTATTCAAATTCTGTTTCAACTAAAAGCTTGTATTGTCTCTTCATTTTTCCATTTTGCCCTCTTACTTTCTTTTAATATTTGTGTGATTTCTAGTGCGTTTCTGTATATCTGCGCCACTACGAAAATTCCAACCATACGTTGCGTATGAGTTCTATGAGTTCATTGTAGCTTTAATGGTTTTAAAAACTGAAATAAAGCTACCTGCGTAGTAAATGACACATATGCATCTGAAGTTTGGCTCATACATATCTCATATGAAATGGCAACAAAATTGTTAAGCCTTTTCTAGTGCACATAGGCGCTCATCAGCGTTTAAAGTTTCAGCTACAAGTTGTCATAGTGACAGAAAGCAAAGTGAGGAAGTTGCTCGATTTGCTTATAAAATTCTGCTTCAACTACTTGTCTAATTTTGCCTCTTCATGATTTCCTTTCTGCTCTTAGCTGCCATTAATATTTCTACACTCACTGTGAAAACTCAAGCCATACGTTGCGTATGAGTGATAATTTTAAGGGCAGCTTTTGTGGCTGCTCGATACTTGCAACTTTGGTCGCACACCATATTTTCAAAGCCGTATTCGTGTGCTTTCTGTGGCTTTGGCTCTGATTGGGTTACGGCTGGCGTGTAGCCCAACACAAATTAAATTAACGCGCAATAAAAGAGCAATCAGCACTCAAATTGTTGGTCTGCCAAGGCAGCCAGACGTTTCATATTGATTGGCGTTTTGTTTGCAGAAATGCAAAATTCTACAACAACATAATTTCGAAAATTTTCATTATGTAATGGAGCTTCGGTGTTTTGTGACTTTGCACAGTTGTTGCTACCCAGCGAAAATATATATTTAAATAAATATGCAATGCTGGCCAGTGCGACTTTAATGAACTCCATTGTGGCTATTGCCAATAAAGTTGTACATAGCAATAACAATAACCAAGCGGAAATGTATCTAAAGCAACTGACCAATTTTATTGGTCGGCCCGAAATGTTTCCCGGTCAAATGGATAAAATGCCACCAATAAACACAGACACCCAAAGGCCCCCACAAATGCCAGCACTCACCGGAGCCAACAGACAGTCCGAGTGAAGTAGGTACGTTTTTAACTATACTCGTACACTCGAGCGCTGTGTGTCGTGTGGCATGCAGCATGCGGCGACCACTGGCTGCCGCACGTAAATGAACCGCTGCGGCCAAGTCTCTGGCGTACTGAATGGGTCTGATTGGATTTTTGGTATACATACATAAAGAGTGCGTATATTTATGTTTATGGTTTTTGTGCGTTGACTGGTTGGCTGGTAAAATTATGCGGTGCATTTGCGCGGCTACAAACGCCAACGAACGCAACCAATTTACGCTCGACCATAATATCCAGCAATTGAATTAATTTATGAAATTTGCGCTGCAAAGGCCGAGCAATAACACCGACAGCAGCAGCAAGAACTGCGAGTAGCAAACATGTTGCAATTAAACGCTCAACATAATTGAACGCTCGGGCCAGGCGAATGTAGCGTAATGGCGGCGCAAACTAATTGAACATAATTAATTTAGAAAGGTATTATTGACAAATCAAATCTGGGTGGAAAATATTTGTGGAAACGTTGAGTTTTCTAAATGTGTTCAGTTGGTATAAATTCAAATTCATAAAAACAAACTAATGCAATGAAATGGTTTCGGGTGTGAGCGGAGCAGAGAGGGAATTAAACGTGTTTAGAGAAGAGGTATTTTAAAAAGAGGTATTTGAAAATAAAATTCAGAAAATAGAGTATATTATTTTATACTTTAAATTGAAAGTGGTTGAAGGAGGGAGTGTGTGTGCTCAAATTTTAGCTTTTTTCCTTAACTACTTTGAAAAAGTTCTTACGAACCTTGCAGGAGGCAATTATTTTTTTTTTAGTATATGAGAACCAGAACGGAATGACCAGGGACTTGACTATTATAAGTTTTTTAAGAAAATAATTGCAATGTAACTATTACAATGGAACATAAACTTTTTTTGTTGATTATAATTATTATTAGCAACAATTAATTATTACGTTGCGTAATAACTTTTTCGATAATTATTATTTTCAGAATTTTTTTTACGTTGCTTCATAACTTATATTTATGACTTTTTTTATTTACATTACCGATACATATTATTTTGAGAATTTTTTTTTACGTTGCTTCATAACTTTAATTAAAGAATTTTTTTTTACGTTGCCTTATCACATTTTCAGTATGAATTGATTTTTAATTGTTTAGTTGTTGCTGGAAATTGCTTTTCTGCACTTAATATGCGTTTGTCCATTTGAAACAATTAAAAATTAATTCATACCCAAAATGTGGAAATTCATCGTAAAAAAATTGTTTTTCAAAATAATAGTTATCGGCAACGTAAATGAAAAAAAAAATCATAAATAAAAGTCATGAAGCAACGTAAAAAAAAATTTCTCAAAATAATAGTTATCGACTTTTAATAGTTTCGACTTTTGGTCGGCTCTTTTATATGTTCCATTTACAGTTTGGAATACAAGCAACAAACAAACAAAATTTTGAATTAATTAATAATTTAAAAAAATTGAAAACTTTGCATATTTTGAGGCTCTTAGTTTTTTAAGGAAAAAAGCTGAAAAAAGTTGAAAATGGCTATGGAACATTTTTGCTATGGTTTCGATGAGAATGTGACTTACGCCAAAAAATTTGGCTGTGTTGTATTTATTGATGTTTCCGCTTTCGTTATACACCTAACTCGTTAATTGATTTACGAAAAGGGTGCATGTTTTTTAACATCAAAGAAAACGCCATGAAATTCCATATTTTCCGACTTTGAGTTCCAATTATCGCGGAATTGTAAAACTTATAAAAATAAATTACATTGGAGAAGAAGCCGTGAGGTGTTGTAAATGCTACAAAGTGAAAATCATGTCAACCGGTTTATTGGTTTCGAAATTACAATCCCAAACGTGAAAAAGGTCAGGGAAAATCCGAAAAAGTGACACGCCCATTTTTTGCGAAAACGGAAACTAAGTTTTAAAAACGGTTTGCGGATTCGAAATCAGCGCTCTCTAATTACCCTAGAACTGATGTCAAACCCAGAAAAGCCATTTTGCTGTTGATCAGTGTAATCTATTGTAAATAAAAAAAGGCAAAAATAAAAGTTATGAAGCAACGTAAAGAAAAATACCAAAATAATTCAAAAATGTTTATAACATGATAATAGTTACAGGTAACATAAAAAATGTTATTTTAGGTCTCTGGAATGACCAGAACTGTATACTTATTTCAGTTGAAATCAATGATATGATTCAATTCTCCAAATATTTTATACTCTATATTGAGTTGAAAGAATTATGAATCCTTGAAGAATTATGAATCCAACTCACATAGTTTACACTCAAATTTGATATTAATTTGTACAGATGTACTGTGCTGTATTAGTGATTCGTCGATCCCATCTCCAATCCCAATCTTTCCCTCTCCCTTTGTACTCATGTCCCCCTATTTTCTGCTCCCCGGCTACGGCCGTTCGTATCGTTTAACGTTTCTTGTGACACTTGTTATTCGTACGCCGATTAATAAAGTACATTAAACCCGAAGCCCACCGCGTACTTATTTCTGCCGCTCCGCGCGCAACCGATTCATGGTCCTTCGATCCAACGCGAACCCGCGCCGCGTATTAAAAAATTAAACAAAAATTAACAAACTTTACACATTAGTGAACAAAAAACAATTTTAAAAACAAAACGATCAACAATCTCAAACAATCAACAGGTGCAAGTGCGAGAACTAAAAGTAAAACGACACAACAAAAAAAACACAAACAGTTACAACAAAACTAATTACAAAGGAAAAGTGACAAACAAATACACATATTTCCAACTAACTAACAACAGTGACAACACAAACATAACTAAAAAGTGCACAAAATTCAAAAATTGAAATTAAAAACAAATAAAACACCGCGAAACATTGGACAGTGCAGTGAAGTGCAAAGAAACTTACAAAAACAAAAACACGCACATCAAAAATAACACAACAATACACACCCACAACGCAGAGCAGAACAGAAGAAACGAAGCAGAGAACAGCACAAACACACAACAGCAGTACAACACAGGAGCGGACACACAGATCCAGCAGGAGATCCCCAATCTCGGGCACGGGGCCCAAAACAGATAAGCGGCACATTTTTATAAATATATATCTACCCCAAATATATACACTCCCCAAAAAAAATCCAGAATAAAAATTTACATTCTGGTACCCCGCTTATCGTGTGCATATTTCCTTGTTTACAAAACAGCGCAGTGCAGTAAGCAATCCCGCTACTGCACATAATTCGGCGCTTTGTACATTTTCGCCGTCTTTTCTGTGCAACCTTCGCTGCCGAAGCAGCAAAATCTCCGCTGCAGCCAGCACCCAAATACGCACTATTGTGCAGTATATAGGCACGCAGCATTTCTCCCGCTGCATTCCCACTCTCCCACTTGCACGCACTTTCGCGTTTTGCTTTGTGCGATATTCGCAAGCACTGAGCAGCGAGCACTCCCGCTGCTGCTTCCAAGTGCAATTGCACATACGCACTTCTGCCTAAGCAATTTCCACACTCTTGCTGGCAGAAGTAAACAAACGCAAATACAGGGGGACGAGTAGCCTATTTTAGCAGCACATTGAACAATTTTCTGAGACTTAGAAAATTTTCAATAGTGCCGCACTTACATACACACTCATTGCACAGCTGTTGTCACCGCCAAGCGAATACAGTGGGACAAAAATACCCCAACTGTACACAAATTTGTAATCGTTCACCGCATTATTTTTTGGTTCCCCTTACACCAAATATAATAAGAATTAATTATTATTACCCGAAAACACTAATACACTAATATATTAACATACTTGACTCTTTACATACAAACATTTATTCACGTTTGCACACAAATAAAGACACATTTACATACACCTATATATTAAGAAATTTGTTGTTTAATAATAATTTTCCCCAATTCTCGTTTACATATTCTTGTTTATTCCCAATATTTATACACCAATTTCTCGACGCGTTTACACACACAATTGTAAACTTTGATCCTCAACAGAAATACAAATTCGTATTGAACATTTTTTACACTTTCGTGTACACTTCTCCATTTTTATATTATCGTTCGCGCGGACGCGGTAATAGTTCCGGTTTATTTCCCATAAGCCGTGTATTTATATTCAATCGAATTTTACTCCCCCTTTCGAGCTTTTTAAGCCATTCCAATGCCTGTTGAGCGATCCCCCAAGCGTCCAATTAAAAAAATGGAATCTTCTACTCCAAGATGTTCAAAGTCGACTGAGGCACATTTGACAGTTCCTGTCACTCGCGAGGCACTCAAAACTCGCTCCAAGCCACCTAATCCCATAGCAACCGATCCCAGTGTTGCCACTTTTGGTTTTGAGTCCGAGAGACTCGTGCAATTATGCACAACTTTTTCATCGGCTCCCATTGAGGATTTGGGAGAGGCTAATGCGCGCACATCAGGCAGTCTTCATTGCTGAAGACAACAGCCAGCCCGACGGTTTCAAAGAGTCGGCTAGGCAAAAGATTGATGCCTGCACAGACCAATACGAGTTGTGCATGGCTAAAATGTTGGACATCATTAAGATGATCCAACCTCAGTCCCCCCAGCCTGCTACGCATATGGAACCGGTTCAACCCCTAGAACCAGCAAATACTTCCTACATTTGCCTCCAAGTTCCTCCTTGCGACACCGAAACATTCTTCGGGGGCTATGAGCAGTGGCCGTCCTTTCGGGACATGTTTACTGCGGTATACATTAACCATCCCCAGCTCACTCCAGCCCAAAAATTGTATCACCTCCGATACAAAACGCAAGGCCAAGCCGGTGCTATTGTAAAACAATACGCACTAACCGATGAGAATTTCGGACTCGCGTGGGAAGCCCTCAGATCCCGCTATGAAAACAAGCGCATCCTCGTTGACAACCAAATTCGTACTCTATTGAATATCACTCCTGCCCACACCGAAAATAGTGAGGCACTACAGCGGATCCAGAATTCTATAAACAATTGTCTGTCCGTTCTCAAGTCTCAGGCCGTAGACACGGACAATTGGGATCCGCTGTTGGTATATATATGCTCTACCAAACTGCCCGAAGCAACTCTAGCTTTATGGGAACAATCTTTGACATCCCGGAAGAATCTGCCACCCTGGTCACAGATGAATGAGTTCCTGACCTGCAGATACGAGGTAGTCGAACGGCTGAATTTCTTTCGGCCTCCCAAGTCGAAACCACAATCCTCATCTTCCAATGTCCCCAAAAATCGGCCCCCCAGATCCCTAAATTTTCACACTGAAGTGAAAAAGGACTTCGCGTGCAAACTCTGCAACGCAAATCATTCCGTACGGACTTGCCAAAGCTTTAAAAGGCTCACCCCCCAGAGTCGATTAGCATATGTGAAAAGGCACAAGCTCTGTGTAAATTGTCTTGCTACATCTCACCTAATTCAGGACTGTACAAGCAATTTCACATGCGTATATTGCCAGAAAAAGCACCACTCTTTGCTTCATCTCCCCAAAGGTAATGCGCAACCCACTCACTCCCCCAATCGATCACCTTCGACCACTTCTCTGGTCTCAACGGTTCTCCAACAACCGAGCAACAACTCCGCCACTCATTCTCCCGTTTCCTATGCGCCACCCAGCATAGGTTCAAGGCAAAGTACGCTCCCAGTACCAGCCCTCCACCCAAATAATGGCACCCAGTCTCTTCTGCCTACGGCACTGGTGTCCATTAAACACTTTGGAAAGTTGTTCAGAGTTCGAGCGTTGATCGATCAAGGCTCTCAGTGCACCTTCATTTCCTCGAAGGTCCAGAGACGCCTAAAATTGCCAATCGAGAAATCTAACCTCCAGATCTCGGGCATGGGCGGACAGATTGTGAAAACCGCCAACAATATATGCTTTTTG
The DNA here is from genome assembly GCA_963668005.1 of Melieria crassipennis. NCBI lineage: Eukaryota > Metazoa > Arthropoda > Insecta > Diptera > Ulidiidae > Melieria > Melieria crassipennis. The sequence goes on along the minus strand of OY764962.1, from coordinate 23,542,910 downwards.
ACATTGGCAGTCCCTAAAACGAGCACAAACCTCCCCGTGCAAGCAATCGTACTTCCAAAGTTAACGGAATTTCTCCCCGCTTCCAAAATAAACTCCCCCAATTTAAACGATTTTGCCACGCTAGATCTCGCAGATCCAAAGCCCTTCGAGGCAGCGCCGATCGATATAGTGATTGGCAGTGATCTCATCCCGCAGATCATGCTCGAAGGTTTCCACCGAAATGTATGTGGCAGTTTACTTGCTCAAAATACAGTATTCGGTTGGATATTAAGCGGTCCAGTACCCAGATCACCATATTTGACAAATGCTGCCACGGTGCCAAATCCCCATACGCACACTGGTCCCGCCCTTCGAAAAAATCTTCCTACTCCAAAGGAATCCCCTTCTGAGGTGATTGCCGCCCTCAAACCCGTAGGGTTTCCACCCAAGGAAATAAAGGCAAATCACTCGGAGCCCACCATCCCTGCACATTCAAATTCAAAATGGCAAACACCCCCATTCGTTGCCAAACGTTTCGCCCCCCGCAGGATGGCTATCGCCCCCAATGAGACCGCGAAAAAGGGTAAAACACAAGCATTGGCTCGACGCCACGCATCAATATGCACAGCAATTGATGGAAACTGCAGCCCCTCGCATTTCCACATTGCCCCCCCCCCCCCCCCATACAACAAAACTCGAGCGCACCCATTCCGGGTCCGAGTCAGTCGCCATTCCCGTGCGACCTGTTCCAAGCGCCTTCACTCCTCTGACGGCAACTCAAGCGAACCCCATCGCTTGACAAACCGTTCACACCAACCAACGATGTCAACATCATCCTTTATAACATCCGACCTCTCTTTTGCAGATCCTGTGCTAGCGACCCTCGCAGCAGGTGCCCCCTTGACGGCCCCGCACGTCCGCACCGAGCCTAGGCAGCAGAGAGGCCCTCAGCGCACTCCCCAGCGCTCCGGCATCGTGAAACGGCGACAAACCCCCAGCCGTCAGCCCAACCTACAGCCAGGCAGCCGCGCATCACCGCCAAATCATCACCAGCCAGCCGTGCGTCGTAACCCTGAGCGTGACCCCGGCACCCCTATATAATTGCAATATGCAATGGCGGGCGCGATGTACAGATGTACTGTGCTGTATTAGTGATTCGTCGATCCCATCTCCAATCCCAATCTTTCCCTCTCCCTTTGTACTCATGTCCCCCTATTTTCTGCTCCCCGGCTACGGCCGTTCGTATCGTTTAACGTTTCTTGTGACACTTGTTATTCGTACGCCGATTAATAAAGTACATTAAACCCGAAGCCCACCGCGTACTTATTTCTGCCGCTCCGCGCGCAACCGATTCATAATTTATAGCAATTTTTTAAGTCGTTGCCACAATGCTCTCCAGTGAGCATATAAAGTCTTCAAGCACTACTTGATGTACAAACGAGCCGCTCTAAGCCACTTTAAGCTATCTATAACACACTTGCACTTGCAACAATCAAATAGCACTGCACTCGACTACACTTTGCATAGAATTTTCATCACTTACACTTTTACACATTTTCTCGTGCCTCATTGGCCATTTTCCCACTTTAAGTTGAGTTTTGCTTCAAACCAAAGCAATGTAGCATCAAAGTTTTGTCTCTGAACTCTATGGGCGTTGTGATAAATCAGCAAGTGCTGCCGCTGCTGGTATTTATTCACACGTCTTGCCAGCTGCATTTTATGGGCCTTCAAACTTGTGTGCTATATGGCGCATAATGGCCACTTGCCTATTCCATCATCTGTACAGCCGCATGGCTCTGTGTGTGTGTGTGTTTTATACTTTTTCTGCAATACACCCGGGAGTGCTTTGAATTTGGCCACTGTCAATGAGTGTCACCCGTACGCACTGTCAGCCCGAAGGCCAGTCTTGGTCAAAGGACACACGTCGACTCGACCGGCACATAAAAACTTAGTCGAATTGTCAGCATGGCCGGCAAAATGTATGCACAAAGCCTGACAGCTTGATAACACTTTTAGACCAATTTGCCGTTATGTGTGCTCGCAGCAGCATGTGGCCGATATGATCGAGGCCGATATGGTGTTGGCTAATGGACACATAAACCCACATGCGTTCAGTTGGGCTCATCGTTGAGTTGAGTGTCCACTGTGGCTGTGGCTGTGGCTGAATGGGTAAAGCTTAAGGGAAATGGAATAGAAAATATTTGTCTGGCCCGCATTCGATGCCGAGTTTTGGTCAGTAGTTGTAGTTGTTGTAACGTTTGAAGTTTGTTTCTTGCTTCTGCGTTTTATTCAGTTTTACACTTCAGTGTACAATTTGGTTTCGTGCGATTTTCAAACCAACCATGACTTAATGTTGATTTCTGACAGCTGATTAGAAATTCTTTTAGTTTGCTTTTTTGAATTTTGTTTAATTACTTGTTTCGGTAAGCAAGTGAAGTTATGGTGAATTTCTCGTGCAAACGAGATTAGTTTATTTTGTTCTTTAAATTAAAGAAATTTAACTACATGTTATCTGAATTGGTAGTGGGATACTCGTTTGTTAATTTTTTCATATTTTTATTAAGTAAAAAGGTTTTTATTTGTGAAATAGAACATAGAAGAATTTGATCTAACCCCTCCGAGGTAGTTTTAAATGAGCGATCCCCTGGCGATATCTGAGAAGCGTTTCACAACCTTTAAGGGGTATTCTAGTCTAGAAATTCGAAAAAATCGATTTTTTCTTTAGTTCATATTTTCAAAGTTTAGACCTTTAAGAATAAGCCTCTCAGAAGATTTATGGAAATTCGAATTATTTTCGAAATTATAGTTAATTTTGTGACTGTAAACTTTAAACACTGTAAACTTTAAACTTTGAGACTGTAAACTTTAAACACGGTTTTCGCGAAACTACTTTTTTCGATACGGTTGACATGATGTCTCAAGTTCTAATGCATCGATTTACTTGAAATTTGTAACAGACTTTCTTAAGGTATCATGCCACGTTAGAATGGGGAATTTGTAATGATTTACAAAATTATTTATTTTTCAGCGCCTTTATTATCAATCTTTTTGAAATTTTTTTTACAATATGTTGAAGGTTTAAGCAACACAATCAAATTTTTTTTTTTAGCATATTGTCTCTTATATAGGTGAAGCTGACGTCGCTTTTAAAAAAAAATCACATCCTCCATTACGGACACTTAATCTCCGGATTGGCTAATCTGAAATAAAAAAACGAAAAAGATTCATAATTATTAAGCTTTCGGACATAGGAATTCACCAGAAAAATTAAAAAACCGCTAAAAATAAAAGGAAAAAGCTTTTTGAAAAAAAATGCCAAAAATGTATTGCGTTTTCACCTTTTTCCCCAGAAAATTACTTTAAATTAAAAAATTGTTTTCAGTATTGTGGTGGATTCTTGTAAAAAATAAGTTAATAAAAAGAATGAAAAATTTTTTTTTTAAATCGGTCGAGCCAATCCGGAGATTAAGTGTCCGTAATAGAGGATGTGTTTTTTTTCTACGCGACTTCAGCTCCACCTCTATAAGAGACAATATGCTAAAAAAAAAATTGTTTGTGTTCCTTAAACCTTCAATACATATATTGTAAAAAAATTTTCAAAAAGGTTGATAATAAAGGAGCTGGAAAATAAATAATTTTGTAAATCATTAAAAATTCCCCTTTCTAACGTGCCATGATACCATAAGGGGGTCAATACGTGTAAATTTACATAATTTTCAACAAATTTTTTTTTGTGAAATAGACTCCAGGGGGTCTTAAGAATATCCCAATCAAGTGGTTTTTAATTCAGATGACCCGTTCCCCTGCAGCAGCGCTTTATTGATGGTCAATTCGTTCCGCATGATATCGGTAACGCAAAGTTTAAACCGAATTATTTCGAAACACTGGTTTTTGATTATGGAAGTAGAATATCTCGGCAAGTTTTAGTCCCACTGATCTAAAATTTGAGCAGCAACTTTTTGAAACATAGAACTTCTAAAGTAACTAAAAATGTCATGGCTTTTGGCTAAATCCGCGGCGCCATTTTCGGGAAATTAAGAAAAAAAAGGTAATTTTTTCGGTTGGAGCGTATTTTTGTATTTTCGAGAAAATCTTTTTTTGTTAGTTACTTTAGAAGGTACATATATTTTTTTGTCATAATAACTTATAGCAATATTTGTTCAGATGATTTTTGGGGCACAATTTCTACTAGAATTTGGGCCCAACGTTGGACCCTAGCATCGCCGCCATTTCGGGCACGCCAAAAAAAAATTGTTTTTCTTGCACTGCTACCTTTTAATAAAAGAATGAAAAAAAATTGTACATTGCATTAATTTTTTCCGGCGTATGCGCGATTCCAAAGATATACCGTTTGCACGTATTGACCCCCTTAATGCTATTAAAATTGGCTCGACGTAGGGGTTTTTGTAATTCGTTTTTTTTACTATTTTAAAAAAAGGTGTCAAAAATTAGATACCTTTTTTCAGAAAGACGCCATTTTGTGCAAAAATCTCTTTTTTTCAAATCGGCTGCGTCCAGCTAATTCTACATCCTGGTTTAATAGGAATTAACCTTATTTTTATGTTTCAACTCATCAGGAGCATCGGAATCGCGTCAACCAGGAGACACCTTCTTTTCTTGAGTTACCACTTTGCCGGCCTATACCGACTTCCATTTTGAATTTTTTTTCAACTATTATATTAATTATGTATACTTTTCAAGTATCAGTTAAAAAACTGATAATAACATTGATTGTAAAAATTATTACTTTGTTTTTATTACGCCCGTAAAATCTCCTCCAAATCGAGCCTCCAGACTAGAATACCCCCTTAATTCTCTATGTTAACTAATAGCGGACAGTGTCGCGAAACGACATAGCGATCCTTGAGGGGTTTAAAAAGAAGGTGCTTTGCAAAATCGTCGGCTCCGTTCGTATTGGCGACGACCACACAGGGACGCACACAAGGAGTTTTGGGTGTTAAAAACATCTTTAAACACAAAAATTGCTAGTACAAAATATGGTTTCGAATGGTATTCGGCTGTGAAATCCTGTGTGCGCCACTGACGACGCCTATAGAATACGAATGAAAACCGAGCTGTGTGAACTGTTTAAGGACATAAAGATAGAAAGGATCATCGCTTGGTGTGACAACTGGAGAAGTCTCGCGGAACAGAGGCGCCTGGTGAGAACTTATGTGACAGGCCGCCACCCTGTAACGGGCCAATGAAGTTAAGTTAAGTAAGTATCGGCCAAATGTGAACAAAATATTTCTTGTTCCCATCTACAGAAAGCATTGGTTCTTCCCCTTTTGCCTCATTACATTCAGTTGTTCAGATTTTATTATCAAAATACGTTTATTTCTTAAATTTTGTTTCGGTTAAGCTGTGCATAAAAAAAAACAATTTACACACATAATTTTTCCCATACACCAAACCTGTCCTTAAGTACTTTATTTACTTTCAATTTAATCACATTCGCACTCACACTTCAAACGAATTGCAATCATGCTCAATAAACGATTCAATCAACTCAGCAACTGTGCAAACATGTCGTCGGCAATGACAGAAATGTGGCTTAGAACATTTCTCACAATGTTTCAGTGCCAACTGTGGCCATTCCGTTTGCCACTCGTTAAATTTCTCACAGCTCCATTCCACATATTTTCACATTTGTGTGCATCTGTCTGCTTGTATGTCTGTATGTTTATTTGTTTATATACTATACATGTGTGCTTGTGTGTGTGAAATTAGTAGATAATACTTCAATTTAAATATAATTTTCACTTGAGTGCGTAAATAAACAACAAATATCAATGCCATCGTGCTGTCGAGCATAACAACGCGAAGCACCCGACATGGTCGTTCAATGTTGCTGTATTGTCGGAATGTGTGTGTGTGTGTGTAAGTTTGCATGAATGTGTATGCGGGCGCCACATTTGCATATGCTGCGTTACAGCTCACTCAGGAGATACACAAATACAACTAATGAGCAACAATTCACATATACTTGCATACACATATAAAGTTGGCTCCAGTTGGAGCACACACTTGTGACGTGGAATTTCGAAATGTGATAACCCAGTAAACCAAATTCTTTGGGCACAGTAAATGTAAACATTTACAAAAAAAATTATATAAAATTTTTATAAAACTTAAAAATATTATAATTTGTTATTTTTTGCAAACGTTTTACAAGACAATCATTGCCTTCCCTCATCTGTTTAAAATACAGCACTGCAAATACATTTGCAAAGGGTGGAATTGTGGTATCACAAATGACCATACAGGCCTAACTGTGTCTCATAGAGATGCAGCGCCTCTAACCTTACTTTTACAGAATGATTGATCATTCTCTAGTTTCCAAGTAGTCCTTTAAACATCGTAGACTAAAAAAATTTAATTGTATGCATTGTAAAGTAGACATGCTCAGATTAAATATGGAATAAAATATCTGCCATTTGGTTCCCTGGGCTCTGATCACTGGCCATTGCTCTTTTTAGATTTTCGATGGCAATATAAAATTTAAAAAAAGAATTAAAAAGTTAAAAAACAAAACATAAAAAATGCTCAAAAAATGTAATTTTTGACTCGTTAATACTTTGATGCTTAAATTACACTACTCGACACGAAAAATGCTCCTAAAAATAAAAGTATTTTTTAGACTAATCGTAGGCTGCTGCACAAAAGAAACTGAAAATCAAAAAATTTTCTTAAGAAGCGTTTTCGAAAAATCTTCGAAAAACACGTTTTTTCAAAAGTTCAAAATAGAAAATTTTTCATTTTTCATTTTCATTTTCATTTATTTATAATTAGTCAAAGAACAATTGTTTCCTTACTGACTAATAAAGAACACCATAATGGATAAGTAACAATGTAAATATTACGTAACAATCGATAAACTTAATTAAAAACAGAGTTTAAAAAGTTCAAAAAAATTGCTTTAGACATAGTGAAATCCACCGAAAAATTCATTGAGATCTTATTAAATTCTATTAGAGCTCGCAAAAGAGGAGCATTTAAAGCATAATTCGTTTTGACGAAACCAACATTGAAAAAATCAAAGTGCCGGAGAGATCTAGAAGGGATGTTGAAGTGAATCCTCTCTAAGAGGGAAGGGCAGTCAGCCAACCCGCAAACAACATCAAAAACAAATGACAAAGATAGGATGGATCTTCTATCCTGCAAGGTTTTTAAATTTATGAGCTTACAAATTTTGTTAAAAGGAGACAATTTTCCTCTTTCATTTGATACCCATATCGTCATCATTGCACATTCGCAAATATTAAAAAAAATATTTGAAATGTGTATGTCCACAAAATTTTAAAGTCCTGTAAAAAGGTTTTTGGGTCAGAAAATGAAAAACTGACTATGTCAGGATATTATAAATGACCTCTAGTTTCACGTCTATATCAACATTTGGATGGGTCTCGGAAAAATTAAAAAAATTTTCGCATTTTTGAAATGTGTATGTCCTCAAAATTTTAAAGTCCTGTAAAAAGGTTTTTGGGTCAGAAAATGAAAAACTGACTATGTCAGGATATTATAAATGACCTCTAGTTTCACGTCTATATCAACATTTGGATGGGTCTCGGAAAAATTAAAAAAATTTTCGCGCGGTGTAATAAATGAAAAGTTTGTGTTTCCACTTCGTGCATCATATCTTTGTAACTTTTCTTTCCATTCTATTGATGTTAGGCTTAATATTTGCTCAAATAATATATCTTTTATCTTAGATTTTAAAACCATAGGAGATCATTTATTTTATCTATAAAAAACGATTCGAAAATGTATAATTTTTGAAAATGGTCAAAAAATTCCATTTTCATTCAACTTTCATCGTCAGTAACTTCCCCAAATCTCATCTGATTTAGACAATCGATATATCGTTGGAAAGGTTAGTTAATTAAACGAGTTAGTTAAACGAGATATGTGCTCATAACTAAAATAAGAGGGAAAAAACGTGTTTTTCAAAGATTTTTCGAAAACACTTCTTAAGAAAATTTTTTGATTTTCAGTTTCGTGTTCAGCAGCCAAAGATCAGTCTAAAAAATACTTTTGTTTTTAGGAGCACGCGATGAACCCATTTTTTGTCGAGTAGTGTTATTGGTTGGAATTATATGTGGTTTCTTCACGTAGACCAGAGATTTAACATAACCCCAAAGAAAGAAATCGCACAAGGTTTAATCGATCGCTCTTTGTACCCAGTTGACTTTCGTATTTTGAAACATGATTCGTGGCTTCAAAAAATTTAATGTTTTCTCATTGATAACTTGTCCTTCCTTTATAAAGTGCTACATTTTAAATAATGGAAGCAATCATAAACGGCAGCTGTTAAATTTCAAAATTGTCACGTGTACAGAAATTAAGTGCCACAAAAAGTGTACACAATTCTAATAAAAGTGTACAGTTGGATAATAAAACAAATTGTAAGTCCTCAAAAATTAATATAATACAAATACAACTTTTTCATTCCTTCCATTCGAAACTGTCCTACAGATCCACAACCTTCTACCCTGCGAACTAGAATCTTAAGAAAAATGGTCTGAAAATTACAAATAAAGCCTGCGAACTCGTGCTTAGTTGTCATACAAAAAACGTGGTTCAGACAGTTCTAATTTGGATGTCACACATATATGTCCCGCGATATATGGCGCGCTGGGTGCACTCTCGCGCCATTCCCTTTTGTCTTTTAACGACATTCAGACAAGCACAACGCCTAGTGTCTAGTTACATATATATTGCATTGCTGTTGTTATTGTATATAAATTGTTTTGTTTTCTAGCACCGCGTCATGGCAACAACGATGTGCTTGTGACAAGTAGGTATCGCTCCAAGATAATCGCATTTTATAAAATAACCAAAACAAAAAAAAATAACAATAAGTACAACAACGAAAAAAACCCAGATAAATGTATATAAATATATAAATATATAAAAACATACATAAATACATAAACAGACAAATACAAAAATAAATAAATATACAAATATATACACAAATATATAAATCTCTATAAAAAACTATATATCGCACATCCACTACAAAAGTGACACAACTCAAAATTTTTTTTTTCAGGAAACGCAAACAACTTTTTTTGAGCTGAATAAACATTTTTTTTAATTAACGTATAGACCGTTTAGTAGAAAAAGATTATGCTTTAGGATAAGTTACAAAGATTTTTTTTTATTTTACACTAGAAAATCTAAAATTTTGAGTTGTGACTTTTTTGGTGATATTTTAATTCAATAATTACCGAATTATTTTAAGTTATTTCTCTTTTGCTGAATTTAATAATTATAAATGACAGTTAAAAAGTTGAAAGAAAAATTTTTAAAATTCGAAATTAATTTTTTTATTTGAAAATATATATTAAATTGTCACAACTTTACTTAAAATTAACTTAAACAAAAATTTATTTCGTCAAAAGTGTCACAATTTGAATTAGGACTCTTTTGCATTGAGCTACAGCGATAAAAAAAACATCAAACTTCTTTTGGCAACAGTTAACAACAACAACAACATATATACTGAGCTTTTGCTTATTGGTAGATAGATGCATTGTGCACAGCATTAACACATAAACCCGAAAATTAAAAATTTTCAGTTGTGTCAGTTTTGCAGTGGGTGTGCGATATGTATAAATAAATTAATTAATTAATTAATATATCTTTAAATGCATTTTTAGTTTTAAAATTTCAATTTTTTTATTTTATTTTTGTTTTATTTTCTTTATTATTTTATTATTTTTTTGATTTAAAAAAATTTTATCTTTCTATGACAATATGCCAAATTCAATCAACAACTTGCTTTCCTTTTCTTGAAAATTTTGATTTCTCCTAAAATAAATTTCATTTAATTTTATTTCCTTGCATACAATTCGGCGTTTCTATTTTGCGGCAAAGCTGTCCACAATGAACGAAAATATTATACCAGATATTTGCAACTATTTTCGCATTCTGTCTGCTTGAAAAGAAAATTAAGTGTTGTTTCTTGACAGTCGAGTGGGGCACAATATTGCTGGAATCCGCACAACAACAGCAACAGTCACAAGCATAAACAAGCACTTTGCAGCGAGCGCTAACAAATGGCTGAAAGTTTCGTTGCAATGCAGCGATGGCAGCGCAATAATGAAAATGGCTGTCAATTTAACATATCGTAGCGCATTCTTGCTGCCGTTGCTTACTATCGCTGCTAGTGAAATGCTTTGTTTATGTGTGTGTTTATTTCCTTAAATAAAACATCACTTAATCATTGTGTTTGTGGTATGCAAAATGCAGCCAAATCGATTGCAGTGAACACGAGTGAAAAATGATTGACGATCGCAGAAAACAACACAGCTCGCAGTGGTTTTTACTCAGATAAATAATATTTTGATGAATATTGTAAAGATAAATATTTTATAGTTATCACAATTGTGAGTGGTCAAGTTTCTATCAACAGCAACTTTGCTTCTAACTTGTTCATCGGTTACGAATATTTGTGTTCATTTCAAAACTTTCTCTTTTAAATGTTAAAACTTTACTTGTGAATTAAATTTCACTTGTGCTATTTTGTTTTGTATTTTTATTATTTTATTTATTTACAAAACACAAAAACACTTCTGTCTATTACTAGAATTTTCATTATAATTCTATGTTTGTATTTCTTTGCTGCTGTATGTTGACATTTTCTGCTACACAAAACATAGAAATGCTTTTGGCAAATGCGTGTGTGTGTGTGTGTGAATAGCTTTGAAGCAAACCAAAATACTTTTAATGCGATTTAAAATTGTTTCGACAAATACATTGTTTACATACAAAACTGTGCGCAATAATTCTTCCAAGTTGCTTAGCAGCGTCCACGTTTCGGTGGCCGCAAGCGATATGCCTTCAAAAAACTTTGTCTGCAAGCGCCCAAATGAAAATTATTGATAAGTGAATTTTCAAAAGTATAAGACTTGGCTCTCGATTTGAATGACACACTGTTTTTGTATTTTATTTATTTTCATATTTTTTTGTATGTGGTAGCAAAAAGTTTGCTAATACAAGCAATGTTTTTGGGAGGCGCTACTTTCGTTTTCTAAAGAAACTAAGATCATAATGTTTTGATATGTAAAAACTTGACTTCAATACTTGAGCGCTAAATACAATATGTATTAAAAAACTAGGACACATTCATGTCGCTTTGAATGGTTTTTGTTTAAGGTTTTTTATCTTAAACGTTCAGAGAATTTCTGACTAATATGAAAGATAAAACGATGCATTGTTTACATTATCAGCAAATATTTGTATGAACAAGTTTTTACAACAAGTATTTTATTTCATTTAATTCAATACACCGATTTGTATGATCCAAACAATTTGTCTAATAAGTGTTTTAAATCACAGGCTGAGTCCTTCGAGAAGTTGGTACAAGCCTTTTGGATGGCTTCTATGTCCTCAAAACGCTTTCCTTTCATTGGAAAATGCATTTTTCCAAAAAGTTTAAAGTTGCTCGGTGCCAAATCAGTGCAATGAGGAGAGTGGTCGGTGGTTAAAATACAATTTTAGTAAAAAAAATTCGTCACAAATGTCTATCGATGAAATGACGTCAGTCAATTTCTGGCAAACAAACTGTGCACACACTTTTCCGTAGACAAATGTTGGGTAAAAATTTGATGAATTGATGTTATTGAGATGTTCAAATGGAATCGAATTTTCATGAAGAATTAAGGCACAACACATGTTGGTCATCATTTAAACCGCGTTTACCATTTATGAACTCTTCCACAGGATAAACAATCATCACCATAAATTTGGTTCATCAAGTGCGAGAGAATCCTTTTGGTAGCCAAATTTTCAATTAAAATGCAATAAATTCATCTAACAGAGATGCTTAAAGTCAATTTTCATGAGTTTTTATGAAGAATTTGGCTGATATTTAATGAAATCACGCGCTGTTTTGATGAAATCTGTAGTCAAAGATTTGGGTTTCCCAACACATTTGTCGCCATTTCCGTCCTCACGATTGTTTTTAAATTACGTTTATCACTCATGAACTCTGCCACGGGATAAAAAATCATCACAATAAACTTGGTATGAAATTTTTCTGCAAAGGTTTTTCAAATTTTAAAACAAAAAAAAGCGTAATAACTATTGGCTCTTTGTTCAATGTTCATTTTTGTTCCCATGACACAAACATACTGTCACTGCAGAAGCAATAACTGCGCTCCTAGTTAACCAAATATCATGAAATTTTAACTAAAAAACGGGAAAGTATGTACCTTTTCATTGCACTAAGTCAGAGGGAGAGAAAGACTTAGTGCATCAGAAAAGTCCTAATTACTTTCTATGAATGAATTAGCTGAAGTTGAGGCTACTCTGTTACAAACTGCAACTGTTTTTTATAAGCAATATTCAAAGAATTAATTAAATAAATATAGTCATCAAATCCAACTTCTATTTAAAGTAGAATTTAATAAAATTTCATAGATAAATTTTGTGCAGTAATCGATCTAAAATTAACTTCGCTGTTCGTTAACACGTTAACCCTTCAGTTTCCCAAAAAGCCTGAAGCCATTCTGAACTACAAGAAATATACATAAATCGCCATAAAATTGTTTCAATCATGCGGGCTTTCAATAGTCAACCCCTTGGCTTCGCCTACTAACTTTGCCTACATGTAACTTTTGCTATATTCCATACAAATCCGCATAAGATGGCCACCGCAGCATGAAGCGCCGCTAGCAACACGAAACGCGCAACACCACCTCACACACAGTTTTTCAATTTTCAATTTACCGCAACCTTGAAAATCAAATCAAACAAATGCAATCAAACACCAAATCCAAAAGTGATTGATCAACGAAAGCCGCACGCAAAACTCTTCCATCAAAGGAGGAGCGCAGCACACTGCAAAAGGCCAAATGCTGAGTGATTGGAGAGAAGCCAACTGGGAAGGTGAAATCCACACCAAATTGTGCCACAGTGCAAGCCTCATTACAGCAATGACTCGTGAAATTTGGTGGCGCAAGTATATCGCATTACACACACACACACACACTCACACGCGCCTACATGCCACACCTGCCACAGACGCGGAACTGACATGGGTGTGTGTGTGTGTGTGTGTGTGTGTGCTAGCACCAACTAAGCCGCACGTGTGTTTGTCAAGACCCCAGCAAACGCCAGCATATTAATTTTTGCCTCTTTCGTATGCGACGCAGTGTTGTGGGATGTTGGCGGCGCTGGCAATTAGATTTGTTTGCGCGGGTATTACAATTTGCCGCTTAATTGCTTTAATCAACATAACTAACGACAAAATTTGAACGCCTCATGTGCGTTGTCGTCGCCACTTGACGTGGCTAGATAGTAGTGCTCGAGCGGCTTTGGAGCTGGTTGCATGCGGGCACACTCACACACACCTACAGAGCCAGCAGTCTGGAAACTTTGCGAAGAGATAATAAGATGAAAATCATTACGAGTTTAATAATTTACTTATAATTCCTGCTATTAGTTTACTAGCGAGTGTGATTTGCTTAGTTACTTATTTGTGAAATGCGAGTTTGTGGTAAGAAGTGTTGAGTTTGTTGCCGAGTTTAGTCAAAAGTAGTGCAATATTTTGCTGTAGAAATTTGTAAAGCTTCATAGGCCAAATAATTTAAAATGTAAGATGTGTTAGATGAATGTAAGATACTTAGATTTTGTATATCATTTTACTTATAAAGTAAGTACTGAGATTGTTCTTTTCAATGCTATGTTGAGCTTTAAAATTTGTTTAATTCAAATACTTGGATTTGTTAAGTCCAGCAAAAGTTCTTTAGATCCAAAGGCAATCATAGAGTTACTAGATAATGAAAATATATTATATTGTATATTGAATATATCAGTGGCCTGGAAGAGAAGACTGTCGCTTATGTAAGTGATAAGTCTAACCGTTTGGGAAGGTCGTAGTGGCTGTTTTTTGGCAATTTTCCTTTCACACTTGGAGGGTTGCTATAATTTTCTTGTAATTCTCATCTATTTCATGTGGATAGCGAAAGAAGTAAAGCAGTGTTTCACCAGCCCGTGCTGGGAATCGAACCTAGGGCCTCTGGGCTATTGGGCTGTTGTTGCAATGTTTGATATAAATGTGAATAAGTGTTCTTTTGACCCAGAATATTGACTCAACTTCAGTGTATCCAATAACAAAAAGACATGGAAGAGACTTGGAGAGAAGTCATTCCACTAAACCTGGTAAACTATGCCGTCACATTACACCAACAAATCTATATATACTTGCGAAACTAGGGGCCAAATGTAGTAAAACTGCATTTTTAGTTTTTCTCTCTGACCTCAGGATTTTTTTAAAGGTCTTTGAAATTTCCAGGCCATGTTTATTTCAAAAAAATATTTTAAAAATTGAGTGCATTGTAGAATAACAATATGGGTGGCAAATGAAAGAGAAAAAAAGAGAAAATGTAATGTTTTGGTGCAAAAGGACGAAGAGGTATTGAAAATGTCCTTTTAAAACTTTATGCTTGCATATCCTTGCAAATTTCCAATAGTTTTTGTTGAAAAAAATATATCTTAAGGACTAATATGTACACTACCACATCCTTGAATTTCGTCCTTCTAACTTTATTAATTTAGGATATAAAAAATGTAATACTTAAAAAACTAAAAACGCAGTTTACTACATTTGGCTCCTAGATTCGCGAGTATATAGATTTTTTCGTGTGTTTTGAAATTTTTTGATTTTTTAAAGGCTCCAAAACCGATTACACTATACAACAACAACAAAAAATAACAAAGTTCTGACCACTGATTCTGGTGTATCCGCGTTTTGAAAGTTTACGTCTTAATTTTTTTTAGGGGCGTACAAGTTTCTCTCTTTTGAACAATCTTATGGTGAATCGGCACATAAAAACCATGTAACATTACATTTTAGGTATGTGATGTGTTAAGCAATTTTATGTAAAATACTGCGAGGAAAATTGTTATGGAACATGTTAACCCTCTAGCTTCTATTTTGATGAGTCAATTTCACTCTTTTTTCCTAGAATGCCAAAAAATATCCTTTGAAACAGGACTTATAATAAATTAATGTACCACGAAAATATTAGCCATAAAATTCTACTATTAGTCTTTGAATACACCAAAGCTAAAAATTTATATTAACTTAAAACGCCAGAAATAAGTAAAAACTGAAGAAGTGTTAAGAAGATTACAACACCAGGTACACCTAATTATGTTTTTACACGGTCTTTTTTTACACGGTTTTGATTTAACACGGTTTGAAAATAAAAATAAATAAAAAAAATCGTGTAAAAAAATTAAAAATTAAAAAATATGAAAAATTTTTTATTTTCAAACCGTGTTAAATCTAAACCGTGTAAAAAAAGACCGTGTAAACAGAATTAGGTGTAATTGTATAAATCCAGGCTGAATTAAAAAAAATTAGTTGTGGACAGTGGCACACACAGGGGGCGGGAGGTTAAACCCCCTTAACTACAAAAATTGGTGGTCCAAAATATGGTTTCAAGTGAAATTAGGCTCAAAACTTGTACGCAACCCCCGGCCCCCCCAATGAAATTCTGTCTGCGCCACTGGTTGCAGACATGGGCATACAAATGTAGACGAACCTGTGCAAATTGGTGGTCCTTAGTTCCTCTTGTTTTCTATTCGAAAATGGGTTATATTTTGTATGAAATCGCAAATGCGGCGCCAACTGCTCCGAGATGCCATGTGACTGGAAAAGCCGTTCCGGTAAGTTGTAACCAGATAGAGCACTGCTATTTTCTTCTGTTCTCTCCTCTCTCTTCTTCTTCTTCTTCTTCTTCTATCTGCTTCTTTGTGGTGTGTTCCACTCGAAACTTTTGAGCCTGAATCTCAAAATGTTTGCCAAATGCAGATATTTGGAAGGGATTCAAACCCTTAAAAACCACCCTTGCGTGCGCCATAGCCTGTGTCCATATACGAGTATTCAACTGTCATATAATACAAGACATAACTCATTCGACAAACCAATATTACAAATATTTTATTTAACCCTTACTCATCCGATGTTTACATGGCAGACTTTTCATTGAAAGCACACAAAGCATTTTTACCCTTAACTTTTTTAATTGCTTCCAGGTGCCATCACGACAACACGCTTCACTGGGCATTTATGTAAATTAATCAGAGGGCACAGCATACATTAATGCTTCGGTGCGTCAACGACAACATTTCTATCAAATTTCATCAGGTTGTCTGTTTAATGATGAAAATCGTCCTTTTAAAAACGTGCATTTTAACTTTTTAATTTATTTTTCTTTTATGCTATTAAAATATGTCAGCACAATTTCAGCATTTACAAATATTGCAAATAGAATTTTTTAATTAGTAGTAAATTTTTTCGCTTTAAAATTGTTTACAATTTATGAACTCTTCACTTGAAAGCGCTGCGAATTTGTGCACTCATACATAATAAATAATGGTTTTAAAGTTGTTGGTGCATTGTAAGTAGTTGGGTTGCCGACACTTTTAAAAACACAAAAACACTTTGAAATCGATTTTTGGTCTGTTTGATATTTCAACTTATTGCGCTTTGGCAGTGGATGTTGGCATTGGAATTAGCGGTGCCGTGTTTGTGCGTTAGTCAGCGAAATGTTCATCAAACTTACGCTGCCAGCAAATACCACAAATTCCAGGAGTTTTTTCTGCTAAATCAGTAAACTTTGTGGTTGAATTGTAGAGAGCCAACGAAGTTTTAGCATTTTCCTTTTGCCGGTGCGTTTTCACTTATTTTGGCTGCTGTGTTCTGATTTACGGCTAACGTGGCGTATGAGTAACATGAAAGCTTGGACTAAGTCTGTGATGATTGAGTCATGATTGAGCTGATTTGGGGAATAATACAAGAGCGTAAATAATGAAAGTTAATAAGTTTATACAATAAATATATATTAAATATATATATGTCTATAGATACAATCTCTTTATATGCGTTCAAGAATTTTTAGATACAATATTCTGTGATAAGTTGTGGAATCATTTCAACTCTTTCAATTGTTTAGACATTAATTTGCTGGTGTCCAATGCAGTACTCCTATTTTCTTCTTCTTATTCGCTTAGAATTTTTCATTGCTCAACTAGTCCCTGCTTGTGTCTTGTTGTTCAATCCATTCCGGTCGCCAACTCGGCGTATCTGCAAGCGAATGTTGTCGCTGTTGTGCAACTTCAGCGAGATGCCCTCAATGAAGCGCAGATCCTGCAGCTTTGTGGTTGTGTCAAATTCAAAGTGAAAAATCAGCTTGGCCAACAGCATTTTCGTCAGCAGCACCGTGTAACGGTTGCCTAACAAATACAAATACAAACACAAAGCAAAACACACCGCTCAACAAAGCATTGACAAAGTGTCGGCTAGCGCCGTTGCCTCACCGATGCAATAGCGCAGTCCCTTGGAGAAGGGTATGAAGGCGTAGGGGTGTCGCTGCTGCTGCGCCGACTCGGCAAAGTGCTCGGGGTGAAAGTGCTGCGCTTGCGGTCCCCAGTGCGTTGCGTCGCGTTGCAGACTGAACGTATCGATGACGATGAGTGTGCCGGCAGGCACGCTGGCCATGCCGCCACGCGCCGCCGACAGCGGCAGCACGAAATCGCGGCTAGCCTGGCGTATGTTGAACGGCACCGTCGGCAGCAGGCGCAGCGTTTCGTGCACAACCATCTCGAGGTATTTCATTTGGAGCAGCTGCGCGGGCGTGATGCGACAGACGGTGGCCGATGGCGAGTCGGCATGGCTGGCCGCCAGCGTTTCATTGATTTCGTGGCGCAATTGGCGCTGACAGTCGCCGTGCATGGCCAGACACAGCAGTGCAATAATCAAACAGCTCGAAATCGTCTCGAACGACTCGAGTGGCCAAGTAGCGGCAAATTTTATTTATGGGCAGCAATGGCGTCACGGCGCCAACGCACAGGAAAATGAAAAGCAATGAAAAAAGTTAGTACGCGGGTGACAAAAATAAAGAAATAAAGAAAATAGAAAAACAAACTAAAACGCTTACCACCATCAACATGGAGCTGGACTCGTCCATGATGTCCTGCAGCGTCAATTCGCCCGTGTCGGCCAGATGAAATATTTGCTCAATGAAAATGCGTTTCTGTGTTGCGCTCGAGCGCGCAGCGAGCACTTCGGCGCCGCCAGCTATGCGGTCAACGTTCGTTTGTGCAACGGCGCCGCTTGATGGTTGGTGCTTTTTTTCCAGCCATTCAGCTTGTTTGCGTTGCACCATCTAATGAATTTTTGAATTTCATTACCAACTCATCTGCATGCAATTTTTATTTGCGTCTCAGCGCACGCAAACAGTCATGAAGAAATAAAAACTAAAAAAAACCTACTCTGAGCACGATGTGAGAGAGAGAGAGAGAGACATGGAGAGACATAGAGAAAGAGTTGAAAACACAACCAACAAAGCTTTAAACCGGTCAAGTGGCAATTTAAGTTCTTTCTAAGCGCTCCATTACTTTCAGGAAAACATTTATTTGTAAGAGATAAGTTAAAAAAAAAGTAGGGAAAAGGAGTTGAATGGAAAGAATTGTTATTTTCCTCTAAATTTAGCCAATTTTCAGATTTTTAATTTAGAAAAATATTTAAAATTAAAAGTGCGGAACAAATGCAGTATAGCGAACCCTCATGAAAAAATGTTTGTGAATCTAACAAACTAAAAATTTTGGCGGGGAAACGCCCACAAAAGGCGTGGATCGGGGTTACACGATATGGGTATCAAACGAAAGGTGTTTTTCATACCTTTCTATTAATGTACAACATTAGATACGTAAAATGCACTAATAAACATTTTTAAGCAAAAAAAAAAATTTGTATAAAAATTTTTTACAAACGGATTTTTTTCTCGAAAAAATCCATAATAAAGGTGCAATAAGTTTGTTATCATATTGTAGCCTGTAAAATTCCCTTTACAATGAAATATAAAAATGTATACTTTTGTTGTTTTTCAATATATATTTTTTTCCAACTTGATCTTTGGCCATCGACAAAATCAGAAGTTTTGCACAATTGCAAAACATGGCCATTAGCACACCAATGGCTATCTTCGCGGGGTATTAATTTCCATTCCATTAACTTTTCAAGGACATTTTCGCTGATCTCAAAAGCCTCTTCACTCTCAAATAGCTGGTACAATTTGAAAGGATTCATGTGGTCCATATTGAAATAAAAATGAAAATTTTTGATAGTTTAGAACTAAAAATCACACTTATATCCTTCGTATATCGTTAAACGGTACTTCTCCACACTTATATTCTTTGCTTACCGTTCAACGGTACTTTTCCACAAATTTTTTGGGGTTTTCTTAGTGGGAGTTTTACCTTTCAAATGACATCAAAATCGTTAAATTCTGAGACTATAAATTTTTGAATTTTGTCTGTGGAACGAATCACTGTGGATTGGCTTGAAACTCTGTCAGGTTTCCACCTTCACTTTGTCAATGAGTACAAAGGATCTTACTACATTCTATCGAGCATCAAAAAAAGCCTCCGAGTGCACTTACCAACGATTGGCAAGTTACCTGCTTAATCTTTGGTTCTCAGACGTAGTGCGCGATTGTGGAATTGGTTTCCTGAAAACATTACTACAGGCACTTTTAACATCGATAAATTCTAGCGAAACGTTGGTTCACAAGTTTTCCAAGCCCACCCAACTCATTTGGAGCATTTTTTTAAGCTATTAAAAAAAGGGAAATAGAAATCTGTGCTGGGACAATCAACAAGGACAGGATCACTCGAAACCACAGGGTCCTTTGGCATGAAATGATTCGGACAATGTATGCGTTTAAAAACTAGGAAGCTACCTGATAACAGAGACCTCAATAATATTCAAAAATTTAAATCAATACTAAAAAATCTATTAGCTACTCAAACATTTGTATACCATTCATCTTCTATAAATATGCGTATTTATATATACCTATTTAAAAAATTTTTCATGCAACCACTTACATTGCATACAAATTGCTGTACCAACTTGTTGATTCTTATGCTGTCCTCATAGTTTTTCCGATCCAACAGACGAAAGAGCAAATCGATTTGAAGCCACGGTTTAACAACTCGCAAAGCGGACAGCTCCACCAACCTGCACACGGCACACGTGACATGTGTGGCGTTGGCGGCGTTATTCGAGGTCGTGACGACAGCAATAACAGCAACAACAGCAGCAAAAAGAGAAAAATTTCAAAACGTGAATACGCAATTGGCAGTTTACTTGTTTTGCTATTCCGTTGTTATTGTTGTTTGCACCTTTATTACGAAACATGCTTCCACTGGCTTCCTTATCGACTTACCTTCGATATGTCCTTGCAATGTGCTGGTTGTCCTGCTTTGTCAGATTCGTTTCCGTGCCCATTGTCGTCTCTGCCGCATGCCGAACCATACAGACGGCGCCGATTTGGTTGAGTGAGCGTCGTCAGTGACGGTTGTGCAACAGCATGTTGCAACAGCATCGATGTCGATGTCATGGCGCATTTGTGTGCGTGAAACGTAAGTAATGGTGGCGTCGATGGTGGGGGGAATTAGCGGAAAAAACGTTAGTCAAGTTTGAAAAGTTTTGCATTTTATTTTCACACTGTTTGAAATGCCAAAAAGTGAACTTTGTTTAATACTTCAATGCATTTTAGTTGTTTTTGATGTTGCCATTTTTGTTGTTGTCAGATTTTCAGCTCTTTTTTTTGAAGCTAAAAGAAGATCGCTTGGCTTTTGATGTTGCAGCCAACGTTTAAAAATTGAAATTCAAACACACACATACATATATAATAACATGTGAGATGGTTGTGAGACGGCAACCGAAATTGAATGCATTGGGGTTTTGATTGCTTTTAATGCTCTTTAAATGGTGTCGCAATCTTAAAAGTGAGGTTAAGTTTAATTGAGGTTGAAAAATGTTGAAATTTTAATTTAATTTTTTATTATTTACTGATAAAAACTAAAAGTCTTAAGCTGTATGAAACCTAAAATGGTTTTTGATTTAAAATTTTCCGTGAAGTTGAAGTCCAGGTCAAAAAAATTTTCTAGTAACCCAGCAAATAAACGATTTCGAAACGATATAGAAACCATATATGTAGTTAAAGCGAGAATTTTTCTCGTTTTCGAGTAGTGCTAAAGTGTCTAAAATGATATCGAGAACGAGAAAAATTACACTATCGTAACGATATCGAGAATTTCGCAAAATCTCGACATCGTTACGATATTGAAATTTTCTTATCCCAGATTTTGTAACGATGTCGAGATTTTCAAAATTCTCGGTGTCATTTTTCTTGTTTTCAATAGCATTTTGGATACCATAACGAAAACTTATTTTCCTTCTGAAAATTGAAATAAACATATTTGACGCATATTTGACAGTACTGTCGCATGGCCAGTCCATTATTCAAATCAAATAACGATTATAAGTACAACACAACAACTCACAAACTCGGTTTTGAATGCGCGCACGTTCACGTAATGAAAACTTTTCGTTTAACAAAAAAATATTTAATTTAATTTGAAAATTTTCAAATTCCTCAAGGCAAAAAATTCAAGCATTATCGAGATTATTTCGAGAAACTGTCGCCAAAAATTTATATCGAGAAATTGTTTGCAGAGAAAACACATTCGAAAACACTTGGAAAGTTTTTTAAAAAAGTTTATGTTTCCAAATAACCAAAATTATTGACATATTAATTGTCCTGAGAAGACTCAAGAAGTTATGGCTTTGAACTTCTTGAGTCTTCTAACCAACAAATATCTTTATTTGTTTGTCTGTTCGTATATACTTTCAAAGGTTTTCTTAAAGCGTTTGATAACTTTAAACAATTTTCAATTTGCTTTAATTAGTGTCTAAGGGAATAATTTATTATTTGTATTATTTTTATTTATTTATGAAAACTTACGGCACGACACCTCCAGCACTGCGCGACTTATTAGGTCTTCCACATTTCTATAAGCCACAGAATCGCCTCTCAAATCGGTGTCGAATTTGTGCAACAATTCATTGCCCACAGCATTGAAAATGTCAAAGAAACTCAGTAAAATGTTGTGACTGAAAGCCGGATTGAGTTGCTTGCGACGTGGTTTCCATTTATCGCCTGAAAGTATTAAAAAATGAGAATATATCAATTGGACTGGATAGACTTTTTATATGTCGCAGTTTTCTCAGCTTTTTAGCTTTTTCAATTTTGAAATTGAAATGTTTGAGATGTTGAGTATAGATTTGGAAACTAAAGAAGTTTTTCAATAGATGGGTCTAACATCGTTTGGATTAGGGCCTTGGCCCATTGTGGTGGGGACTTGGGAAGTTTGCCGGTTAAGAAAATGTTGTTGTTCAAAAATGTATTATATCAACATTTCAATAGTAATCCAAATAAAAAAGGGTTTGTTTGTTGAGATGTGGTTTTAGCAATAAATATTTTAAAGACATTTTCATTGCTTCAATGTTTTTTTTTTAATAAAACTCACCTCTGGCGTGCAGCAGACCGCGTCGTATGTAAAATCCATCCTGCAGAAATGACTTATCCAGGCATTCGGGCGTGTTCAGCAGTCGTTCAATGGTAACTGGATCATCGGCGTAAAGCCAAACTCGAGTGCCCACCAAAATTCCCAACGGACGCGAAAAGAAACCGCGGCGTCCTTGTATAGCATTTATAATGGCTATAACGGTAAATAAGATCACACACTTAATACAAAAGCAACAACTAAAAAATCGCAAATTTTCATTAGAGGCCAAAAACTGTTGATCCCACAGAAGCATCATTAGAGATGAGTACTGCAACTTGATTTACGGAAAAAAATTGATTTTGAAAAATGTTAGTGTTCAATCGATTAATTTTACGCAATGACTCAACTCTTCGGATCGAGATGCACAAACAGCAACAGCCACAAAATTGGTTGCTGCAGCACACCGCGCCACCCGTTCAACTGCCAAATCAGCGTCCAGCCTCGACGCTGACACCAGCCCACACACAACAGCAACAACAAACACACAGAAACCAACAACATTTCGATCTAAAGTTGACCTCAGACTAGGCGATTTGTTGTATAATTTGACCGATTGTATAAAAAGTAGCAACGCCTGAAGTTAAGTTGAATATGTTCAAATCAAAGATATATTATTTTGATTTTTTTCAGCCAACTTGTTGCACCAGCAGATTGCCAGATCTAGGCGCCCAACAAGGCTGCGGCGCGTACTTTTCTGACTCAATGCAATGTCGCGCTAATCGATTAGCAACGAATCAATGCGCCCATTTGGACGCATGAACACGTAGTCGCTCGCCGACTACGTTTGAATTAATTGTTTTTCGTTTTTAATTGCGTCTGCACGTTTGTGAAATTCCGTTTTTGTCAAATTGTCAAACGGCGAATGCAGCGCGACAAATTTATTTCGAATCCGTTGTGACAGTTGCAACGTTGGTGCAATGACTGAAAATCAATTTCAATTTGCACCTTCAATTTATAGCGCCATTAGTTTTTTTCAGCGAGCAAAAGTTTCTATATTATTGCTGAGAATATCAAAAGCCATAAACAAAAATATTTCTTCGTGTAGTTTTTACAGTGAGACGCATTAAAGCTCTATGAGTAGTTAAGTGACGAAAAGGTCACTCAACATTGTCCAATATTGAAGGTCTTAAATGCTTAGAAAGAAATGAAGTTGAGTTTTGCTCAACTAAGTTGAAGTTTCAGAAGTTAGGAAATTGACTCATAATTACACTTAAATGTTATTTTAATTACTAAGTAAATACACTAAATCACATTTCATTGAAATCATTGTAACTAAAACATGTTGTTTTCAAGTAATTTAGTTATTTCAGGCTTTTAATTAATTAAACGCATAATTCAGCACTACTTCGATTATCAACTAATCCACAGTCATAATCATTAAACGGTTTAATTACTTTTTTCTTTTTTCACTTTAGCCACAAATAGAATCGATTATGTACTAATTTACTCAAATTATTCCAATTTAAGTCAAATTCTTTTAGTTAAATCAATCTCAATTATCACTTAATCACTAAAATGTTATTGCGCTTAGCACCTAACTGTTTTGTTTTAGTTACGCATTTATTCAACTACAATTAAACAAGATTATCAACTATTTCACTGAAATCACTTGAATTTAATTCAAATTTTTCAATTAAATACGATAAAATTAGCGTTAAGTTACTTTTATGCAAAGGCAATAATAATTAGTTGAATTGAATTAAAGTGCATTGAATTAAATTAAATTGAATTGAATTGAATTGAATTGAATTGAATTGAATTGAATTGAATTGAATTGAATTGAATTGAATTGAATTGAATTGAATTGAATTGCATTGAATTTAACTGAATTGAATTGAACTGCATTGCATTGAATGGAATTCAATTGAATTAAATTGAATTGAATTGAACTGAATTGAATTTAACTGAATTTAATTGAACTGCATTGAATTGAATGGAATTTTATTTGAATTTAATTGAAATACTTAAAAACAGTATAATTGCTTCAAATCAATTCAAATTATATAAATTTCAACTTCAATCAAACAAGATTATCAACTATTTTCCTGAAATCACTTGAATTTAATTAAAATTTTGCAATTAAATACGATAAAATTAGCGTTAAGTTACTTTTATGCAAAGGCAATAATAATTAGTGAAAGTGAATTGAATTGAATTGAATTGAATTGAATTGAATTGAATTGAATTGAATTGAATTGAATTGAATTGAATTGAATTGAATTGAATTTAATTTAATTGTATTGAAATGAATTGAATTGAATTTAACTGAATTGAATTGAACTGCTTTGCATTGAATGGAATTAAATTGAATTAAATTAAATTGAATTGAACTGAATTGAATTGAATTAAATTTATTTCAATTTAATTGAAATACTTAAAAACAGTATAACTGCTTCAAATCAATTCAAATGATTTAAATTTCAACTTCAATTACACAAGATTATCAACTTTTTCACTGAAATCCTTTCAATTTAATTCAAATAGGTCAATTGAATACAATGAAATTACTGTCTAGTCACTTCAAAGCAGTTAGCAGTTTAGCAAATTAGTTTAATTGAATTGAATCAAGTTAAATTGAATTTAATTATTTTTACTGTATTCAATTGAAGTAAATACAGTTGTTATAGTATAACTGCTTCAAATCAATTCCAATTATTTAAATTCGTTTGCTATTTCTTAGTTTTTAACTACTTCAAGTTAATTCAATTTTAACAATTAATTATTTTTTGAAATCTGAAATAACTAAAAAATTCAATTTATATGGACAAAACTAATAACGGTTCGTTCAGTTATTAGTTATCATTTTAACAACTTCAGTTGAATTAAAATTATTTTAATTTAGTTGGTATTTTGAAATTTAGTATTAAAACAAAAACAGTTTAAAATAGCAAAATTCAAAAAATTTTATATAATTGTGCCTGGATAATTGTAACTGGTTTTTCGAAATGTTAAATCAATAATAAAATTAAATTGAAAAACTAATAATTGTTCAGTAATCAATATTTAACTACTTCAATTCAATTCGAATGATTTCAATTTTATTGCTTATTTTTAATTTGAAATTATTTAAAAATGCAAATCAAATTGACAAAACTAATGATTGCACCGTCATTGAAATTGGTCAAAAGCTTCTAACTCACAATTATAATTCAATATTACATGTTTTCATAAGTTCAATTTACTTATCATGTTTTGAGCACAAACAATTAATTATATATTTATTTAATTAAATGAATAGTTAACATTACTTAAGCACAGTTTTAAATAGTGATTATATTTTTAATTGAATGAATTATTTCAAATATTGTTCAATTGTTTTGGGGTTAATATCATCATCTCTTATGAGAAATGCAACACTGTGCATCTCCACTGCCATCTAGCGCCGCATTCTGCCAGAGACCAATTGCAGCTGTTTACATATACAAAATCAGCCAACTTTGACGTTTCCATTTTCTGACAATTCTTTTCAATTTTAGATTCATGTAAATAAAAAGACCGTATTTATTAATTGGTGTACGCGAATATTACAAAAATTGCACACAAGATGCAGCGCGAAGAAAAACAAATGGAGATGACACTGGACGCAGTGCTCAATCGGCTGAACGATTTGAAAATGTCCATCGGTGGCATGGTGGCCAAACTGGAGACCGAATACGAGACCATCAACTGGCCCACATTTTTGGACAACTTTGCAATCATCTCCAGCCATGTGAGTGTTCCTCGAGTAGTCTTAGTAGTAGTAGTTTTATTGTTGCATTTGCGTCTCTCACAGCTGACCGGGCTCTCAAAGATACTGGCCAAGGAAGTCTGCCCGCCGCTACGCAATCGCACAGTGCTGCCGCTTATGCTGTCGCCCGAGCGTGATGAAGCACTGGTCAACCTCACACAGGGTCGTGTGCCCGTATTCTCGCACGATATTGTGCCCGACTACCTGCGCACCAAGCCCGATCCGCTGGCCGAGCAGAAGATGATGCAGAGCGAACAGAAGGCAGCCAATCTCACCGCGGAGGCGGCCATGAAGCAGGTGACGCAGTACAACAAAGTTGTCTCGCATGTCCTGGATATGGTGAGCAAGGCACGCGAGGAGTGGGAAATCGAGTCGAATTCGCGAGCGGGTAAGCACTGCGGCTGCTAGAAGTGTTTGGCTTTATACCGATTTAATTTGCGGTCACTTTCAGGCATACAACAGACCAGCAGCATGGCCGACACGCACGCACTGGTCGCCGCCGTCGGCATGGGAAAGGGCCTGAAGATGAACGTGCCTATGAATGTGCCTGGCGGTGGCCCGGGCAGCATGATGGTGCCGCCGCTGCGCGCGCCCGCGCCCATGAGCTCTGTCAGTCCGGGTGGTGTCAACCAAATGGGCAAGGCGCCCTCCGCCATCAAGACCAACATAAAGCCGGCCATGCAAGTGCATCCGTTTTCGCGTTAGCTACACCCAAGCTGACAATAGTTGTAAATTTTTTTTGACGCATTTTATAAGTCGATTATAGTGTAAGCCAAAATTGAATTAAACTAGATACAAGCGTAAAATTTTAGCCGAACATTGTCGTTAATCGAGCAGATGCGATTGGATGGCATTGCGCTCCGCCGGCCATTCTGTGTAACGCGGCTATAGGGCGCACACTTTGGGTGCTGTAACCTCACCTAATTAGAAAATTTCTTCAACTGGCAGCCTGTTCCAGGCTATTCAAAATCACAATAATTCAAAATTATATTTCAAACAGCACAAAAACATTTTTTAACACAATTCATTTGATTTTTGCGCATTTTTTTATTATCCAAATTTCGATCCAATTTTATCAAAAATACAAAAAGACACACTACATCATATTTTTTACGGAAATTATATTGAGAAGGATTTGTCGATAGCGGACAACGAGGATTACCTCTTGAGTGTAGTACGCGCAGCGATGGCCTTTTACACATCGCGCGTCGACGACAGCGGCAACGAGCTGGAACGCCGTCACTCGGCGCGCAGCCTAGCGAATTCGCTTAGCGGCACCAGTACAAGCACCAGCACGAGCACCTCGCGCATCAACCTCAGCTCGCGCAGCTGCGAAACCAAAGCGAGCGTCCGGTCAGTGCGATTTGTCGAAGTGTGCACTCTGCGGCACGGAATTCATTCATGCGGCCGCTTGCTCTCTTTTGTTTTCCAGGTACGTTAATCCGGCGGCTTTCATCGAGAAGACTCCGGAGCAGAGTGACACCAGCAGCGTGGCCGACGACAACAAAATGCAGCCAGTGTCTGAAAATCAGAGCGATATTGTGCCGCCGTTGGATCTGCAGTCCGAGGACAACTATCCGACCACACGTGACTACACGTTCTCCTACCGGAAGCACTGCGAGGCGGCGAAAATCGTGCTGAAGCCGGACCTGGCCTACGAGACGTGGTTGTCAGCAAAAAGGTAAAGCAGCCCAGGCAACAGGAAACGATGCTGTAACTGCCAAACGTGGGCTTCGATAAATTATGAGTAGAATTTACGCTTTTTGCCCACCTATCGGCCGGAAACACTTTCAGTGCTCTATTCATATTAGAAGCTTGCAAATGCAGCAATTCCAATGTAGTATTAATTTATATCTTTTCGTATTGCCACCCACAGGAAATTGCTGTCCGATGAGGCGGCTCGTCGGCGCAAAGCCGAGGAGCAGCGACAAAAAGAGCAGGAGACGCGAAAACGTCTGTCCGAGGAGAAATTTCAACAGTGGCTGGAGACAAAGTCACGTCAGACGCGCTCGCGCGAGAAGATCAAGCCGGTGCACTGCGAGCCCGAGGAGAAGGCACCAAAGCCGCAGTTCAGCGAGGAGGAGGTACAAGCCAGACTAGAGGAATGGGAGCGTGCCAAGCAGCTAGAAGAGGAGCGCCGTCGCATGCTGAAGCGACAGGAGGAGGAACGGCGACGTGAAATGGAGGAGCAACGGCGACAAATGGCGGCCGAGGCGTGGGAGAAGTGGCTAGCCGAGGCCGACAAGAAGCCCAAGCCGGTGCCGCTCAATCGGGGTATTTTTACCTTGCGTGGCACTATTTCGGATATTTTCGTTAATCCGAATGAGTGGCAAAGCACGATTCCAATAGAGGAAGAGTCTAATTAATTGAAATTGTGCTGTTTCCTTTTTCGCTTTTCGACCATTACTTTTTGCGCAATTTACCTTCAACAGTGTTGATTTTGTTTGGATCCTAGGACCGCTCCCGGTAGCCAGAGCGCTACTAAATTGGAGACAACAACAAATTATTAGTGTTATTAAAAATCGTACCGTTCACAGTAAAGTCCAACTGATGATGTAGTGCACGTTTAAAGTTTTGAGGCTACACAAAAGTGGACCAGCAGTACGCGGAAGAACGCTGCGCCTCGCTGGCACATTCCCACGAGTTGAGCCTAAAGTGATTTGACAAGCACTGAGGCCATTTGCATCATAAGAAACTTGTCAGCGAGAAGAAGCGCTTGTCAGCTTCACGTGAAACTAGGTTGCGACGTCACTCTGCACTGGGCGTTTGATGCATTGAGCATCATGGCCTATTTGGCCACATACATATTACAAATGAATTTACACAAGGTTGAGTTGGGTGAAACTTGGCTATTATTCCTGTCTTCACATTCCATGTGAACACTTCAGTTGATGGAATTTGCGCTCAAGGTTTTCAGTTCCCTAAAAATGAACAATGTCTGTGTGAGTGAGTGTCTACAATGACACTCAACGCCCAGTGCGGCCGATGTAGAAAAATATATATATTTTAGCACCAATTCTCCAAAAAAAAAAACATTTCAGTTGCGACTCTGATGACCGTAAGAAAGTTTTTAACTGCTTTCACAATCCCAAACAAAATTATACAACAGCGCAATACAACGGCTGGTCATTGCTTATTACTGGCATGGCGTCGCAGTTGGGGTACACGTGCTGAGCTCATGAATCGGTGCATGAACGTTTGTCTTCTACGTTTGTCAAAGGTCAGAGGTTGCCATTTCCTGCTGCAAAGAAGTTGAGGAAAACATTTCTCATGGTATGTGATAATTTATTAGAGGCACCACAAAGGTTCATAATTGATATCGTTAGTATGCCATACAAAGAAAAGGTAGGTAGTAAATATATATAAACATTTCAAGTATGAGATAATATAAAATATATAATGACGGAATAGGGTCGTGCTTCCCGCAACCATATATTGTGTGTGTGTGCGTGTATATATATAAAACTATTTATAGGTACTTAAGTTTTCCAGTTTTTGCAGATTTTTCAGAATCAACTTTAATATTGACTTTGAAATGCTTAGCACAATTTTTTCAATGAACAGCATTTAGCCGGAAGTCTAAGTTCTAATTAAACATTTTAACTAATAAGCTTCAAAAAGCTAGAGACGAATGCGTTATTTAACAAAATTTACATTCCTGTTGGACTTAGTAGTTTCGAGTAAAAATACGGTAAAAAATGCAAAATTAAAATTAAGAGATTAAATGTGAATAATACAATATTTTTTGAGCATCCTGAAAAATTGAGTTGGACAAAATAGTCTTCAAATTTACTGGGACCGAGAATTTAACACAGTTTACAATGTATGAGTGCTCAAAAGTTAAATTTACATATGTATCGAGCCCAATTTGTCAAGACGCCCACGAGACGCAATCATTGACTTAAGGAAATGTGTTGTTTTGAGTAGTAAATCACTATACAGCCATTTCCATGCTGATCTTCGGATAAGGCTTGTAGTCGACAATCTCGAAGTCGTCAAATGTAAAATCTTCAATATTGGCCACTTGCCTCTTGATGACCAACTTGGGAAAGGGGCGCGGCTCGCGCTGCAGTTGTTCCTTTAGCGGCTCCACGTGAGTCTTGTACACATGCGCGTCGCCAAGCGTGTGCACAAAGTCGCCCGTCTTCAGGCCGGTTACGTGAGCAATCAAGTGGGTTAGCAGCGCGTACGAGGCAATGTTGAATGGCACACCCAGACCCATGTCGGCACTGCGCTGGTATAGCTGACAGGACAGCTCCCCATTTGCCACGTAGAATTGCGCCAGACAGTGACAAGGCGGCAGCGCCATTTGCGGTATATCAATGGGATTCCAGGCGGACATAATAATGCGTCTGCTGTAGGGATTCGTGCGTATGGTGTCGATTACTTCGTGCAACTGATCGATGCCCTCGTCACTGTAGTTGTCGTGGCATGTGCGATATTTGGCGCCAAAGTGACGCCACTGAAATCCGTACACCGGGCCCAAATCGCCCTCTTCACGCTCGGTGAAGCCAGACTTGTCCAGGAATTCGCGCGTACTGTTCCCATCCCAAATGTGTATGTTCTTTGCCTGCAGCAATTTGGCATCGGTGCGACCGTGCACAAACCACAGAAGCTCCTCGGCAACGGCGCGCCAGAATACGCGCTTTGTAGTCAGCAGCGGAAAGCTATTGCGCATATTAAATCGCATTTGAGTACCAAAGATGGAATAGGTGCCCACCCCGGTGCGATCTGGCCGGAAAGTGCCCGTTTCTATTATAAGCCGCACCGAATCCAGGTATTGCTGCTCGTCGTGATTCACTGCAGCCGTCACAGCGTTGGTATTCCCATTTGAGGCATCACCATTCGATTTGTTGGTAGCAGCTCCGTTGCATCCATTCGCGACGGGGCACTGCTTTACTTCTGTTGCTACAACTTCCATTTCGTCTACTTTAGCTAATTATTTTTGTACAAATTGTGATGCTGGGAGTTTACTGCAAATTAAAAGGATTCACTTTGGTTTACTGACTGCTCTGCTTGCCGTTTCACACAGTTTTATATCTAATTAACCGCCAATTCCCGAAAATACCGCGCTTTTAGTTTTTGCGATAAGAAGTGTTGCCAGCTTGGCGTTTCTATAGCTAGATTTTACAAAATGTTGAATTTAAGCCGTTCATCGAGCAACCCTACCAAGTGCAGTTTACTTTAAAATGTAGTGTATTGGTGGAGGTGGTGCCATGGTGAATGCAACCCTGTTGTGGTTGGGCTTGTCAAGCAGTGTGGCAACTCGGGCTTGCAGCTAAGTTCATGCTGGTCCTTTACCTTTACGTTTTACCTTACTTTTACTTGTGACGCCATTGTCAGAACACGCAAATAAAGTTTGTCTTAAAAGTTTACACAGTTGTTTATATCAAAAGGACTTAAATCCATCCCAGTGCTCATTACAACGTCAAGTGTGGGGTTCGAGCAGGAATTTTTTTTCTATCTAAGTTCTAAAGTTATTGTGGTTCAATGGCGAACAAATTAACGCGCAATGCGGTTATTGCTGCACTACGGGCTGCGGGAGCTGAATTCGAGGAAGACGCCACGATGGTTCAGTTGCGGACAGTGTATGAACAAGCGGTAGCAGGTCGTGTCGGAGGTAGCGGAAGAGCGGCCAGAGCGGATAGCGAGCCTGATGTTCCGCTGAATCAACAGATGCCAGATGCCAGCCAGAGTGTGCAGACGACTAGACGACAGATGCCAGGGGCCAGCCAGAGGGAGCGACCCATGAATGTGCCAGATACAGAAGATGATACAGTTGATGCAGGGAGTGTGGTGAATGTGACCAGTACTGAGGCTGAAGAGGCTGAGTTAGATCGGCAGTTGGCGATCATGCGCAAGAAACGTGAGCTTGTCCAGCTGCAGCGTGAGTTGAACGAGTTCGAGAGTCGTAGAATCGACCTGGGTGTACTGGACGCGATGATGAGCAAATTTGATGGTTCGGAGTTGCAGGACGTTAGCAAATGGTTGGCCGACTTGGAGAATGTGTTCGAGAGTTTCCAGTACAGTGAGCGAGACCAGCTGGTTGCCGCACGACATCTGATAACTGGGCAAGCGAAGCGGTTCGCGGACATAACTCGTGTTCGCAGCTATGGTGAGCTAAGGATGGCTTTGATGACTGAATACCGTCGTATATTCACGGTTCGAGATGTGCTGCAACAGTTACGTGCCCGTGTCCTGAGACCAGACGAAACACCACGACAATATATTGTTGAGATGCAGTACATTGCCAGCCGCGCCGATGTGTCAGAAACGGACCTAATCGACATTATCATCGAGGGGCTTAACGACGATACGAATATGGTTTCGATGCTGTACAGTGCCACTTCCTTGCGTGAATTGAAGGGGTTGATGGAGCGTTACGAGAAGAAGCGTCGGGCAGCTGCGCCAGTGGTTGTGCCGAAGATCAGTGTCATGTCGGGTGCCGTGCCTAGGCCGAGGTCGTATACAACAGTGCCAGTTGCTAACACAGCTGCAAAAGTCACGGATTTGTCGGCCGTCAGGTGTTACAACTGTTTTCAATATGGGCACTATCAAAGTGCGTGCGGGGCCCCGCGACGCCCACCGAACTCGTGTTTCATATGCCATGAAGTAGGCCACATGCGCCAGCAGTGCCC
Organism: Melieria crassipennis; assembly: GCA_963668005.1. Taxonomy (NCBI): domain Eukaryota; kingdom Metazoa; phylum Arthropoda; class Insecta; order Diptera; family Ulidiidae; genus Melieria; species Melieria crassipennis. The sequence goes on along the minus strand of OY764962.1, from coordinate 23,510,129 downwards.
ACGTCGTAGTCGGATGCAGAATACAACACTAAACCAGACGCAAACACGGATGCCAGCCGTACCGAAACAACAGCAGCCAGTAGCAGAGGTCGAGGAGTGGGAGGCAGGGACGCCATTGACGGAGGTAGAGGAGGTCCGACGTTTAGCCCGACAGCTGAAACACCGAAATCTTGTAAGTGTTGCCTTTTTGAAACAGAATAAGTGCACTGAATTAATTCCGTGTTTTGCTTTATTTGATAATGGCAGTCCGACTAGTTTCGTGAAGCGTTCTCTTGTGCCATTTGAAGTGACGGGTGAATTGACTGTGACAGAGTATCGGGGGATGGGAAATATGAATTTAAGTACGTACGGCCTTGTGACTTGTAAAATTGTGTTTGATAACCGTAAATTTGACCATAATTTGTTTGTTTTGCCAGATGAAGAGGCAGTGGTGCCCCTACTTTTTGGACGCGATTTACTTAAGGCAATGAATATAAGCCTGTGCCAAATGGACACAGTGAGATATAGTAGACGTACTCTGCTGGAGATTAATAATGCCAATAAAAATGAAGTTCCGTTGAATATCAGTGCACTTAAGTTGTTTAATTTGTTAAAGAGTCCAGTAGTTAAGATAACAGAGGTTCCAAACAGAGTTAAGTTATTGAAATCAGATGATAAGTGTGGCAAGTCAGAAATTAATTCAGTTAATGCAGAGGTAAATGTAATTGGTGATTCAAATTTGTGTGAAACTCGACTTGAGTCGTGTATCGGAGTTGTAAATTTAGTTGGAACAGAAGACTTGAATTTGTATGATGAAGTAATATTGATGGTAGGTGCAACTGAGATGGATGAAATTGGTGATCTAATTGATGTGGACGAAAACTTGTCTATAACAGATGCAGATGCTTTGAAATCAGTTGTTTTTGAGAACTATTTGAAAATGAAGAACAAGGGGGGGAAGTTGAGTGGCTATTGCATGAAAATTCAGTTGAAGAGTGATGCGCCGGTGTACAGTGGTCCGCGCCGGTTGTCATATAGGGAAAAGACAGAAGTACAGAAGACAATTGATGATTTGTTGGCTCAGGGCATTATTCAGCCAAGTGCGTCTCCATACGCGTCTCCGATTGTGTTAGTGCGGAAGAAGAACGGTGAATTGAGAATGTGTGTTGACTATCGGGCGTTGAATAAGTTGACTGTCAGAGATCATTATCCGTTGCCGTTAGTTGAGGATTGTATTGAATATTTGGGTGGGAAGAGTTTCTTCAGTACGTTGGACTTGAGGAATGGGTTTCACCAGGTGCCGATGCATGAGGAATCGATACCGATAACTGCGTTTGTGACTCCGATGGGACAGTATGAGTATCGGTTTATGCCATTTGGTTTGACTAATGCTCCACCAGTGTTCCAGCGGTTTATTAATTTAGTGTTGCGGCCGTTGATTGATGCGAAGAGGATTGTGGTGTATTTAGATGATATTAACATTGCCACGAAGACTATTGAGGAACATTATGTGGTTTTGGCAGAAGTTTTGAAATTATTGTCAGGGGCTGGATTGTGCTTGAATCTGAAGAAGTGCAAATTTGCATATAGAGAATTGAAGTATTTAGGCTACTGTGTGAGTGAACGGGGGATTCGTCCGAATGAAGATCATTTGGTAGCGATAAAGAATTACGCAGTACCTACCAACATAAAGGAGGTGCAGAGGGCGGTGGGTCTTTTTTCATATTTTAGACGATTTGTGTATAATTTTTCTCAGATTGCGCGCCCATTGAGTTATTTGACGCGAAAAGGTGTAAAGTTTGAATGGACAGAAGAGTGTAGGAATGCGTTTGAGACCTTGAAATCTAAATTGACTGAGCCCCCTGTACTGTGTGTCTTTGATTCAGGGCGGGAGACAGAGTTGCATACGGATGCAAGTTCGCGAGGGTATGGTGCTATACTGTTACAGAAGCAAGATGACGGCAGGTTTCACCCAGTGGCATTTTATTCAAAAACAACGACGGATCCGGAGTCGCGTTATCATAGCTTTGAGTTGGAAACATTGGCAATTGTGAATGCATTGGAAAGATTCCGGACTATGTTGGATGGAATTCCGTTTGTAGTTGTGACTGATTGCAACTCTTTGGTCTTGACATTGGAGAAGAAAACAATTAATCCAAGAATTGCCAGATGGACATTGGGTCTCGCCGGGTTTGATTTTTCAGTTCGACACCGAAAGGGTGAACAGATGCAGCATGTTGATGCATTGAGCCGGTTGTCAGCTGTGTGTAGTATTGAGGAGAATGAGGTTGATTTGAACATTCAGATTATACAGACGCGTGATCCTGTGATTCATAAACTGCGGGAAGAATTAGAGCAAGGGGAAGTGCCAGGATATGAGTTGGAGAATGGGTTAGTCTTTCGTGTCAGTGGTCAGAATCGACAGTTGTATGTGCCGGGTGAGATGGAAGAGAACATTATGCGATTGATACATGAGAAATATGGTCATTTGGGTATTGAGAAATGTGCAAATCAGATTCGGAAGCATTATTGGTTTCCCCGTATGCGCGAAAAGCTGAATGTGTTCATCAGAAATTGTTTGAAGTGTATTTATTATTCGACGTCGCCTAGAAGCAATGAGCGTAATATATATAGTATTCCAAAGAAGCCAGAACCGTTCGATACAGTGCACATTGACCATTTCGGGCCATTGGAGAGTGTGAACTCAAAGCATAAACATGTGTTTGTGGTGATTGATGCTTTCACAAAATTTGTCAAAATGTATGCTACGAATAGTAGTGCGAAAGAATCGATTTGTGCGTTGAAGAGATATTTTGTTGAATACAGTCGTCCCAGAAGAATCATAGATGATCGGGGCACAGCTTTTACGTCATCGGAGTTTAGGGATTTTTGCGGGAACAATAACATTGTACATGTTTTGAATGCGGTAGCTTCGCCACAGTCGAATGGTCAGGTTGAGAGGGTGAATCGGGTGTTGAAAGCAATATTGGCCAAAACGACTGACCCTATAAACCATGTAGATTGGAAACAGAAACTGACGGATGTCGAGTTTGCAATGAATAATACTGTACACTGTGCCACAAAGACGACCCCTAGTAAGCTGCTTTTTGGCGTTGAGCAGCGCGGCAAAGTAGTTGATGAATTGACGGAGTATTTGCATGATGTGTATTCAAGAGAAGAAGTTAATTTGTCCGAAATAAGGGAGCAGGCAGAGCTTGCAATACAGAAGTCTCAGTTGTACAATCAGAAATATTACGAGAGGAGCCATAGGCCAGCGAAACAATTTGAACCAGGAGATTTAGTTGTGGTTAAAAATGTAGACACTACGGTAGGGAAGAATAAGAAGCTAATTCAGAAGTACAGAGGCCCTTATGTAGTTCGTAAGCAATTAGGTCATGATCGTTATGTTGTTACGGATGTTGAAAATTGTCAGGTTACTCAGATGCCATATGACAATGTAATTGATTCGTCTAGAATGAAGAAATGGTTGGAACCTCGAGGTAGGCCAGTTGAAACGGACTCAGAAGGCAACACAGATGGTGATAATTTAAGTGATGAATGTACAGATTATGAATTTTTAGATGATAAGCTAGAAGAAGATTCATTGTAAAAGCAATCGAGGTCGATTGAATGTCAGGTTAGGCCGAGTTGTAGTGTATTGGTGGAGGTGGTGCCATGGTGAATGCAACCCTGTTGTGGTTGGGCTTGTCAAGCAGTGTGGCAACTCGGGCTTGCAGCTAAGTTCATGCTGGTCCTTTACCTTTACGTTTTACCTTACTTTTACTTGTGACGCCATTGTCAGAACACGCAAATAAAGTTTGTCTTAAAAGTTTACACAGTTGTTTATATCAAAAGGACTTAAATCCATCCCAGTGCTCATTACAAAAAAGAAATTATTATTTATTAAATTTGCAAGATTCGAAATATCTTACAACAAAGTGGCATGCAGCTCATACAGACCATTCGTTAGTTGATAACAATGCGGTCAGCTGTTTTATATTTTTCTTTTTCTACTTGCGCTGCACAACAACAGTGCCCTAGGAACCGGACTCTTGGGTTTTTGTCTTTGCTTTTTTTTGGAACTCAAATATGCAAAAATCGATTGCTCTGGAACAACCGTTGTGGCGTTACCAGACTAACTAATATTATAAGGAAAAAGAATGGCCACAGGTGATATATTACCGAATTAAATAATTAATTAACGAACTAACAAATCAGTGGTTGAGACAAAAAAAAATACATGAATAAGTATACTCCTGCATAGAAGTATGGCTCCTCTAATCTAATGATCTGAAAATTTTTTGTGAGGAATGTTCATAAAAGGCGTGGCGCGAAATCAAAGTTCAAAGTTTGTATTAAAATAACTCAATCAATTTTCAATCGGTATTTTCACCTTTCTATTGATATACAACATCAGGAATGTAATATATTGCCAATAATAGGTGAGCGAACATTTTTTTTACGGATTTATTTTTTCGAAGCTGAAACGAAATGAAGGTAACAAAATGCTGACAAGTAGTTAAAAATAGCAACAAAAAAAAAACAAACTAAAACCAAACTATTTATTACCAACTCATCTAGAGGCGATTCAACTTGAACCACGCCGAGAAATAATTTACGACATTAAATTGAAAAATAGTTTGAGATTCGTTTCCAGGATCCGAAGGTCACATTATAGCGATTGTATTATTAAGGAAAAATTGAAATAGATATATACACTGGTGTCTGGATATAGTGAACTAATTATTGCAAGGCCTGTTCACTGTATTGAGGTTGTTCACTATATCAAGGTCAACATTTTTGTTCAAAAACTCGTTTTATTTGCTCAAAATACACTTTTTGATTTTTGCTTGAATATTGTTTTCTATATTTAGAGGATCGATGACAAAATTTGGGTGTTCACTATATCGAGGTGTTCACTATATAGGGGGTTCACTATACCCAGACACGACTGTATATAGTAATACAATGTAGTAATACTGTAAAAATTTCTAATATTATTATTTGAGTATTGGTTGGTTGGTTGGTTAGAGTGGTGATGCGCCAGGCATCCAATTAGCGCGGATGCGCCGTTTTGAAACCACTATCTTGATTCAACCTAGGTAAATGGTTGTTGCACTCCCGATGACTTATCCGCTACAGCCATTTCGAGAGGTTTAGAAAGGCAAGAAGTGAGCTTACCTTGCAGTCTTTAATTTCGTCAACGTTCGTAAACGTCGGTTTACCTAGAGTTTTCCACCGTCTCCTTGCTAGGGCCGGGCAATCGCAGAGGAAATGTTGGATCGTTTCCTTTTCCTCGGGATTGTTGCAGCTTCTGCAGCAGGTATTATGAGGAATGCCCATTTTGGCAGCATGTTCTCCAATGGGCCAGTGACCCGTGATGACAGCGGTGAGCCTGGCTGCATCACGTCGGCCTCTGTTAATTAATTCGGCTGATTTGTTCCTGTCGTACCTTGGCCATAGGGATCTGCTGATTTTACAGGAACGCATCCGGGCCCATCTGGTATCGGCTTTAGCAAGGAAGCCTTTGGAGATTTCGCTCTTGATGGAACCGATTGGAATGCGGACCATTTCCGCTACCCGTTCCTCAAGTGCGGAACCACCCCTGGCCAGCTCGTCCGCTCTTTCGTTACCCTCAATATCTTTGTGCCCCGGCACCCAGATTAGGGTAACTTGGAACCGATGAGCCAGATCCATTAAAGCCTCCTTACACTCCCACACCAGCTTGGATGTTATAACAGACGAGCCCAGCGCTTTGATGGCAGCTAGGCTATCAGATAAGATGCATATGCTGTTTTTGTAGGTGGTATCATCCATTACCATCCTACAGGCCTCTTTAATAGCGAAAACTTCCGCCTGGAAGACGCTAGCTGTGTTGGGGAGGCGAATAGATTTGCTGAGCCTCAGCTTCTCTGAGTAGATTCCCGCTCCTACACCGCAGTCCATCTTTGATCCATCAGTGTAGATTTCGGTATCGGTCCCACTTGTGATTCTTCCTTTCTTCCATTCCGAACGGGAGGGAATTCGTATGCCATACCTTTTCCCGAAGAATACAGTGGGAATTTTATAGTCTGTCTCCGCAGTGTGTGCATTTTGCAGTTGTTCTAGTATTGACCCGTGCCCATACGGTTTATTTTTCCAGCATCCTATCTCTCTTAGCCTGAGAGCACTTAGAGTGGCGGTGTTGACGATATAGAGGTCTATCGGAAGTAAGTGCGCCAACACATTCAGAGCCTCTGTGGGGCAGGATTTAATCGCCCCCGTTGTTATCGCGCATGCCGTTCTTTGTATTCTACTCAGCTTTGTGATGTTATAGTCTCTCCTGAGAGCTTTCCACCAAACTAAGGAACCATAAGAGAGGATTGGACGTACAACCGTTTTGTACATCCATAGCATTAGGTCCGGACGGAGCCCCCATTTCCGGCCAATCATCTTTTTACAGGCGTACAGAGCAAAGCCCGCTTTGCTGACTCTGTGTTCGATGTTCGTTTTCCAGTTTAGCTTTGGGTCCAAGATTACCCCCAGGTACTTGGCGCTAGACGAGAGGGATAGTGTCGTTCCGTTCAGCACAGGTAATCTGAATCTAGGTATCTTGGTACGTGTGGTGAAAAGCATCAGTTCAGTCTTACTTGGATTAAGACATAGCCCACGGCCCGTGCACCAAGCCCTCAATCTTTTCAGCGCTGCCTGAAGGATATCGCTAATCACTTCGAGACACATCCCCGATGCCATCACCACGACGTCATCCGCGTATGCCACAACCTTGATACCTCTACTGTTTAATTCAGCTAGTATTCTATCCAGGGCACAAACCCAAAGTAGAGGTGATAGAACTCCTCCTTGGGGGGTGCCTCTGTTTAGGTATTTGATCAGCGTACTTTTTCCCAGTTCCGCACTGATCGCCCTTGAATGGAGCATTGTTGTTATCCAACCGCAGATGTCTACATTGACTCCAAGGTATTCTAGCGATTCCCGGATCGCATCTATTCGGATGTTGTTGAAGGCCCCCTCAATATCCATGAAGGCCGCCAGTGTGTACTCTTTGTGTTCTATGGACCTTTCCACCGTCCTTACAACCTCATGGAGTGCCGTTTCCGTGGACTTCCCCTTTAGGTATGCATGTTGGGCATCAGACAGCTTGCTTCCCACCACATTCCTAATATGCAGGTCGAGCAGCCTCTCGAAGGTTTTAAGTACAAAGGATGTCAGACTTATCGGCCGAAAATCCTTGGCTGACTCGTGCCCTCTTTTCCCCACCTTGGGAATAAAGACCACTCTGACCCTTCTCCAACTAGAAGGGACGTATGGAATTGTTATGCATGCTCTGAAAATTGCAACGAGCCAAGGAATTATCCACTCCTGCGTGGCCTGAAGCATCATAGGAAAGATTCCATCCGGTCCAGGTGATTTGTAGGCTGAAAAACTTTTGATCGCCCATGCGACTTTGTCTTCCGTTATTATCACGGTACCAATACCCGTGGTAGGTGACCTCTGATGCTCAAAAACCTGCTCTTCATCCGAAGATCCTGGAAAATGAGTTTCTAGAAGTAGATTCAAGGCTTCCTGCGTGCTACCTGTCCATGAACCATCCGCCTTCTTTATAAAAGAGGGGCTGGTATGGTCCTTGGATAGGATCTTGCTTAGCCTAGCAGAATCCTTGGTGGTTTCTATTGAAGAACAGAAATTCTTCCAGCCCTTGCTTTTGGCATTTCTGATTGCTTTTTTGTATTTTCTGAGACTGTCCTTGTAACCTTCCCAGTTGCCAGAGGAGTAGCTCTGATTAAACATCCTACGAGTCTCCGCCCTGAGGCTAGTGAGATCCTGGTTCCACCAGGGAGGAAATGATTTTTTGGAATATTTTACCGGACAGGATATTCTAAACGCGGAGGCCATCGTGTTTTCTAACCGTCGGATACTGCTATCTACATCTCCTGCCGAGGTTATGTCTGAATTGGGTGCCTTACCCATCTTCTTCTTGGCTATCCTAGCGAACCTAGACCAGTTGGTGCGTTTGGGGTTTCGATAGGGTGGAGGGGGTTCGGCCCGAACATTTAAGTCGTAGAGTATCCAAGCATGGTCCGAAAAGGACTTCTGATTGGATACCCTCCACTTATCCACAGATACTAGTTCATTTTCAGTTAGTAGTGTAACATCTAGGACCTCTTCCCAGCCACTGAAGCCTTCAGAGCTAGGAAAGGTGAAGGTCGGAGTATTACCTCTGTTACACACTACCAGGTTAGTGTTGATGATGAAGTCGTAAAGGTACTCACCCCTTTCGTTGGTCTCAGTGCTCCCCCATAGTGTGTGCCTGGCGTTGGCATCACACCCCAGAAGCAGTGCACCGGTACAGCCAGCCACCAGTCTTCGGACCTCCTCCGGGGGCGCTGGCCGGTCGTGCGCCATGTACACCGAGGCCAATGTCATGTTGACCCCGTCAGCAGCCTCCAGCTTGACCACCGTGGCATCGCCTGTGCTGTGAAGAGGTAGAAGAAACATACAGAGATGCTTTTTTGCGACTATACAGGTTCTCGGCTTACCGTCGATCCTTTTATAGAAGAGATTGTAGTCGCCTCGTTGGAGCCCTTTCACCATAGTGCTCCGCACCCATGGCTCCTGAACGAGGGCGATGTCGACGTCCGCCTCCGATAGGAGGACGGAGAGGTTGTCCGTTGCCAACTTGGAGTGTTGGAGGTTGACTTGGACAACCTTCAATCCCATTTAGACGTCGGTATGGGGGGGATTGGGATCGCTGAGCTTGACGCCGTCCATCAGCTTTTCTGCGTCCCCAATCTCATCTATTGCCTCCTCATCCCCGCCGGATGAGCGGAACACCTTCACCTTCGCGTGCCGAACGCCGAAGCGAAGCTTGTGGTCCGCCTTTTCTAGGGCGGCCAGGCTCTCCTCGGTTACCATCAGGAGGAATGACATGCTGGCCTTCTGCGGAGCCTCCGCTTTAATCACCTGCCAGTCAGTCATCGGTATGGAGGGATTGTGCGCTTGCATATATGTCACCAGTTTATCGGTGTCCAGTGGCATATTTGGCAACCAAATGCGAGCTCGTGGTCTCCTAGGGATCTCGCTGGCTGGGATAAGCTTAAGCCTCCCGCTGCCTCCCCTAACTTGGAGATACAGCTTTCCAGGAAATCCTTAGAAAACTGATCCTCGCATTTGATCACCCTATATCCCCGGACAACCTCCGCGGAGTCAAAGCTGGGAAGAGGTGCCGCCGGGCTCGCTGCCAGGTTGCCCATAACATGGTCCATAACCAGTTGGGTCAACCTGGCCTCGATCTCTCCCCACTTTTCTAGGGCTTCCTTGCCGCGGTTGGTGGTAGCGTCGACGAGTGCAACCTGCAGATGGTCACGCACAACGTCACTGAAGATCCTCTTCGGTTTCGTCGGGTCTGCTGTCCCAGTCACCTTGGGTTTTTTGGTGTCGCGGTCTGACTTCTCCTGAGTAGACCGGTTTCGCTTCGTCGCTTCAGGTTTAGGCAAGGTCGCTTGGTACTCCCGGTACTCATCGACTACCTTCTGAAACCGCACCTTGTCCTCCGCATCCTTGGGATGAGAAGTACCAGCGGCTTCGTTTTTGCTAATCCTGCCGAGGATAGCCAAAGCCCTCTGGTACTGCTTATACCTGGACGGTGGTCTAGGATTGGCCGGTTTCAGTTGGCCCCTTGCTGCAGCGGATGTCGAGGGTTTCTCAGAGAGGATTGGCGTGCTGTGACCCACAGTGCCAGGCGTCTCTGAGGAAATAGGGATGATTGTGTCCTGGCTTGATGCCAGGAGTTCGTCTTCGGAGGATGTTCCCGGAACTTCTCTCCTGTCCGTTCGTCTACTGTCCTTGTCCGATGTCGTATTTTGTCCGAGGCTGTGTTTTTGTTTTTTCATGTCAACTGGTTCGTACGGTCACCTGCCCGACCAGGCGGGCTGTGCTAAAACACCGAAGTGCTAGCACGGTGACCAAGGCAAAGATTGGGGAAAGGGAGGGTCCGTCACGGCATAGCCCCTTACCGTGATAAGGCCACCGTTCCTTCCTGAGGCGGCCAGGTATCAGGAAAGCTCCGTTCGAATACAGCCGATATTACTCCCTGGCTGCAAATCAGTCCGATGGGCACGGGTCGCATGACACCCCGGATTAGGGAGGTTTTCGCTGTGCTACCTTAGCCGACCACGACCAGAACCAGATCTGGAAGTGGCCGTTTCCAGCCGTCACCACGCGGAGGTGTTAGCACACGCTTCCATCAGCCAGCTCAGTTACGGCACGTACACTTTCCAGTGTTACATGTTGATCCCCCTGAGTGACTGACGGCACGACGGCTATTATTTGAGTATTACTTTGTATACTAAAATTATACTTTCTTATTGATGCAATGATAGCTTTTTTGCGTATTAAAAACATGAACGATACTTTATGGAGCACAATACTATAACCGTAGGAACACAATTGGAGTGTATGAGCGTATTACCGTTCGACGTATTGCGTTGTCAAATTAAATTTCATGTATTCCTATGAAAGCGCACACAATTGACGACGCAAGCGTATGAACGTAAAAGCGTCGTACGCTCACTTAGATCTATTTCTATTTTTTACGCCGCGTATTATTCATTTTTCAACAATTGAAAAACGTATTTTGAGTATTTTATACGTTGCTGCTCACGCTGGAATTGTGAGCAAGGCAACATCTGAACGTATTTCGACAGCGTATTTACGCCGTACGCCCATACGCTCCAATTGTGTTCCTACGGTAAATCGTCAAAGCTGGTCTTTTATTTCACTTTGAAAAATAGCGATAGCAAATTTATTTCACTTGGAACAAGGCAAGGCTAATTCATACCGGTTAAAGCATAACAACAACAAGAACAATATTTCAATGTATTTTGTTTTGTGTCATAAATAAATAAATAAAAATAATATCACTGGTCAAGGCTTGACTTGGAAAAGTAATTTATTTCGCTGAAGAGCAACGTTGCCAGCATAAAATTATAAAAGTGCTAATACCGGCACCGATGCGGTCGGTTATGGTGCGCCATCTGTGTGTGAAGTTTTCATTTGAAGTTTCTGCTGTTGACCACAAGAGAGCTGCTAATATCATTGAGTAAATTTAATTGTGAAATTTTTAATTCATGCATTTATGAAATGAAATTACAAAAATTGAACGAAAAGTATATGAATTACTTGATACAGCAAATTAATTAAATGCGAATTGTGGAAAATCGTCAGGAGATCTTCAACCTGTACATGTCGAAAATGTAACTAAAAGCTCAATTTGAAATAGTGGTGTTTTATTTAATTTTTTTTATGAAGATATTTGTAGAAGCAGTAGGGCACGGAAGGGGGTTTTGAGGATTCAAACCCCTCCTAAATAACTGCATCTTGCAAACATTTTAGTTACCAAATATGATTTCAAGTGGCATTGGACTCAAACGTTGTGGGCGTATCCCGCTTAAAATGAAGTCCAGTATGTGCCACTGTACATAAGAAGTTAACTAGCACGACTGTGCGATTAAGAGGCTCACTGTTTATATTAAAATGAGTTGATTTACAATAAACTATATCTAATCAAATCGAGTTGCCAAACATCGATTCAAGGCGGCTCGAAATTAAGCGACTTCATATCTGAAGTATTTGGTTTGAAGGTTTAATTCAATGACACTTTCCTATTAACTCTTCTCATTTAGCCAGTAAAATGCCCACCAAACAATGCCACATTGCGGCGAACAATTGAAAAGTGCATTGAACTCGACCACTGAAAATGGGTGAATTCAAATAAAAATGCTACAAACGCCACACTCTTCCAGCTGCCCATCATGATTGCATGCGCTTCGCAGTGCCGCCCCCCCACTCGCCCGTCGCCGACCCCGCACCAACCAGATGCGCCTCATTTGCTCTTTTTTAATGTTGCCGTCTGAAATCACACTTTCTCATTTGTGCTGCAATTTGTGCCACTTCGGATGGCGATGGCGACGAACGAGCAGCCGAAGGGGCAGCGACATGCGAGAAAACGAATAAATAAATGCACAACGAAAATGGTTGGGGAGTGGGTAGGAGGGTGAAAGAATAATTTGAATTTTTGCAAAAGTAGAGCACAAAGTAATAGACACAGCAGCACCGCTACTCGTTGCTCGCCCATTGCTTGCCTCGTCTCTGCCCCCCCGCTCGAAGCGCCAAAACACGCTCTAATGAATTTCACTGTTTACAATCGTAATGGCGGCGGCTGTGGCAGCGGTGCACGGAAGTGCTGGCGCGGACGACCGAATTGCGCCGCTTCTGCATAAACAACGCAAATAATGTTCCAAAAGAACTACAGGCGCACACTGGCAGACATTAGGCACACAAATGAGCTCAAGAAAGTTTCGGCGCGCTCTTCTGGCCCGCCGTGCTTGTTCTTCACTTCCTTGCGGCTACTTGTGGTATCATATTTTTTTGTATCCATAGAGATAGATTTTTTAAAGACAATTTAAATTTATATCTGTGCGCCGCATATGTCAGTGTACATTTTGAAATGAAATGAAATGAAAAAATGACGGAAAAGTGGGAGAACAGACACTTTTGTATGCTTAAGTAGCAGCAATTCATCACTTGGACAGATGTACCTATTACAATATCTGGATTTTGTTTATGTCCAATTGTCTGAGTTGAGGTTATGGTGACCATTTTGTTTTAAAGAAGGTCAGAAATAGTCAGAATGAAAAGTAAAATAATGCAATAATGTATCTGGTTTCTGTTTGTGTGGTGCCATTTTGTTCAAAACAGGTCAGAAATAATTGAGGAGAAATAAAATATATTTAATGATTTTTTTTAAAACAATAGAGTAAATAATACGCAATAAAAAATAAACAATTGAAAGTACAAAGTAAATACAAGAAACATAAAAACTCGGCAATTTTTAAAATATTTCTTACATTTCGAGTCATTTCATATTTTAACCCAGCAAAGGTGTTCAATTCTAATCATTAAATTATTTAAATTTAAATTTTTTATTTTTTATTTATTATTTTATTATTTTTTTTTATTTAAATTATTTATGGCTTATTTTTATTATTTATTGGTCGGCCTCGATAGCTCAGCGGGTAGCGCGCTGGCTTCTCATACCGAGCGCCCCGGGTTCGATTCCTGGCTTGGGCTGGAAAAAACACTCATCTACTTCTGTCGCTATCCACATGAAGGGAATGAGAATTACAAGAATCGCACAAGTGCGCTCTTGGCAGGCAATGGCAAAACCTCCAAGTGTGAAAGAAAAAACTGCCCATCGCCGTTCGGATTCGGCGTTAAACTGTAGGTCCGCTCCCCTCCCTTTCCCCATCCGTTTGAAATGTGTGGTGTATCACATGTTGAAAAAACAATGTTGCATACGCATTTCAAACGGGTGGAATCTGTGGTATCACAACGGGCCCATTAAGAGGCCTAAGTGTGTCTCATACAGAGGCAGCCACCTCAACCTAACCTAACCTAACCTATTTTTATTATTTTGTATGGCTTATTTAAATAATTTTCAAAAATGTAAGAAATGTTTGCCAAAACATTATAAAAATAATTTTTAATGACAACATTCAACTTTTGTATGGCCTATGGTCACCTTGTATCACTGTCCTCATGAAACCCCCATCCAGCCCCACAACAAGGGTCAAGGGCCGGAGGTGAAACATTACAAATAGACATAATTGCGTTAAATTTATGCAAATATGTCTAAGGACTCAACTAAAGGCAACCAACAAACTTGCAAACATTATAGACATTTTTTTTTTTTAGCAATTTAACCAATTAATTGTCATTTGTTCTTTGATGAATTTTTCCATTTAATGTTTTCGGTTATGTTTGATTTGCGTACAATTTTCGATTATAATAATCGAATTGCCAAACCTGGCCAATGCAATCGATGCACAGCCGTCCGTGCAACGGCCAACAATTGCAGTGACAGTGCGGCCAACACAATGTAAATAGGCGACTGGAGCAACTGAAGATGAAAAATCAATTAAATTTTTAATTAAAAGCAAACAGTAAATAAAATGTTTGCACAACATTTGATTGACATTAACTGTGAGCGAGCGACGCGCACCGACCAACAACAGTTGGCACAGGAAGCGAAAGCGCAATGACAATAACAATGCAACGATGGATAGTTGTAAATATGAAAGCAGTTATTAAATTGATGTATGTATAAATTTTAATTAATTGTAAGCGAAGGCGGAAACTGTAGCCAGTGTGTGGTAATGTTTTTATTTACAGAAGAGAAGAAGACGTTGTTGTTAATATTTATGAAAGGAAAATCTTAATTGGAAAAGTAGAGAATTGAAGGAAGTAGGGACCAATCAAAATACGAAATTAAGTACATAACAAAGAAGAGAATAATTAAGCATAAGAAAAAAATTAAAAATAAAGTATTAGCTTTAAATAAGGTAAGTACAATGAAAACATAAAGTGGAGAGAAAACTAAATACAAAATTAATTAAAATGATTGAAAATGAAGTAAAAAACCAACATTTTTCTTATTTGCTATGCATAACTAAAATCATAATTCCGTTATGTCACAAGTTTAGTTGATAAAAACAAAACCCAAGAATACTGAGCTAACTTTAGGTATAGGGGTCATTCTTTTACAAACCGAACAACTTTTTTGACCCCATAATTTATATTCATCCCAAAATCCCAAGAAAAAAATTTTGACTTGATGGGACTCGTCACGCTTGACTTGCGGTGGAAATTTTTTTCTATCTTATGATCTAATTAAGTCTCCACTTTTTTGAAATATGCGTTTTGTAGGTAATAACATTGCGAAAATAGCAGTATTTTTTCAATCAAATTGATTTTGGGGAACATCATCAAAAAATTGTTTAAACAATCAAATTGTTAATATATATTTTTTTTTTTAAATAAAAAAACTGTGAACATATTCCTCTAAAGTGCATACAATAAGCTAAAAAACGGTTTTGAAATTGTGTCGATAAGATAAGCCGAACCGGAGATATTGAATTTTAAACATGTTAGAATCTAGCAAAATTCGCGTAACTTTCAAAATTTGAAATAATTATATAAAGAAAAAAAAATTTGTTTCGAATAAATTCTGATATACGTGTCGGTTAATTTTATGCCCAGAAGTGAAAAAAATGGGATGAATATAAATTATGGGGTAAAAAAAGTTGTTCGGTTTGTAAAAGAATGACCCATAGAAAGAAATTTCAAGAAGATAACAATGAAAAAGTTCCAGAAGGCAAGAATGAAAATAATGTTAATTTAATATTTTTTTCAACTCATGTTTAGAGTTATAAGGTCGTGTGGTAAGTTTCTTGAAAGACCAAATTATTTAGATTTAGATTAGATAGAAAATACTGACAAATTAAAACTAAACACAGAATATGTAAAAACATACAACTTTGACTTGAAAAATGTCATCAGTCTAAGGATTCAAAACAATTATTTAGGCTCCTTGACTTCAACCGGCCTCCATAGTCCAGCGAGTAATTGCGCTTTTCGCAACAGAGACTCTAGGTTCGATTCCTAGTTCGGGCTGGTTAAATATTCGTCTACTTCTATTTCTATCTACATGAAGTAGATGAGAATTATAGGAAACAAACAAGAGCGCTCTTTGCAGCTAATGGCAAACCCTCCCAGACCAAAACAAAACCTGTCAATTGCCATTCAAAGTGAAAACTAAAGACAACAAATAACTACAAGTAAGGTTTTAATGAAAATTTAAATAACTAAAACTAATATTATTGTATAATTAAAATTGACTAAAACTGTAATTATAATTAAAATTTAAATTGCAAATTTTGTTAAAATAATAATAAAACTAAATGTGAAAATTTATATAAAATTCGAATAAAATTAAACTAAAAGAAAAAGATAAGACACAAAAAAAATAAACTAAAAATGAGAAAAAATATAAAAATAAATTAACTTAAAATATAAATTAGAAACGTTTTTAAAATAACAATGAAACTTTTAGTTTTATTTTAATTCAGTTGTTATATACATTTTTACATTATATAAATGAATTAAAATTAAACTAAAAGAAAAAGGTAAGACACAAAAAAATAAACAAATAAACAAAAAAATGAGAGCAAATATTAAAGTTAAACAACTTTAATTTTAAATTAAAAACCTTGTTGAAATAACAAAAAAAAGAAATGTAAACATTTATATAACAACCGAATTAACAATTAACCAAATGAAAAAGGTAGGATAAAAAAATAAACTAAAAATGAGAACCAATATTAAAATGAAAAAACTGTTAAAATAACAATAAAAATAAATGTAAAAATTAATATAACAATTGAATTAAAATTTAACTAAAAAAAGGTAAGACACAAAAAAGAAATAAACTGAAAATGGGAAGAAATATTAATATAAAACAACTTAAAAATTAAAAATCTTATTAAAATAACAAAAAACCAAATTTCAAAATTTATGTAAAAACTGAATTAAAATTAAAAAGAACAAGAAACTAAAAGAAAAAGGTAAGACACAACAAAAAAATAAATAAATAATTAAACCAAAAATGATAACAAATATTAAAATTAAACAACTTAAAATTTAAATTAAACATCTTCTTAAAATAACAAACAATAAAATTAAATATAAAAGTTTATATAAAAACTGAATTAACCCTTTCCTTCCCATGGTAGCCATATGGCTACCAAATTTCAATTCAGTATTTCAATGTATAATAGACACTCGTTCCCCATTCTAAGAATTTTATCGCTTAAAAGCAACATTCCCCTAAACGTTTTCGGCGAAATATGTTTTGTGTTAAATTGACAACATTGATAATTGTTGACATTTGTTTACCGTTGTCCGCTCGATTTGCGTTTTTGCATTATTGAAGTTCGCGTTCAATAAAAAAAGGTGTTGTAATTAATATTTTGTTAAGCAAAAATTTTATTGCTGTGAATAAATTCTTAAAAAACGTTATTATCAACGGAAAACGCCGAAAAGTACAGGTGATAGTGAAAATATGTGCTAAAGTACCTTGGTAGCCAAATGGCTACATTGGGCCGAAAGAGCACTTTTTGTGAATATACTGCGGTAGCCATTTGGTTATATTTGTGTTTTAGTTTCGTTTAATATTAGTAAATTTAGAGCTTACTATTGCTATAAACTTCGTAGGAACGATGTTACGGTCCGGGAAAAATTTGGTTTTGAATGAAAGAGAAATTTTGAAGGTGTTGGAGGGTGATAATTCTGAAGAGGAGTCTGCTGAAGATAGTGAAGACGAATACGAGGTTTTAGCAAATATTGCGCGATCTGAAGCAGCAATTTTAAACAACACAGACGAAGCTACTATATTAGCGACATTCGGTATATTTCAAATAACTTTTATTTTTAGTTTCGAATAACTTTTAACAATTTCAGAGGAAAATGGCATCGAAATTCCTTCGGAGGAAGTTCAGGACTCAATTGAAAATGTTTCTCATGAAGTTCCTAGGAGAATGCAATGGCGAAAGGTCGATATAGAGCCTTCGGAAATATTTTACAAGCCGATTTTCTCTGAATGCACTACGGAACTTACTCCATTACAGTATTTCAAATTATTCTTTTCTGATAGCATTCTTAATGACGTTGCGTACCAAAGCAACCTTTATTCCACGCAAAATAATCTTAGTACTCCACTTGGCACCAATTTTGCGGAAATGTCTAAATTTATTGGAATCAATTTGCTATCCAGTATAGTCCACTTACTACAATATAGGCTATATTGGGCGAGATCTACGAGATTTCCACCTATCGCTGATGTGATGCCAAGGAATAGATTTGATTTACTAAAAAAAAATTTCCACTTAAACGACAACGCCGAAATAAAAGGCCGATCTGATCCGCAATACGACAAACTTTTTAAAGTGCGTCCGTTTTTGGAGGTCATGAGAAACAATTTTTTAAAAATTGAGCCGGAGGAAATGAATTCCATTGACGAAGTTCTCATTCCAACCAAATGCAGGAACAGTTTAAAGCAATACATTTGCAGCAAACCCCACAAATGGGGCATTAAAATGTTTGCAAGAAATGGTGCAAGTGGAATTATGTATGACTTTGAAGTCTATACCGGGAAAGGTACAATTGTGGAAAAAACTCAACTAGGTATAAGCGGAGATGTTGTACTAAAATTGTGTGAAAGTCTGCCGAAAAATGAAAATTTCAAGGTTTTTACGGATAACTGGTTTACCTCATATAATCTTATAAAAGCGCTGAAAGAAAATGGTATATTTCTCACAGGCACGGTTAGACACAACCGACTTCCAAAATGCGAGCTAGTCTGCGATAAGACTCTAAAGCGCCAAGGCAGAGGCTCCTTTGACTACCGTACTGAAAGACAAGAAAACATATGCGCTGTTAAGTGGTTAGATAATAAACCAGTTTATTTAGCATCAGCAATTTATGGAATTGATCCGATTGACACTGTAAGTAGATGGTCAGGACATGAAAAAAAGTATGTAGATGTTTCGCGGCCTAATATAGCAACCCAATATGTTCGTTATATGGGAGGGGTTGACCTCAGCGATATGTTGGTTGCACTTTATAGAACCAAAATAGGAACTAAGAAATATTATTTACGTATATTTTATCACCACAACACAAACGTCCAAGTGTTGTAAATGCATGGCTCCTATATAAAAGACATTGCAGTCAAAAGCAGATGCCAGCTAATATATCGTTATTGAATTTTAAAGCTGAAATTGCTGATGGTATGATAAATGCTGGTTTTATTGCCAATGAAAGAAAACGAGGAAGGCCATCAGATCAACAAAGCACCAGTCCTGCTCTTCCACAACGAAAGAAACCTTGCTCAAAACGCCCAATTTCTGATGTACAATATGATTCCATTGGCCATTGGCCAATACCAGTTGAAAAACGGGAACGATGCAAGTATTGTAACGACAGGGCAGCATTTTCTAGAATTAAATGCCAAAAATGTAGTGTTGCTCTGTGTTTAACACAAGCCAAGAACTGTTTTTATACGTTCCATAACAAATAAGCCTAAAAACGTGTAAATAAATAATGAATTTCTTCATATAAAACATGTTTTCATTTTGTTGCATAAAAGCCCAATGTAGCCCGAATTCACTAAAATTCGTATGCAATATATTTTTAAATACCCCCCTCGATTCAAATAACCACATTACAATTTTTTTCTATGGCTGCTTCATAATTCGGGAAGGAAAGGGTTAAAATTAAACTAAAAGAAAAAGGTAAGACACAAAAAAGAAATAAACTAAAAATGAAAAGAAACATTAATATAAAACAACTTAAAATTTAAATTAAAAATCTTGTTAAAATAACAAAAAAAAGCAAATGTCAAAATTTATATAAAAACTCAATTAAAATTCAACTAAAAGAAAAAGGTAAGAAACAAAAAAGAACTAAACTAAAAATGAGAAGAAATATTAATATAAAACGACTTAAAATTTAAATTACAAATCTTGTTAAAATAACAATAAAACTAAATATAAAAATTTATATAAAAACTGAATTAAAATTAAAAAGAACAAGAAACTAAAAGAGAAAGGTAAGACACAGCAAAAAAATAAATAAATAATTAAACCAAAAATTATAACAAATATTAAAATTAAACAACTTAAAATTTAAATTAAACATCTTGTTAAAATAACAAACAATTAAATTCAATATAAAAGTGTATATAAAAACTGAATTAAAATTAAACTGAAAGAAAAAGGTAAGACACAACAAAAAAAATAAACTAAAAATGGGAAGAAATATTAAAATTAAACAACTTAAAATTTAAATTAAAAATCTTGTTAAAATAACAAAAAAAAACACATTTCAAAATTTATATAAAAACTGAATTAAAATTAAACTTAAAGAAAAAGGTAAGACACAAAAAATAAATAAACTTAAAATGAGAAGAAATATTAATATAAAAAAACTTAAAATTAAAATTACAAATCTTGTTAAAATAACAATAAATCTAAATGTAAAAATTTATATAAAAACTGAATTAAAATTAAACAGAACAAGAAACTAAAAGAGAAAGGTAAGACACAACAAAAAAATAAATAAATAATTAAACCAAAAATGATAACAAATATTAAAATTAAACTACTTAAAATTTAAATTAAACATCTTGTTAAAATAACAAACAATAAAATTAAACATAAAAGTTTATATAAAATCTGAATTAAAATTAAACTGAAAGAAAAAGGTAAGACACAACAAAAAAAAATAAACTAAAAATGGGAAGAAATATTAAAATTAAACAACCTAAAATTTAAAATAAAAATCTTGTTAAAATAACAAAAAAACCGAATGTCAAAATTTATATAAAAACTGAATTAAAATTAAACTAAATGAAAAAGGTAAGGCACAACAAAAAAAAAATAAACTAAAAATGAGAACAAATATTAGAATTAAATAAGTTCGAAATTATAAAAAAAAACTATTTGATTGAAATTATCATTAACTTTAAGACTATTACTAAAACTATTGTGTATTAAAACTAAAATTACAACCAGAATTACACAATGATAACTTTTTTGGCTTGGATTTTGCATGATTTTTCAGAGCATTCAAACTGTTTTGGACTTTTCCAAAGCAAAGCCAACAACTTGCGCCCAATTCCAACACTCAATGTTGGTCCAAATTACAAAACACACAAACAATTAAAATTAAAATTGGCACTTGGCAAAAATTTAGATAAAAAGCTTTTCACAATTACAAAACAAAACAAAACAAAACAAAACAACAAAAAAATCAAATTACTATTCAACTCGACACAAAGCCAAAGCAAAGACTGCAAAGCGAGTGTTGGTTGGTGTTGGCGGCGTTGTGTTTCCAACAATTGTTGCCAAACTAATAATCTAATTAGTCGATTTGAGGGCATTGGCATCGGCGGCAGTAACTCGTTGCGCTTAAGTTAAATCGCCGTAAAGTATGCTAATATTCGATGTTCTAGCTGCAATTTGGCAAGCGCAGCATGGCCAGGCGACACAATGTGTTGTGGCTGAGGGCAGCGCGAATTGCTTCAATACAATGTTGCGCCATAGGCAGTGACAATATGGCAACAACAAAAACAAGATATCAGAAGACATTGCATGCATTTGCTTGGCAGCGAGATGTGTTTGCCACATGCAAAATATTGTGCAGCCAAAAAAGATGAATGGCGGAAATGGTGGAGGAGGAGACGAGGGCATTCAATGTAAGCTGAAGCTAAAGAAATGAGCAGAGAAAACAAAAATTGACACAAACACACACACACACACACAGAGTGTTTCAAGTCTATGAGTGCAATGCCAATGTTCGGTGCAAGTTTTAAGCCGATTGCAGTGGCCAAGAATATCAGAAAAAAAGAACTACGTATATATGTTCATAGTTATGTAAGTATATATGAAAACCCAATAATGCCAAAAATGGCACACATAGCGGCACAAAAGCGGTCGGATAACTAATATGCGAATAATATAGTTTTACATATTTGCATTGTGTGTGTGTGTGTGTTTGTGTGTTTGTGTCTTGTCGTCTGCTGTACTCGACAAGGATTAAGCCAGAATCCTCAAGTTGGCAATGGAACGCATTCAATTATTGCAGCCAACACGCCGGCACATGCTGCCAGCACTGCAAGTGGCACACACCCACAGCAGCCGCTGCTCCACATTTGTGGCGACAAACATGTGTGTGTGTATGTGTGAGTGCGTGGGCGGAAGATGAAGTGGCATTAAAGTTGCAATTGCCAAAGACCACAAAACAAACGAATAGACGCGACATTATAAGCGCAAAATCAGACAGCGGCAGGCGGCGGGTGCCAGCTGCGGCGGCGTGCAGCACATTTGCTCATTTCTGTGTGTGTGTGTGTGGGTGTGTGAGCAACATGTCGCCGACTGCATTTATTATCGCTTGCGCAGCCCGCAAAACAATGTCGCTGTCGCTGTCGCAGAGCAGACAGACAGCCATACACACACACAGACACATGCTGACTCAGGCAGACAAAGCGAAGGATGTACGCACAGACGGACGCAGGGACAAAGAGACAGACGTCAAGGAGGCACAGACAAATCGCAAACGCTTAGGCATGTCGCTCGCTGCCTGCTTGCAATTTTGACTAAAACATTTCCCCCTTTACTTGTCTGTTCCCACCAGACATTTTTTGTTGCCGGCAATAAGAAAACGAGTCGCCCTCGGCAACAAATTTATCGCCGGTAATATCGCCAACGTATCGATTTCGTATCACCAGTCGTTCTAAAACGTCCGCCGAAAGCAACTCGCCGTGACGAGTCGTTTTCTTATCGCCTTGACGAGTAGTTTTCATATCGCCTGAACGAGTAGTTTTCATATCGCCTGGACGATTCGTTTTCATATTTAAATACATCATATTGTTTGGAAAATTATCAATATATGTATAAAAAGTCAGTCAGTTTTGGTTGGGATGGACTTTCATTTGCATACAAAGATTCAATGTTGCTCTCATTGTTTTGAGCTTGAATCAATGAACCGTCGGCGAATGAATACACATTTTTTAAATGCGATCAATCTCACTGAAATACAAAGCATATCAATTCGATATTTCAAAGTCCTGGAAAACAACGTGTTTTTGGGACATGTTGCTAATTTGTCACTGTGGCAATAAATCGGCGAGTCGCCAATTTGTTGCCACTGACGATTGTTGCCTATTTCTCACATTTTGCTTGGTGGGTTGTTGCCCCTACACACACACGCACACATGCAGACACACAAAGCGACTGCAGCCGCCGCCGGCATTGGGCGCCAACTGCATGATTAACTATCAAACTGGCAACCGGAAATCGTTGGCATAAACGCGCACAAGTTAAATAAAATCCCTTCTGCCTGCCGTCTTGCCCCTTCGCACGCCCACTTACTCAACTTATTTAATGTCGCCCAGCCATGATGCGGCAAACGCTGGCAAAATCGTAAAACCATTGCAGCGCACTGGCGGAAGTCTTTCAACTGTCAATTAACAGCAAATCCCTGAAATTTTCATAAAATACAAACTAATTTTTGGCAAATGCCAGCAGCAGCTCACATTTGGCTCAACATTGGGGCCCTAAAAAATGATTATTACCAGCGTCTTCCTTGCTGCAATAATTTCATTGTTTGTCGAATTAAATCCTTTACCCAGTTACGAAATGGCGCTGTGGGCTTTCTGCCTAAAGCATAAAAGAAAAATGTCAGCAAAAGCGCAAAGCACAGCACACACAACTCTTATCTACCTGTTGTCCTTTTTGCAGCCTTTTCTTGTGCCTAGTTAATGCGACGGCGCACCATCGAACCGCATGCCGCATGCCTCCAGTCGGTTTGGGCACACAATTTAACTTTAATTTAATGAATTGAAGCCGCACAAATATTTTTGCTACCACATCAAAGCGATTATTCAATTAAGTTGGGTCGGCGTTGCGGTCGAAATTTGTATGGCAGCAAATCCTTTTCAAATCAATGACGGCTGTAATGCTGGCGACCGTTCGTACGGCTGACCAACTGGCTGCTTGCCTGGTCCCAGTTAAATTTTTTTCGGTGCGTTTCTAGTATTTGAGGAATAAACTTTTTGGTTGTATTCACATTGCCAGAAAGTTTGTTAAACGTTTAAGAAGCAATGTGGCAGAATAGATATGGACAGACGTGTAGTAGGGAAACTTTATAGTTAAAAAACAATAATTAGCTGGAATATACAAAGAACGTCAAAGGTAAATTTAAGAGCTGGAACAAGTAAATGAAACCAATATCTGGAGAATAAAAATAGACAAATGTTCTATGGAATGATTTGTATTAGGTTTCTGTTAGTTGTTTTGAACCACCATCCAAAACTGGATCTTTTTGAACGCTTACAACTAGTGATCGCTCTCTTTGGGTAGAGAAAACCTATATCTATCCCTCTTCTAGATCATTGTAGTGTCTTTCAAGAAGTAGAATAGACCAAAGTTGCTTGGTCCCTGATATTCATTATGACTATGAAAAATAACTACACCAACATTTTCCCCTTTTTTTCTTAAACTGCTCAACACTATTCGAATTAATTTCCGTTGTTAACGAAAAAAACTTGACTAGTTGCTAATTCGAATTTAATCCAACACATTGCCAACGACCCCATTATGCATCAGTGAAGCATTGATGATGTCGTGTCGTGTTCAGATGACCTCAAAGGCAGCCTAACCTCCAATCGGGCCAAGAATTGCCATCGCTGGCAGCTGACGTTGCTGTTGCTTCTCGGATTTTCAAAATTCAACGTCAACTTCCAGCTGCTGCGTGGAACGGCTGTGCGTTCGACGGCTGCTGCAGCTTGACCCCAACGTGTCGAATGCAACTCTGACTCGGCGCAGCTGCAACTTGAGTGCACCCGTCCGCAGGCCGGTCTGACAACTCCGGCATTCGACAGCAGCCCAGCGTATGCTGGCACCTCGGCAAGTTCAACTTTCAATAATTAATACTTTTCTCCCTTTTCATTATTTTACTTACTCCATTTGTTGCAGCAGCAATGGGTGGCCATGTTTCACTCTCTGACCCAACACGCCTTGTGCAAGCAATCGATTTGTCCCTGGTTATTCCGCTCTATCTATGTGTGTGTTATGTGTGTGTGTGTGTGTGAGTGCGAGTCCAGTGCATGGCATCGTGTGGCGTGCGCTCAAATATTCCCATCAGGATTTCCAATTAGTGCTAAACTTTGTGAAAGGTAATCGAATTTCACTCGAGTGTGCGGCTGTATTAGTTTATATAACTTTGTGTATGCTCAACTACGTGTGTGTGTGTGTGTATGTGTGTTTAGCTGTAAAAATCACTTAATATTAAAAGGCTGTATCGACACAAATGCAACAAAATGATAAAATGCAGCAATGGTGCAATGATTGCACTGCAGAGTGAGCAGAATGAATAATTAAAGGAATTGTGCAAAAGAAAAAATAAACAAAAAGTTACATAAATACTAAAAATATGAAAAATTAAACACACCTCAAAGCTTTGACTCACTATAGAGCAACTATTACACCGTGTGACAAAAATTTAAAAAAATGTTTCCGGAAAAAATCCATATGGGCGTGAAACTAGAGACCAACTATAGTAATACTGCGTACTCAGTATTTCATTTCTACATCCTTTGTCCTATTAAAAATACTTAAAAATGTTGAAGGGGATACAAAATAATAAAAAAAAAATAAAAAATTCTTTACCTCGTTCGAATATGGCGATGTGTATATCAAATGAAAGAGGAAAGGCTCAAGAATTTAAATAAAATTGATTTTTTATATATTTGTAAAAAAAGGATATACAAAAGGTCTTTTGAAAATTTTAATCCTTTTTATCCTTGAAAATTTATATAGAATTTTCTTGAGAAGTAAGTATGTTAAAACCCAAAATCTCCTTAATCACGTGTCAACATTTCATTACTCTAACTTTATTACTTCGAAAGTTATTAAAAAAAGGCGGAAGCTGCAGTTCTAATGAAGTACAAAAATTCTAATTTATTTGAGTATCAGTATTTAAAATAATAAAAAGATACAAAATCAATGAAGCGAAAATAATGACATTTTGACACGTGATCAAGGAGATTTTGAGCTTTAACATATTTACTTTTCAAGAAAATTCTATATACATTTTCAAGGATATAAAGGATTACAATTTTCGAAGGACCTTTTTCATATCCTTTTTTTACAAATAGATCAAAAATGAATTTTATTTAAATTCTTGAGCCTTTCCTCTTTCATGTGATATACATATCGCAATATTCTATATTTTTTTTATTTTTTATCCCCTTCAAAATGTTGAAGTCCTTTTAAAAGACAAAGGATGCAGAAATGAAAATCTGAGTACGCAGTATTACTATAGTTGGTCTCTAGTTTCACGCACATATGGATTTTTCCCGGTGTGTAAAATGCTGTCGCACGGTGTTATGTGTTGTCCTTTTTCTTAGCAGAGTTTAAAAATAAACGACACAGAATTTTTTTAGTCTCGGCTGCGATTTTTCGTAGTGTGTGTGCGTTTTAGTCGTAAGTCAACTAGTGTTCGGCTTCTTATTCTCTGTTGTTTGATTTCGTTTTTGTTGTTTTTGTTTTGTTGTTTTCGATAATAATTTGAGTGCACTCAAATTGCTGCATTTTTCATTAACTGCCTAAAAAAGTCTTATTGTATTTAGGTGAGTAGAAGTTATAGCTGTGAGGAGAGTTCACCTACAACAAAGTGACCCATAGAATAGAATTTAATGGGGTTTCTTGCACTGAGATCAAAACTGATCTATTGTGCCCCTAAAGAGACCCATTGTGATACCACAGTAAATCGGACTCGAATCTCTTTACTGGGAAAACCAGTTTAAGCTTTTAAAAAAACTAAGTATTGGCTATCTGCTGCTAACTTCTGTAGTTAGGGTTAGGGTCGTTCTGAAATATCCTAGTATTGCCTCCCATTGCACAGTGACGGCGAGCATTATCGTCACAGTACGGTCCCTAAGGCGATCCTCTATTACAGAAGTTTTTTAACTATGGTATACCGTCAGTGATACGCGAGGCTTTCAAAGGTGGTATGAACTTGACCAACGTTGCACATGAATGGTAGGCGAAAAAATTTGAGAACCGCTGCTCTATTCGGCAGCAGAGTTGGATTCAAAACTGGACACTGCGATATTGGGTCCAGGCTCATCAAATGGCGCGTCACGTCTAATGATGTCTGCAGAAACTGCGGTGATGCGGAAAAAGTAGAAACAATACAACACTTTCTATGCCACAGCACGGCTCTGGAAGAACGCTAACTCCATGCCCTAAGCTAAAAACTCCTGACAGGCGATTCGAAATGTCAGATCGACCTGACCTCGTTAAGGTGTTGAATGAGTTTGTCCCGGATTGAGATTGTTGTTTAGCTTCAGAGAAAAGCAAGATTGGATTCACAATGAACGATTTTGATCTTCGAATGGAAGTGCGGCCAACGCTGTTCACATTCTTCATATCCACCTAATCCCATACAACTTCGTACTATCAACATCGCTGGAAGAGAGTCAGCACATGGTCATCAATAACTCAATAAGAATATCCTTTTGTAACAACGTGGAATGCATAGAATATTTTCTGTGACTACTGTGTGCTGTGCGAATGAAGTAAGGTTATCTTAGGTTAAGTTGGTATGGTTAAAGGAAGAGTGGGTTTATCCTATTAAAGTTTACTTAGGATATAGCAAATTTTGAGATCGGAAAACTAATTCTTTACCTCTCCCTGGTGGGATTCGGATCCTCATGGAATCGTCTAATGTGATGTCAGGGAGTTAGGTCGAGTAAAAAATGTCAGTCCAATCTATGAGCTCTCGTTTCTATGTTATCTTCATACCAAAGAGGATTCAAACCCCCAAATATCCGTTTATTACAAAATAATGTGGGTGGCAAAAATGATTTCCGCTTCTTCTTTCAAATGAAATTCTGTGCCACGTTTACGTTTACGTTTCTGTGCATACGTTTCTATAGAATTTAGTTCAGTTCTTGTTCCTTGTGGATTATTTCTTCTTACCAGACCAGGTTCTTTGATCTGATTAGTCTGGAAGATCTTTGGGCCTTCTGCTCATCTCTTCATGTAACTATTTGTCTACAATTTTTTGTCAAGCACTGAGAATGGTCGCACCAATACTTCACTACTAGAGAACAAAGCAAAGTCTATCCGTGAGTCCTGTCTAGCAATTGCCATCACAGCGAATAAAGACAGAAAGTCTATGTGGCGACTATAACCCAAGAACAACAAAAACAATGCACCACACACATAAACGTGCAAAATTCGCTCGGCCAAGTTGACGCCCGACCGATTTGAGGGTGTCCAAGTACAATATTTGCGTAGTACCTGCGAAATTAGTTAATTAACTTGTGGGCTATGCCATCTGTCCGTACAACCCCTTTTTTATGGGCCAACACATGCAGTGACACACCAACGCTGCTTAGTTGTTGTAAGTGCAATTTCTTCAGCACGAAGTCGCGTTTTATTAGACATTAATTTTGATTACGTTTACTAATTAATTGACGTGGTCGTTTACACGGGCGCCATCGCGCACCCTACCCGCCGTTCGGTCTGTCTTGCGAGGACTTCTGTAGTTTAGGGTTGTGGTGTGTGTGTGTGTGTGCTGTATGCACAATGGCGGCATTAGTCGGCTGTGCTATGTAAGCAGTTGGGTAGCCACTGCGGGGGGAGTGGGTAATTGGAAATTATTGGCGTATTGACCTGTGCTTTTTTTGATATGCTTCACGAGTGCGAAAAGCTCAAGAATGGCCTAAGGGAACGCAGCTGACGAGTAGAGAGTAAAGAAAACAAATTAAATTGAGTGAATAAAAATAATAGTAATTCAAATATTTCTCATATTTCATATATCTACAGATTTATATTTAAGTAAAAAACATTTTACGGCGTGAGAAAAGTTTTCTTTTCCAAATCTTAGAACTTTTCTTAATTTTTTACTAAATTTTTTTACATCGGAATCATTTTACATGACATCACTGCTGTCAAATGTTGTGGATATAAATCACCGTAAACTGGTGAAATCATTCTAAAGGCGAT
The DNA here is from genome assembly GCA_963668005.1 of Melieria crassipennis. NCBI lineage: Eukaryota > Metazoa > Arthropoda > Insecta > Diptera > Ulidiidae > Melieria > Melieria crassipennis. Next base: position 23,481,678 of record OY764962.1, on the reverse strand, counting down.
TTCGATTAGCCAACAATTCGCTTCGAATGCGCCAAAGTGCGCTGGAATGCAGACAAACAATAACGGAAATTTAATTAACATTACCGCAGCAATGTTGGTGTAATTTTACGTGCGCTCGCTTTCTCTGATTTTACACTATTTTTTTCATTTCGCATTTTTTCTTCCATTTCATATAATTCGCCATTGCTTGGCTGCTGCACTTTAGTTGGTTATTTTGCGCTGGCGATTGCAACAAACAAATTTAGGAAATTAGTTCAGACGATACTTCCTTCCGCAATTACTTCCGCAACGGCGTTGTTGGCGGCACTGCACCAACACACTAACACACACACACACACATTCATATATTTAGTGCTACATGCCGCACACGTTGCGCTGCATTCATTTGGCATTCGAGTAAACATGTATGTGTGTGTGTGTTAGTGCGCTCAAGGTGCAATGGCCATTACACTGCAGCCACCTATTCGCGTATCGTTTACAATTAAAAATCCACTAAACTATTGGAAAATATATCGTTCGATTGGAGAATGTGAAAAAAATCGCCATTAAAAATGCATGTCCAGCATTGCAGGTAGCCGAAGCGAAGCGCGGCACATTCAATGCGGCGCCATTTTCACCTCGTCGCTGTTTGTGGCACGTTTCGTTTCACCTGCTTTAGTTTTAGTTTTAGTTTTTGCTTTTGTTTGAATTTTTCTTTTTTGCTATTTTGCTGCAACTTTCAATCCATTGTTGGCGCCGCGCCGCTTGATTGGGCTTCGATTTTGTTTCGCCTTCATTCAATTTCTCCACATTCGTTCTTGCCGCTTCACACTTAAAAATTAATTGCTGCAAAATAAAACAATGGCAAAGTCGAAATGAAATGTGCCAGCAGTCAGGTTGCACCACTGTGTGCGACTATTGCAATTTTCATGCGGCTTCAATGACATAATGTAAGTTTTAGCACAACTGCGAGTAACCATTGAAGAGTTAATGTGAAAGCAACGTGGTGCTTGAATATTTATTTACTTTAAGAAGTAAATTCGCGGTTGCCAAGTGGTACTCGCTGATTTGAAAACTGATTAACGAGTGGTGAACACTTCTGACAGTGTTCTGAGTACTTTATCCCTAAAGGAAACAGCTGACAAATTGGGTAAAGCTATAGTTAGAGCCAAGATTTTCACTATGTATGGATATAACATCTGAATTTGGTTGAATTTTAATAATTACTTATGCGTGAATGGAAATAACCAATCAAATAGTTGGAGAATTTTTGTCTAGATTTTCTATAGAGATCATTAAAAACCGTCTCTGAGTGGGAAAATGTCTATCCATCTTTCCTCTGAAGATCATTCAAAACCATCTCTGAGTGGGAAAATCTTTATCCATCTTTTCTGTAAAGATCATTCAAAGCCATCATTGAGTTGGAGAATGTCTGTTCATCTTTCCTCTGGAGATCATTCAAAACCATCCTTCAGTTGGCAAATGTCTATCCATCTTTTCTCTGAAGATCATTCAAAACCATCTCTGAGTGGGAAAGTGTCTATCCATTTTTTCTTTGAAGATCATTCAAAACCATCATTGAATTGGCAAATGTCTGCCCATCTTTCCTCTGAAGATCATTTAAAACCATCTTTGAGTTGGAGAATGTCTGTTCATCTTTTCTCTGAAGATCATTCAAAACCATCTCTGAGTGGGAAAATGTCTATCCATCTTTTCTTTGAAGATCATTCAAAACCATCTCTGAGTGGGAAATTTTTTTTTTAAAGATCATTCAAAACCACCCTTGAGTTGGAGAATGTCTGAATGTCTATCCATATTTTCTTTGAAGATCATTCAAAACCATCCTTGAGTTGGAGAATGTCTGTCCATCTTTTCTCTGAAGATCATTCAAAACGATCGCTGAGTGGGAAAATGTCTATCCATCTTTTCTTTGAAGATCATTCAAAACCATCTCTGAGTGGGAAAATGTCTATCCATCTTTTCTTTGAAGATCATTCAAAACCATCTCTGAGTGGGAACATGTCAATCCATCTTTTCTTTGAAGATCATTCAAAACCATCTCTGAGTGGAGAAATGACTATCCATCTTTTCTTTGAAGATCATTCAAAACGATCTCTGAGTGGAAAAATGTCTATCCATCTTTTCTTTGAAGATCATACAAAACCATTTCTGAGTGGGAAAATGTCTATCCATCTTTTCTTTGAAGATCATTAAAAACCGTCTCTGAGTGGGAAAATGTCTATCCATCTTTCCTCTGAAGATCATTCAAAACCATCTCTGAGTGGGAAAATGTCTATCCATCTTTCCTCTGAAGATCATTCAAAACCATCTCTGAGTGGGAAAATCTTTATCCATCTTTTCTGTAAAGATCATTCAAAGCCATCATTGAGTTGGAGAATGTCTGTTCATCTTTCCTCTGGAGATCATTCAAAACCATCCTTCAGTTGGCAAATGTCTATCCATCTTTTCTCTGAAGATCATTCAAAACCATCTCTGAGTGGGAAAGTGTCTATCCATTTTTTCTTTGAAGATCATTCAAAACCATCATTGAATTGGCAAATGTCTGCCCATCTTTCCTCTGAAGATCATTTAAAACCATCTTTGAGTTGGAGAATGTCTGTTCATCTTTTCTCTGAAGATCATTCAAAACCATCTCTGAGTGGGAAAATGTCTATCCATCTTTTCTTTGAAGATCATTCAAAACCATCTCTGAGTGGGAAATTTTTTTTTTAAAGATCATTCAAAACCACCCTTGAGTTGGAGAATGTCTGAATGTCTATCCATATTTTCTTTGAAGATCATTCAAAACCATCCTTGAGTTGGAGAATGTCTGTCCATCTTTTCTCTGAAGATCATTGAAAACGATCTCTGAGTGGGAAAATGTCTATCCATCTTTTCTTTGAAGATCATTCAAAACCATCTCTGAGTGGGAAAATGTCTATCCATCTTTTCTTTGAAGATCATTCAAAACCATCTCTGAGTGGGAACATGTCAATCCATCTTTTCTTTGAAGATCATTCAAAACCATCTCTGAGTGGAGAAATGACTATCCATCTTTTCTTTGAAGATCATTCAAAACCATCTCTGAGTGGAAAAATGTCTATCCATCTTTTCTTTGAAGATCATTCAAAACCATCTCTGAGTGGGAAAATGTCTATCCATCTTTTCTCTGAACATCATTCAAAACCATCCTTGAGTTGGAGAATGTCTGAATGTCTGTCCATCTTTTCTTTGAAGATCATTCAAAACCATCCCTGAGTGGAAAAGTGTCTATCCATCTTTTCTTTGAAGATCATTCAAAACCATCATTGAATTGGAAATGTCTGTCCATCTTTTCTCTGAAGATCATTTAAAACCATCCTTGAGTTGGAAAATGTCTGAATGTCTATCCATCTTTTCTTTGTAGATCATTCAAAACCATCCTTGAGTTGGCAAATGTCTGTCCATCTTTTCTTTGAGGATGTTTTCATCTCTTTCTGTTCATCTTTTCTCTGAAGATCATTCAAAACCATCTCTGAGTGGGAACATGTCTATCCATCTTTTCTTTGAAGATCATTCAAAACCATCTCTGAGTGGGAAAATGTCTATCCATCTTTTCTTTGAAGATCATTCAAAACCATCTCTGAGTGGGAAAATGTCTATCCATCTTTTCTTTGAAGATTATTCAAAACCATCTCTGAGTGGGAAAATGTCTATCCATCTTTTCTTTGAAGATCATTCAAAACCATCTCTGAGTGGGAAAATGTCTATCCATCTTTTCTCTGAAGATCATTCAAAACGATCTCTGAGTGGGAAAATGTCTATCCATCTTTTCTTTGAAGATCATTCAAAACCATCTCTGAGTGGGAAAATGTCTATCCATCTTTTCTTTGAAGATCATTCAAAACCATCCTTGAGTTGGAGAATGTCTGAATGTCTGTCCATCTTTTCTTTGAAGATCATTCAAAACCATCCCTGAGTGGAAAAGTGTCTATCCATCTTTTCTTTGAAGATCATTCAAAACCATCATTGAATTGGAAATGTCTGTCCATCTTTTCTCTGAAGATCATTTAAAACCATCCTTGAGTTGGAAAATGTCTGAATGTCTATCCATCTTTTCTTTGTAGATCATTCAAAACCATCCTTGAGTTGGCAAATGTCTGTCCATCTTTTCTTTGAGGATGTTTTCATCTCTTTCTGTTCATCTTTTCTCTGAAGATCATTCAAAACCATCTCTGAGTGGGAACATGTCTATCCATCTTTTCTTTGAAGATCATTCAAAACCATCTCTGAGTGGGAAAATGTCTATCCATCTTTTCTTTGAAGATCATTCAAAACCATCTCTGAGTGGGAAAATGTCTATCCATCTTTTCTTTGAAGATTATTCAAAACCATCTCTGAGTGGGAAAATGTCTATCCATCTTTTCTTTGAAGATCATTCAAAACCATCTCTGAGTGGGAAAATGTCTATCCATCTTTTCTTTGAAGATTATTCAAAACCATCTCTGAGTGGGAACATGTCAATCCATCTTTTCTTTGAAGATCATTCAAAACCATCTCTGAGTGGGAAAATGTCTGCCCATCTTTTCACTGAAGATCATTTAAAACCATCTCTGAGTGGGAAAATGTCTATCCATCTTTTCTTTGAAGATCATTCAAAACCATCCTTGAGTTGGCAAATGTCTGTCCATCTTTTCTTTGAAGATGTTTTCATCTCTTTCTGTTCATCTTTTCTCTGAAGATCATTCAAAACCATCTCTGAGTGGGAAAATGTCTATCCATCTTTTCTTTGAAGATCATTCAAAGCCATCCTTGAGTTGAAGAATGTCTGTTCATCTTTTCTCTGAAGATCATTCAAAACCATCTCTGAGTTGTAAAATGTCCATCTTTTCTTTGAAGAATATTCAAAACCCTTACTAGGGAGCAACGAATAAGGTTTATGGTTCGTTTCCTCGAGTACTGTGTTTCTCTCACACGGACAAACTTATCAACTTTGTTTTGAGAAAATCGCGAATTCTAAACTGCTCTCTACGTTCTGACATGTCCATAGGATCTTCATTGGTATGATGACTTTTGGAGTGAGTCGAAGAAAAACAGTCAGCGCTGCTTTAAGTAGTACAATTCAAACTAAACGGGCAGGTAATATTGCACGCTTTAATCGAGCTGAGGATGGATCTGTACTGTTCTGATTGTGGGCCCAAAATAGGTCGAGATGACTACACAGTTAGTGAGTCTTCTATAACGAGTCGTTGTCTGAGTTAGATGAGCAGGAATGTGGCTAGAATTCAAAGAAAATAGTGAATTATCGATGATACGACACAAAGCTTTGCTCGCAAAAGCTCAACGAGCATGTGACAGAACTCTCTCTGGATAATTCGCAGGCAGTCGCTGTGGAATCTAAAGCAGTGAGGGCTGCTTTGGTTAGTTTTCAACATAACATGTTCACAGGTCATGCTGTGATAGATCAAGCAAAAAAACTAATTTGGATGGGATAGTTCCTCAATCATTGGTTGGTGGGTTTGCTTAGTGGTTGCTAGCACAGCTATGTAGCACAGTTAGCAAATAAAGTGGTATTTTAAATGCATTGCAGAAACTTACTGATCTCCATAGTTCAAATTGTTCTAAGGTCTAAGGGAGACCCGAGCAAATGTATCCTGCTCCTTGCTAAACCTGGGCATGTACACAAAAAGTGAGTCAATGTTTCTCCAAGATTCCTCCTCAATCATTCAGCTCAAGAAGCTCCTGATTAGTACTCGAGCTTTCATGAACAATCTTGAATAATCTTCACCTATGTGTGACACTTTGTGAGGTGAGCTCAAGTCATCGTCATTCACTGCCTCCGAAAATGAACTTCTCGGTCAAGAATTCTTATTGTGTGCATGACTTTGAAATTTTCGCTCTCTGCGATGCCATAAATAAAATATTTTCACACTTAATCTAAGAAAGTAACACAAATGCAAAAAACTGTTGCGCAAAACTTTACCATAAGAACATAAATCAAAGTGTCCACTTTCTGCTTATAGTTATTATATGTGTGTGTGTGCTGATATAAAGCACACACACATACATGCACGTCCGAGTATTTCGTTGTAAAGCATATTGAAGTGTTCGCTTACGCAGTCGCCGCTGCGCAGCACAAATGTCAAATGTCAGTTTGAACTGCGCCCGTGGCGAACAACTGACTCGTGTGCTTTCGGGTTCATTGCATACAATTTTTCTCATATTTTTTTCCGTGTCCTTTGGCTTTTCACTATTTTACGCATTTTTTCCGTTCGTTCAGTTGACTGTTGTTCAGTTGTGTTGCTGTGGTTGTGTTTCGTTTCAACGTAGTTCAGCAGCGTTTGATGTTTAAAATTTCAGCGGACAGCCATGCGAAAATGATAATAAGCCGTCGCTTCGACTGTCGTTGCTAAACATTGCTGTCGCTGCTGCTTGCGTTGGCTTTCCTGCTGGTACGTTATTCATATGTTGGCCGTGCTTGTCTGCCTGTGACCCTCACATATTCGCATTCATCGTTCTGCCACAGTTGGCCTATCTGACTTTGCAATCAGTTCGCTGAGCCGGCTCTCGCTCTCGCTGCTGCTGCTGCCGCTGTCTGCATGTAAACGCTTGTCCTGGCGCTCTCAATCGCACACACACACACACACATACAGACTTAATTCAAGCCCGCTTGCCACCCCATGAACTGGTCTGGAGTTGTTGACAGCCGCTTCGTCGCTGCTGCTTTGGCAGCTTTGTGTGAGTGCGTCCGTTTGTTGCCGCCAACTTTTTATGTGCATTTTGTCAAGTGTGTAAAAACACACACATACATCCAAATGTATGTGAGTATGCTAATACATGGATATGGATGCATGCATATGGGTATGGAACATTAGGTTTCCGAGTGTGTGCGACAGTGTGTTTTCAATGCGCCCTCGTGATTATGAGATTTTCTCATACCGAAATAGGATTAGATTTACCAACACTACACTGAACAAAATCACATCAGCATAATTGCAAATGTTTGCGTAGAGTGAGTTCTATGAGTATTTTTCTACTACATTGTAAATATTTCTCCCAAAAAGCACACATATTGAAGATGGGGAATGAAAAATGAATTGAATTGAAATTTAGTTTTAACTTAAGAATAAAATTAATTAACTAATTAGACATAATTGATGTGTCACACACACATAATTACACAATCTTAGTGTATGACATAGTTGATTAATAAAATATTTCTTCTGTTATTTACAGTATTAGATGTTCTTTTTTATTTGATTTCTATAGTGGATGACCGCAAAGACAGTGGTGCTATCTTGCTTGCTATGCCCCATGACTTCAATGTCTTTAGCGCAGACAAGAAGCTGGACATGCTTGGTGAAAATGGTGTCATTACGATGTATATCGGCCATGCAAAGATCGCACAGTGTTGCGAGTAGTGACAAAAATGCCAAAATGCAATGTTATAACCACAAAAATCTGAGTATGAGGTTTTGTTGGAAATATTTTAATTAAGAGAAATCCGAAGTCTTATGAAAAAATATTAGATAACATAGAAGTTATGAGCTCTTAACCCATTTTCGGCCGCTGGTCGATTTTTCGACCAGCCACTTTGAAGGAGAGTAGCTCTTCACTTAGACATTATATCTTTGAACTTTTGATGCAGAAAATAGCTTTGGTCTTTTGGTAACCCCTCGAAATAATAATTTTTTTTTAAACGATAAATTTAGAGATGTTGGCGAAGGCACGAAAAAAGCATTTTTTTTAGTCATATTTTGAATATTCTGAAAAATATATAACCTTTTCAAATTATTGATTTATTATTGATTATTTATGAAGCCTAAAGACCAAATTACCACAATCAATTGATATCCATAAGATTATGAAAATATTTTTACCTCTCAGCCCCGCGTACTTTTCAGTGGTCGAAAAATCGACAATTGGCCAGAAGTCGTCATGTACCTATGTACATATATAAGCCAACAATTGTTTGTTTTCATGCTCGATTATTATTTGACTAAAACTATGTACATATATATTTGTTTTTATTTGAAACTGAATTTTTATTAATTTATAAAAAAAAAACACAAAAAAATCCAAAAATATTCTTGATTAAGGTCCTAAATGTAAGTCCTTAAAAGGAATTAAAAAAATATTGGCTATTTCTGGTAGCGGCCGAAAATGGGTTAAAAAAATTGTGTACAAACAGCAAATTTTTGCTTTGACTTTGAGGTTGAATATTTCAAAATAAATTAATAAAGTTACTATTTATTGTCGTAAGTTTCATATAATTTAGGTCTGGTAAGATCAAAATTTTGCTGATTACTCTCACCTCTGAGCAGTACTGTTATGATGAAAATGAAGTAATGAAAACAAGTAAATAAAAAGTGAGTTCAAACTTTAAAAGTGATTTAAAAAAAAAAAATAAATATCACTTTTGAATTTTTTTTAATATTTTGTTTCGGCAAGTATGTACATTATGCTGTACAATATTCACTTGCGCATATTTGCGCGAATGCAAGTTATTAGCATTTTTGGGTGAAGACTTAAGTTCAAATTCGCGATATTTTCACCGTTTGGTTATATGTCAATGCAATCTGTCAAGTAATGCTCTGCTGCTGATGGAAAAATTTGTTTAAGATAGCTTCGGAAAATCAATTACGATTACTGTATTATTATATTCGAAATAGAGGGATTAATGGAGTTTCGACAGTACACTTTGATTTTTTTTTCTACCGACCCAAAAGTTGACAACCTAACTACTGCTCTTGTATGGGAGGCGCCCTCTAGTGGTGAATTTTTGAACTTCAATTACTTTTGTATTTTTTGCACTCTGGAATGTTGACGATTGTTGAAAAAATCATTCAATTCAGTTCAGTAGTTTCCTAGATACGACGTTTCTTCGCTTACTTTAATACATTTACAAGTGTGGAGCCAGTTCTATTGAAAATTACTCGTTTTGTATGGCAGCCACCTTAAGAGTTGGATATAGCGCTTAGGTGTGTATAGAAAAAACATTCGGAAGGGAAAATAAATGGGGGTGAGTCTTACATATGGTACGCCTGGGATCAACCTGAGAGCAGCGGGAGCCCACTTTCTAAAAACGATGATTTTGTATGGGAGCCTCATTAAATGGTAGAGATAGGGGGTGGGTATGTTCGAAAGAAATATTCAGGAGGAAAAATTAAAGGGGGTCAGTCTAAAATTTTAACCCTCTAAGAGCAACTTCTGAGCAGCTGTGGAGCAATTTATCGACATTTTATTTTCAATCACTTTTGAAATTAGTGCATTTTATCTTTATGCACATTTATAAATAAATTTATATTAAAATACAAATATTATGAATGTAGCTTTTATGAACTAAGATAATTTGCATTCGGCCTTATGCTGAATATCGTCTAACTCATCGTTGACGATCGTCTATGAGTATCGTCGAATCTATCGTTTCGTCAATGCTTCAGTATGCTGTACAAGCAACGTAGACGAAACGTTGTGAATTGAATAAACACGGAAACTCTATGAGTGAGAAATTTTTTTTTTGGGTATTTCATGAAGAAAATTCTGTCACTTCATCTGATTTTTGTTTTTATTTGAAAAAAAGAGCTTTGTGCAGCGTTCCTATGGACATATATCTATTATGTATCATTTTCTTTTGAACCCGGCTAAGTTTGTAAATTTGCCATTTCAATTGGTACATTGGCTCTAGAAGCAGTTTGCTTAATTTGCTTTTCTATCATTGTTTTAATCTGCTTCAACTGGGTGGAAGGATGACGCCTCGGTGAGCAGCGTACCCGCTCTGGCGAGTTCGTCCGCCTCGCAGTTGCCTACGATACCCCTGTGTCCTAGCACCCAGAATAATGAGACGTTGGAGCCTCTAGCTAGGGTGTTTAAGGATTTTCGGCACGCCAAGACCAGCGTTGATGAGATGGTCGCCGCTGCCAGCGACTTGATGGCTGCCTGACTGTCCGAGTATATGTGGACATCCGGTTTGCACGCGTTCTCGCGCATAAGCCGTATAGAAGCCTGGTAAATGGCCAAAACTTCTGTTTGGAAGACACTGCAATGATCAGGAAGGCGGAAGGAAAGGCGAAGCCGCAGTTGACTGCAGAAAATACCACAGCCAATCTTGTTCGCCAAGTCTTATGGGACGACTAGCAAAATCTACGCCCTCCCCCCCCCCCATTGCAAAGGGCACCCATTGGGAAACAGGAGATCCAAATTTCATTTCAGTATCGTTTTAGTTTCGTCAGCAAAATTTTCGACGATAGAAATATTTGACGATAGACGAAAAGCGAAGGCGATAGCGATGACGAGCATAGCACTCCATCGTTAGCTGACGATACGACGATGAACAACATACAAAAGTAGACGTATCGTCATTTTTTTAGACGATGACGATATTCAGCATAAGGCCGATGAAGTTTTTTGAAATCCGTTTGTATGGGAGGTGGTCGAAGTTTTGGTCCGATTTCATTGAAAGTAGGCTCTTTAGTAGTAGGTTCTTTACTCATACAATAACTGTATACCAATAAGTAATAAGTAAGCATTGCAGTAATAAGTAAGTTCGGACAATGCAGCGTATACGTGATGCCTTTTTTAGGCTATCGAATGTTGTCTTGTAACACCGTGCGACAGCATTTTTCACACCGGGAAAAATCCATATGTGCGTGAAACTAGAGACCAAATATAGTAATACTGCGTACTCATTTTTTCATTTCTACATCCTTTGTTCTTTTAAAAGGACTTCAAAATTATGAAGGGGATAAAAAATAAAAAAAATATAAAAAATATTTAACCTCGTTAAAATATGGCGATATGCATATCAAATGAAAGAGGAAAGGCTCAAGAATTTAAATAAAATTGATTTTTTATCTATTTGTAAAAAAAAAAGATATGAAAAAGGGCGTTTGAAAATTTTAATCCTTTATATCCTTGAAAATTTATATAAAATTTTCTTGAAAAGTAACTATGTTAAAACCCAAAATCTCCTTGATCACGTGTTGGAAAGTGGTTTCAATCTTTCCCATAGTACCTTAACAATTAATTAAATTACCTTAAATTGAATTAATAATTGATTAACATGCAATAAATGCACTAGAAGATAATTACATTATATTTTTTAAAACTTTTTCCAGAATGCAAAATTGTCTGACAGTGTAATTGGATGGTGTAGTCTGGCGAGAATGTTAAAAAAAGAAGCTTTTCCGCTTTCAGCGAATGCACCGCTGATAGCGTCCATGACATTGTTGAGGAATTGCCTCTTAAAATGCCAGCAGCCTGTTGTGTCCCTGCACACACACACACACCTATGCCAGACACACACATACATACACAAATGCATGCACACACACCCAGGTGCAACTTTAAGGGCTCAGGGGGCCTTTCCCATCAATTGGATTTAATGCGGAAGTTTGGTGTTGGAAATATTAAAAAACAACAACAAACTGCTTTGTTATTGTTTTAATGAACTCAATGTTTCAGTCATTCGGAAATGCTTGTTTAGGAATTGAGAAAGCAAACTTTTTCAAATGTCATCGAAATGTTTGGAGCGCCTGATCGTCGCGTACGCCACTGAGTGTGTCGTATGCACTTTTGTTTTGTAATGGAATACGGAGGGACAGACGATGCGCGCTATTGCCAACTCGGCCAACAATGTTGACATCACCATCAGCGCCACCAACAATTCCATGCATCACTGCTGTATGTGCTCGTGTTGTTGTTGTTTTTGGGTGTTCATTGCAGCGCGACCACTGATGGCGGCGCGCCGTTGCTTGAGCTGCGGTTATGCACTGCAAATGACTGCCGCCCGGACGCGAATGTTTTATGGTGTCGGTGTGTGCGCAGCCTCATACAACAGTCGCCGTATATGTGTGTGTGTTTGTGTGTGTGTGCGCAGGCTCATCATTGTCACAGCCAGTGAGTTTAAGTTATGCGTGCGAATTTTTTGTTTTTTTCCATTTGCCTCTGGCACCATTAGCGTTGTCGCCGGGCTGGGGGCGCTGGCGATGAGTTGGTTAACTGGTGAAGTGCTGCAGGGGCGGAAAAGGGGGTTGACTGCACGGATTAGTGGGTCGTCTGCTTAGTTTGTTGGCTGGATGCGTTTTGTGGCACTCTCGCCATTTCAGTTTGCTGTCCCTATTCTCAAGTGGCTACGTGTTAGTGTTAGTGTGTGTGTGTGTGTTGTATCTGTGTCACGTGCTGTCAGTGTGTGCGAATGTGTGTGTGTTTGTGTGCCACACTCCAGCTTGTGGCGCTCTCATGCGAAGCTTCTGGCTATTCAGCTGCGTGTCTGCACACTTCTGTCGGCTCCTGCCGGCAGCAGCCAGTGTTGCCATGCGAATGCATTCTACTGTAAAGATGCTCGACGTAAATTTGCCTGCATTTTTACTTTGATTAATGTCCTGGCAAATATTGCCCGATAAAATATTATGGTGAAGTCAACTAACCAACTAACCAACCAACCAACCAAACACCCAACAAACAGTCACAAAAACAACAACAACAGGAACAACAACAATGCCACCAGCAGTTACCTTCTGCCGTAGGCGTTGCGGTCGTTGTTGTTGCAGTTGCGTAGCAAATTTGTGTCTAATCTGGGAATAGCATTTGTCGGCAACCCCCCCCCGAAATATGTGGATCGACTATAAAACTACATACAAATTAAAAGACATTTTATAAATTTTAAGGAATTACTTTTTAAAACCCCCCCCGAAATATTTTTCTGGATCCGCGCCTGACTGCAGCTAACTTTGGCTAGCGCGTTGTCACCCTCTCGCTCTGCTGCTGTCTTTTCACACGTTCTGCGTGTGTGTGAGTGTGTGTGTGCGTGTTGTTGAGTGGAATTTAGCCTCTGAGTTGGCCATTGCTGACATTGGTTTAGTCGCATTTCACTGGTAGTATTATTGCTGGGGCTGTTGTTGTTGTTGTTGTTGTTTTGTTGGCATCATCAGCAGCATCAGCAACATGCATGTTGCCTGCAACTGCCATGCGGTTTCTTCGTAATTTGCGTGCTTTTCTAGTTGCTTGTTGTTTTTTGTTGAGCTGCCACTGTCACTGGCGTTGCAGTTGTTGTTGTTGTTGTTGTTGTTGTTGTTGAAGTCTTTTCTCATAGTCATCATCATCATCATCATCATCATAATTTTTCAGCATTTCTGCGCAATGCATTTTTTTCTTTTTTTGTCGTTTTTGTTGCTTGCATTCATTGTAAATGTTGCTGAATGTTGATTGCATTTGTGTGTGTAGTTGTTGTTGTTTTTGTTTCTGTTGCCTGTGAGAATGTCCGGATTGTTTGATGTCTGTGTATGGAACTTATGTAATTTTTGGTTGGTTAGTTAGCAGATTTGGTCAGAGATTGCTTTGCACTGTGGGTTGAAACATTTAGTGCGAACTTGGCACTGACAAATGGAAAGAAAAGAATCAGGCAGCATGTCAGTATTTTCTTGTGAAGTAGATTTTGGTAATAGCAAAAAATTGTGTTACAATTCAAACTGCGACTTCTTAACCTATGTTGAAGCAAACGATTCCTGAATAGTGAAATACCATTGGAAGAGTAATTGAAGTAAGAAGTAAAAGAAGAACAAGTTACGGGTGTTAGATCCTGGAACATTTCATGAGACAAACAGAGGTTGATAGGTGAAAGTATTTTCTTAGTGAAACCTTTTGCGCAGAATTCAATGAATACCTGCCGGTTGGACGGCTCAACGAATGGATTAACGTGGCTAACCGGATCCTTCTGCGAAGGTAGTAATGGCTTCAAGAGGCAGGGAAAGCACAAGTTACTGGCCTTATATCCTGCACCTGACATTGGACCCACCAGTGGCGCACGCAGGAATTATTTTGGGGGGCTTTTGTGTAACTTTTTTCAGAACTTTAAAATAGAATAAAATTTAGATGTATGAATCTTACTGAGATCCAAAACATGTATGTATGTTTTCCCTACCTGACATATTTTGGTACTGAATGTTCAAATAAGAAAATTAGTTAAAAGGGACACAGTTTTTCTCTTTCCTTTGATACCCATATCTTCATCATTGCACAACCGCAAATATTAAAAAAAATATTTGAAATGTGTATGTCCTTAAAATTTGGAAGTCTTTTAAAAAGGACTTTGGGCCAGAAAATGAAAAACTGCTTATGCCAGGTTACTATAAATAACCTCTAGTTTCACGTCTATATCAACATTTGGATGGGTCTCGGCAAAAAGCAATTTTTTTTCGCACGGTTAATAAATGTAACAGGTGTGACAATTAAGTAATGAGACTGATTTTATTGCCGCGCTTGTGGTAAACCTGCGACCTTGAAATTCCCTTCCACGGCATCCTTCCCCTCACCATTGATATATTACCATCGCTCTAGCTTGTTTAGTTCGCCTGCTGTGTCGTGTTAAGTAGACGTGTGTTGGTGGTGCTCGTCACGAAAATGGTGAAACGAAATCAAGAGCAACGCGTCGCGATAGCGTTGCGTTTTGATAGCCGTGGAATCGTCCACAAAGAATTTTTTCCATCGGGGCAAACCGTAAATCAAGTCTACTATCGCCAAGTAGTCGAAAGATTGCGAAAACGAGTGAACAGGGTGCGCCCAAACATCGCTCGTAACTGGATCCTTCATCAGGACAACGCGCCGTGCCACACCGCCCTCAGCGTGTCCCAGTATTTGGCCTCTAAAGGGATCGCCGTGTTGCAACAGCCGCCTTAAGTATTCGCCCGAGTATTTTTTGTGGTGATCGGTGGTCAAAGGAACCCATTTTGAGTCGATTACGGACATCCAGGCGGCCGTGACGAGGGTACTGGCGGACATCCCAGTCGAAGCGTTCCATAAATGTTACGAAGCATGGAAAACGAGCTCGAATCGTTGTATAGCTGCCCAAGGGGACTACTTTGAAGGGGATGGCTGAGTTTTGGAATCATTTTTAAATATACGGTTTTTATGGAATCAGTCTCATTACTTAATTATCACACCTCGTAAAGTTCGTGATTTCACTCAGTGCATCATAACATTGTTTTTCTTCTTTCAATTCTATTCATGTTTGGCTCAATATTTTCACAAATAATATATCTTTCATCTTAGATTTTGAAACCAGACGAGATCATTTATTTTATCTATAAAAAAACCCAATCGAAAATTTATGAGTTTTGAAAATGGTTGTAAAAACAACTTTATTACAACTTTCACTGTCAGTAATTTCTCCAAATCTCATCAAATTTGTACAATCTGTATATTTCTGGAAAGGCTGAGGTATTATCTTCTGACCGACGGACAGCTTACGTTAGTCGGATCATTCGTTTACGAGATATGTGCTCATAACTGAAACAACAGGGAAAAACTGTTTTTTCGAAGATTTTTCGCGTTTTCGAAAAATCTAACAAACATTTTTTGATCTTCAGTTTCGTGTTCAGCGACCCAAAGTTAGTTTAGAAAACACTTTTATTTCTAAATGTGTCGAGTAGTGTTATTGATCATTGAATACACCGTGCTACAGCATTTTTCACACCGGAAAAATCCATATGTGCGTGAAACTAGATACCAAATATAGTAATACTGTGTACTCAGTTTTTCATTTCTACATCCTTTTAAAAGGACTTCAAAATTTTGATGGTGATAAAAATAAAAATAATTTTTTTAATAACTTTCGAACTCATAAAGTTAGAGTAATGAAATTTTGGCACGTGATCAGGGAGATTTGTGGTTTTAACATACTTACCTTTCAAGAAAATTCGATATAAATTTTCAAGGATATAAAGGATTAAAATTTTCAAATGACCTTTTTCATATCCTTTTTTTACAAATAGATAAAAAATTAATTTTATTTAAATTTTTGAGCCTTTCCTCTTTCATTTGATATACATATCGCCATATTCGAACGAAGTTAAGTATTTCTTTATTTTTTTTAATTTTGTATCCCCTTGAAAATTTTGAAGTCCTCTTAAAAGGACAAAGGATGTAGAAATAAAAAACTAAGTACGCAGTATTACTATGTTTGGTCTCTAGTTTCACGCCCATATGGATTTTTTTCGGTGTGACAATTTTTTTAAATTTTTGTCGCACGGTGATAAATATGCGACGGTTATAATTTAAATTTCTGTACTAACTTAAAGATATTTCGGGGGCGGGTTTAAACCCCAAAAACCCTCCCCTGTGTTCGCCACTGGGACCCACACAGGCTTATTTGCTTATTGATACATTTTCATTAGATTGAAAAGAAATCCAGTTGGTCTTCTAATTGACCCAGAAATTTTTCCAGCGATTGTTTCAACCAAAAATAGAAATCAATGAGTACCAGCCAATTTTTCAGCTGATGCTGAACGTAAGTAGAAATAAATTGCAACTCTATTCACTTATGTCATTTTCATTTTAAAGCAGCAAATCTGTGCCCCTCATACCATCATCATTTATTAAAAATATTTTAAAAGTATTTTCAAGTCGTTGATATCACAGCATTTTGTGCTCTTGCTATTATTGTTGTTGTTGCAGTTGTTTTTGTTGTACCATATTTTTGGTGCCTGGGCGCGCGTGTGATGTGTTGTTGATAAAGTGTGAAGTATTGTCAACACCAAAACCATCACCGACAGCACCAATAACATCACCACCCCGCACATTGTTAGCACTTACAGCAACAACAGCAGCAACAGCAACAGCAGCGACGACGGCGGGCGGGTTGGCATCAACCGCTACTACGTGCGCACAGTTACCGCACGTGCCACCACCATGCAACAGCATTGTTTTTGGCTTGCTTGCTGCATGTTGCTGGCTGGTTGTTTATGGTGAGGGCGGTGCTGCTGTTTGTTTGTTGTTGTTTCGGTTTTTGCAGCGAGCGCCTTTCGCCGCTTGTGTTCTTGAATGTGTCAGCTGCCTGTCGCCGCTTATATGGCGCGCTCAGGCCACAAAATGTTGTAGCAGTTGTTGTTGTGGTGTGCTTGTTGGTGTTTTTGTTGCATGTGCATCAAAATAAAAAAAAACAACCATGCAACTTATGCTGATGCTGTGGAAAGCGCGCAAGACTGCATTTGATTTTATACGTGTTGGGTGAGGGGGCTGAACGGCAGGTCGATGCACGAGTACGTGTGTGTGTGTGTGTGTGTGCGATTCGGTTTTCGGCGCTCCTTTGCAGTTGACAAAATATTTTTATCGCAAAAATACAACACGCGCACTCACAGCCACCGCAACGCTGGCCGCAATACGTTGCTGCATGTGTGTGGTGTGTGTGTGTGTGTATGTCGTATAAAAATACTTTATGTTGCTGCTATCTCGCTCAGTCACGACCATAATCACTCGTCCATGCAGCATAAAGTTTTCCGCTTTTACCATACCAACAAAAACAACAACAGAAACAACACCAACTATGATAACAACAACAATAGCACTCCAACTGTCCGACAATTGTCGGCGTCGGTTATTTTTTTGTGGTTGCCCTCCCTCCCACCGCTCACCACTCTTGCAAAGCGCTTTTGTGCGCTTCCTTTACTGTTGATTTGCTCTTTTACAACTTTCAATTGTTGTTGGTCGCTGACAATGAGCGTTTTTGCATTTTATCGTTGTTGTTGTTGTTGTTTTTTGGTGCTGTGGCTTATCATTTTTGGCTTTCGGCCGGCGCCACCACGGAATAGTTGGTAGTAGGTCTGTCACTGCGTCCCTGCCGTCCGTCACAGTTGCCAAAAAACAAAAACACTCAAATCCCCCAAAAGGAGTAAAGAAAAAAATTCAATTATCTTCACTTGAAGGCGCATCGTGATGCAAATTCGGTTCACAGCGAATGCAAATGAAAACTTTTCATAATTTCATCGCTTCCATTCTCAGCGCTCATACAACAACACAGCTGTTGTTGTCGGTTATCCATTGGTCGCTGTTCGCTGTTCGCTGCCTGCTGTCGTTTGCCGTTGTCTGTTGCTGTCTGCTGGCTGTCTGTCTGTCTGCCTGCGCACTCGGCCTGCATGCGGAAGTTGAAAAGCGGGCTGTCTGTCGCCTCGACCGATGGTAGCGTGCTGATAATTGTCTTTGTTATGCGCCATTCAAATCCTTTTGACTAAGTGGTGACTAAGTTTTCAGTTTGCAGACTTTCGCTTGTGATCTCTCCCACTCCATGCACTTACTCACTCTCTCTCTCTTTCGCTCTTTAGCGAGAGAGGCTAACTCGCTTTCGGTGTGTGTCTGTTTTTGACGGATGGGGTTAGAGTTGCAAAAGTTGCGACTGTGCTGCCATCAGGTTCAGAGCACTTTAAACATTTCTTCGTAACTATTCAAGAGTTACTACTTTTATGTAAAGTAATGAGTTTAAAATTTGTTTTGTATTCAATGAGATTAAAAACTAAACTTTATTCTATGGCAGTGTCACACATAAAATTTCATATGAGGGGATTTTGTACACAACTTTTGAGCCCAATACCAATTCTAAACCATATTTGAAAGCCACTATTTTTGTAACAAATTGATATATGGGTATTTGAATCCTCTTCTAGCACCCAGCCCCCTTATGAGCACCACTACTCTCAGGTTTTAAAGAAGACCTGCTGACTCATTCAAAAGTTATAGAGCGAATCAATCGGTTGACAGGTGGATCGGAAGATGGACTTTACTATCGATACTTAAGGAGATTCAGATCTTGAGCCCGCATCGGGCACGCCTCCTTCAAGGCATTATAAGCGTCTGGTCAAAGCTTATGAATACAAACTGATTGAATACAAGACTCGTACAAGATAAAATTATTATTAAATAAAACGTTGAACATGCTCGAATGGAAGGGATCTAAAATGTGAGTATAGACATGATTTAGTGTTGTATGGAGATTCCTCATAATGGGCTCTCGATGCTCCGCAACCTCTCATTTTATGCGGTTTGGTGAAAAAGTGCATGAGCCAACAAGTTAAATGGCGTCGCATCGAGGTAAAAATTAACAAAAAAGCTGGGAAATTCGACAAATTGCTCCACAGCTGGTTAGAAGTTGCTCTTAGAGTGTTAAAATCTATGACTCACCCCCACTAGTTTTCTCTACTCAACATTTCTTTCAAACATATTTATACCCCATCTCCAACCCTTAATGGGGCTCCCATACAAAATGGTTGTTTTTATAAAATAGGCTCCCACTGCTCCCAGGTTGCCCCCAGACGTGTCAAATGTATGACCGACATCCATTTATTTTTTCTTCCAAATGTTTCTTCCAAACATACCTACCCGCTATCTCCAAGTCTTAAGGGTGCTGCCATACGAAACTGGCCATTTTCTATGCAATTGGCTCAATGGTAGTAGTTAAGTAAGCGAGAAAATATCGTATCTCGGAAACTACTGAACCGATTTGAATGATTTACTTAGTGATCTAAAACATTCTTGAATGCAAAAAATACATAATATATTAAAGTTCGAAAGTTCACCACCAGAGGGCGTCTCCCATACGATCGGATTTGTGACGTTGTCAACTTTTGGGTGTCTACAAAGCAAAAATCAAAATGTATTGCCGAAACCCCATTAACCTTAGGCAGGAAAGAGTGTGTGGGGCACAGACCACACTTCGGAGACCGAAATGACTTATTGTGAGTTTCTTTTTATTTTTTTCTGAAGCTAATCAACAGTTTCAATCCGTGCCAAACCAGTTTCGACTTCTTGATGAAAGAGATTCATTTAGAAATTTCGACTTTTGCCACACAAGCCGGGTCCGTCAGCAATCTTCACCGGGCACAGTGGCACAGGAAGTGTAGTACCTTCTACCTCTTCGTTATCTCCACAGCTTCTGCAGACACCACTAGACGCGAGGTGCCATTTGAAAAGTGTCTGAAGATCCAAGTACAGACATCTAACCACATATTTAATTAAGCACATATAACCAGGGACCGTAGTTAAAAAAAAAAATATAAAACTTATCTTTCGATTTTACTTTGCGCTCACCAAAAAAACATTTTTTGTTTTATAAGAAAATAATAATTATTTGTTGTTTTATTACAAATACACACACAAAATAAAAATTATGGGGCCTAACGTGAAAAATAAATAAAACGGAAAAATAAATTCTCATTTTGCGAGTGAAAAATATTAAAAAAAAAAAATAATTTTTATTTTCTGATCGAAAAAAATCAACAAGTAAATATTTTTCTTTGAGCGGAAAATAAAAATGGAGAAATATTGGTTTATTGCTTTTTCGACAACTGCTTTCAAAAACAATCACTTTTTTGCACTATATGATACGTGGGTGGTCCGATAATTACTTAGCCTACAAAAGAAAAACGAAAAATTTTGGAAAAGTGGCGATTTATTTCTCAACGTAGTCTCCCGTAGACCCAGCGATGCTCCAACTTCTTTAACTCGTCTGAAAAATACGTTTTATGGAGGCCTCCGTGGCGGCGATAACCTCCTCATTCGACTTAAATTTCTGCCCGTCGAGTGACTTTTTCAAGTTTGGAAACAAAAAGAAGTCACAGGGGCCAAATCTGGAGAATACGGTGGATGGGGCAGCTGTTCGTAGCCTAATGCGACCAATTTGTGCGAATCACCGACCGATATTGCTCTTTTTCCATTTTTCTAAAATCCGCGGACACGTTCGTTTCCACACGTCAAAAGAAAACTACAAATCCAATATGGCTGAAATTTTGACACTAGCCGTCTACGAGGATGTACTAAACGATAGTAAATTTCTCTTACGATTGTGGCACCATCGGGCGGTGGGTGCCCGATGGTGCCACCATCGGACTGCCCACGTATATCTGCAATGCTTAGTTCATCTTGATTTGTTTGATTAAAAATATTGAATAGATAATTATTATTTACGGTCCCTGCATATAACTCATCACTTATCATAACTATAACTAATCATAAATAACTAATCACTAAACCATTAATTAATTAATCCATCCATTAATCCATCTAACACAGATGTTCTTTTCTAAAAAAATTTCAAAACATCGACAAAACATCTAATTACTTATAATATTCATAGCTGTCTATTTCGGTGTGAAGCTTCGATTTAAGAAAATTAAAGATGTTGTTTAGAATAAGTTTGAAATAAGAAGCTAAACATTGGGCCTGATCTGTTACAGACAGTTGAATTTGCAGCAATTTAAGCGTTTAAAAATCGTTGGGTTGAAAATAAGTTCTGAAACGCAGCGTCATATGTTGTACATATATATTGGTACATAGTAGTGGTACAACCCATCATAAGCTGCAGATCCTTTTCCAAAATACAAAGATCAATTTATATTATATATTATCAGATCATTGTTGTGTCTTTAAAACTAGCGCAACCTCAGCACTCGAGGTTATCCTACAACTGATTCTACTATATTTGTTTTCAAGACAATCTGCTCTTATGGCTAGTCATAGTCTGAGAAGCTCGAAACAATGGAAGTATTCTAGGATTGGTTACTCTCTTCAATAGCCACACATATGGTCAAAGTCGGGAAATAAACAAGACAACAGCCCCAAAAGTCAACGGTCCTCTTCTTACCCATCTACTTGTTCCATATTTAATGTATTTAAAGTCTTAAATTAAACTATTTTAATAAAATCATGTTTTACTTTAATCTTTCAACACTTTGAGTATAATTTTTATACAACGTTTTACTTTAATTGCATTTTGCTTTAATTTTACTTTTATGACTGACTGCTTGGAAAGGAGATTTCTACGAACTGCAAATTCATTAATTCCGTTGATGCAATTAAGAAAATTAACACTTGACTATAGTTATAAATTTCAATGTAATTAGCGAGCACAAGTTTCAAGTTTGTGACACTCAAACGAAATGTTCAGTAAAAACAAAAACAGAAAGAAAACATTCGGCTGAAAAGTTTAAGGCAAATTTTGAGAAGTATGACTGTTTTAATGCTCAAACATATGAAAATGTTTATAAAAGTTTTGATGAATTAAGTGTGAAATGTATTCGTTACAAATGATGTCGAGAAACGATGGGATGAAGGAATTAATTTGTACGGAAGGAAGAAGAGGACTAAGATCTGTCATTGCTTGGTGTAAGTGAATGAAGAGAGTTGCGTCTGGAAATAATCCTTGTGTATTTTTTTTTATAAAACAGTGGAATAAGAAGCCTGCAAGATAGTAAAGCATGCTGAGTGAAGCTCTACCGTTTGAGAATGTCTTTAAAATAATCAATCAACAAACAGACACAACTACAAATAAGCAACAAACAAACATAGATCAGCGAAGAGAAAGCAGTATTGCAGGATCTGCGGATATTCAAATCATTTGTGGTAAGTGGTTTTGGTCAGGGACAGATTCAGAAAAATGTTTTGGGGTGCGGGTGGTTTCAAACGTAATTCTTTAGTATTTTTTAAAACCATTCGAAAAACAAAAATGCCTTTTAATTTGTATGTAGTTTTAAAGTCGACCCTAATATTTTGAGGGGGGCGGGGGGTAATCAACAAAACCACCCCCTGAATCCGCCACTAGTTTAAAAAATAATATAAATATAATATAAATAAATAAATAAATATAATATAAATAAATAAAAAATAATTTATTATTATTTATCTATTTATTTATTTATTTATTAATTAATTACTTGATTATTATTAATTATAATTAATAATTTAAATTAATTAACTATTTATTTATTTATTAATTAATTACTTGATTAATTAATTAATTTGTTTATTAATTTTTTATTTATTAATTAATTACTTGATTAATTAATTAATAAATAAATAATAAATAAATAAATAAATAATTAATTTAAATTAATAATTATAATTAATAATAATTAATTTTTTAAATAATTAATTAATTAATAAATAAATAAATACATAAATAAATTATAAATTATTTTAATCAATATTTTTAATTTTAATTCATTAATAATTTAATTTATAAATTAATTAATGTATTTATTATTATTGAATTATTTGTACAGCTTAAGACTATAGAACTTTTATAATTACATCAACAGATTAAATAAATTGTTAAAAAAAAAATTGTTGGGCATCTTTTCAACTATTTATTTCTGTTAATTTGATCACTGACTTTAATTTTAAGTTGAAATATTTTTTTAGAATTCCACTCTTTATTATAAACATTTTTTCGCTGGCGTAATGTACCATGAAATTGTGACAATCTGCAATCATTAACAAGTGATGCCAAAGTAATGAACAAAATTTGTAATCACAACTGAGAAAAGTTGAATGCCATAAAAAAGCTACTGCGCGTTTGTCTTTGTGTGTGTGTGTCTTTCGCTTTCGTGTTGGTGTGTTGTCGGAACGTCGCCATGACAGCTGACAAGCTGAGAACTATTTGAAAGTGCCAATTTTACAGCGAAATCAACATAATCGAAATTGTGCTGCAACGTTGTTTATCAGCGCAAATGACAAGCGACAAACGACGCCGAACGACAAGTGTGTCTGTTGCGGATGAAGCAGCAACAACAACAACAACAACACCAAGAATACCAGCAATCGATGTTGCGCCTTAATTATGCGGCAAATCGTGCGCGCAGATCATCAATCATCGCTTAACAGTGGCCCGCAGCTGGGGGAGGGTGAGGCGAATTGAACGGAACGTGTGGAGGGTAGCAAAGTTGGACGGCAAAGTGTCGAAGATGCCACGGCGATAGTGGCTGAATGGGAAGAGAAGATGGGAGACACGAAGGTGCGGGGACTTGAAGCGAGCGGCGCTGTGCTGCGGAAGGGTTCGGCGTGAAAAATTATAAATAAAATTGTGGTAATTTAGTAATGACACGCGCGTCAGCGTAAAATTCAAATGCAGTTCATCAGCGCGACCGCGTACACAGCGCGCATCCATCATCGCGCACGCCATGCCACGCCACTTCAGTTCGGTTCAGTTCAGTTCGGTTTGGTTTGGTTTGCTTCAATACGCCGCCCTCGATCTACTCTACTCTGCTCTGCTCTGCTTCGAACGAGCGCACAACAACTGCGCCACAAAGGCGTGTGCCGCGTTCGCTGCCGCTGCCGCTGCTGTCACTTGGCGCATTCCCATTCGTATTTTACTTGGCCGCAATTAGATTATTAGTTTATATTTTTAGTAGCATTTTAACGCTACTTTATGCGGCTGCGTCGCGTCGTTATTTATGCATCGCTTCACGCTTCGGTGTCGGTGTCGGTGTGCGCGGAGGGTGTGCCGCCGCACAATTTATGACGTCCGCAGACGCTGCGCTTTGTTGTTTGCATGCGCTGCTCCCATCCACGTCACCGATCGGCGACAACCGCACCAACTCTTTCGGCTTGTTTATTTATTTATTTTCAGAGAAATTTATAATTTTTTGTGTCTTATTGGGCGCACATTTAATTGGCTGACACTTCCGTTTATACTCTTTTTCGTTTGAGACATTTTTTGTGGATAGAATTTGTCGCATTAGTTGCAGCACTAATAAAGCTAATTAATAAATTGTAAGATACACGATTTCTTTTCGATATTTTGAAATATGTTTAATACTTTTGGAAATACTGAAATAAATTATAAGTCTGGTCATATGGAAAAGTAGCTTAAGTCGAAAATTAAAGTTTGAAAACTGTGTGCACATAAGTTGGTCTGACCAATGCATTGTTGTTTGAAAAAAAAAACAGGATTTTTCAAAACGTATGAACAGATGACTTCTATAAATCTCCCAACGCAATAACTGAATTTTCTCTTATGTCGACTTGAGCTACTCTTCCACATGATCACAGATATAATATGGGATTTCATTTTTGTCTGAAGCATAAAAAAGGTTCATGGCGATTGTCTTCAGCTTCATTGTGGACGGACACAAAAAACCAGAGGAGAGTTGTGCATAGTGGGATCTCTTCAAATGTGGGCCTCAAATGTTTCTCCGATAAACAAAATTTCACAAACTAGTTTTTTCATCATATTTGTCTGTGATTATTTGATAATGTTTTTTTGTGCCATAACAACTGTAAGTAAGCGCATTGGGTTCGATTGTTTTTTTCTCTTTAAGATTCCAAAGTGATTTATGTTCATATGCAGTACTAAAAACATTTTTGATGTTATATGAAAATGTCCACTAATTTATAATGTGAAACTTCAATTGTCTTCTAATGCGGGAATTTCTTTGGTTTTCGTTTGCAAGTTTTTGATTTCAGATTTTTGATTTTTTATGCAATTTTCTAGGTTTTGTTTACAAGATCATATTGCAATTTGTCATTTCAGCCCAAAATAAAAAATTCAGAATTCTTTTGACTTTGATGTATTGCTTCGAGCAATAAAAAAAGGTCAAGTTAAACGCGAAGCTTTTGCACTTTTGAAAATTGTGACTCCGATTTAGACGGGAAATAAATTTCCTTACATTCATGGTAAAGGAAAATTTCTTAATTTGAGGCTCTCACTTCAATTACTTAACACTTTCTGTCCATCATACGTTTTATTGAACGAATGGTAGAGTCCCACATTAAAAAACCATTTTTTTTTTAAGAATAAAAAAAAACCATTTTGTTTATAGTGATTTTAAAAAATTTTAAGCCTTTCAGAGTATTGAAAAAAAACAACATTTTCAAAATTATATTAATCAATATATTAATCAATCAATCAATTAATCAATACTATCAATTCAATCCTATTAAGCAGAAAGATAGTCATTTAGAGTATCTATCCAATTATATATTTATTTGAAGCTCGAACAAATTTTCATTGTAAAATATTAGTGTCCGACCGAATATTCGTCTTCGGCTTCGGCTTCGGTATTCGGCCTATTCAGCCAAATTTAACTATTCGGCTTTGGCCAAAATAGCTGAATACTTTTGCCGAAGGTTTTCGCTGTGTAAAGTCAATTTGCTCTGTTTCGAAGTGTTTTATCAAACGGCTTTTAACGATATTTCGAACTCAAAAAAAAAATGATCAATAAAAAAATTATATCTATTCAGCTATTTATGACAATTGAATTATTAGATTTTTGTTATTGTAAGAAACGGAACTCTAAGACTATTTTTCGTTTTTTCCTGATATATATCTATATATATATATATTAGGGATTGCAATCCCGGGATCGCGAATCCCGGAATCCCGGGATCCCGGACAATTTCAGTCCCGAAAAATCCCGGGATTGACAAAATCCGATCCCGGGATCGAAACAAAAATAAAGCTTACTTTTTGCTTTGTCACGTTGAGCTCGAAAAATGCAACCCTTCTTATTTAACACAAAAAATAAATTGCCCATTGCCTGTGACGTTTGAATAAGTGTTAATGCAACAATAGCTCTGTTTGTGTATAACTACTTTTTACAAATTTGTACAAATTAGCTCTGTTTTGGTACTTTTTCAGTACAAATTTGCCAGTAACCAAAATCAGAAAAGAATCAGAAAAAGATTTTAAAAAGTAAACAACCAGAATTTTCTAAAAACATGCAACTTTAACTCTTCTTTACACTAATGTGACTTGTCACATTCACAATACACAGGGAAAATTGTGTAAATAAGAGGATTAAGAAAGAAACACCTAATATAAAACCATCAGCATTTGAGAATTTAAACTATAGCGAAGCTTGAATTATTGATAACTATTACTCACACCGAATTTGAATGGCCAAAACTTGAAGCTTTACCTATAATACGATTTGATCTACTAGTATTGAACCAGAGAGATGCCTTTTTCAGGAGGTTAGCCAGGTGATTTGGTAATTATATGCGTTTTTAAGTTATTTGTCATAAATATTTTGTTGTTAGTTTTAAATTAAGAACACAGAATTGTATTTAATACATAGATATAATTTATTTGATTGAAAAAAAGTCTGAACTAGTTCCTTAAAGTAATATATTCAATCCCGAAAAAAATCCCGGGATCCCGGGATTGTGATTTTCAGTCCCGAAATCCCGGGATTGTAAAACTGGTCCGGGATTGCAATCCCTAATATATATATATATATTATTTTATTAATTCTTAAGAAGAACAAAGAAAATGGCTAAATTTGGTCAGTTTCTCCCTTAACCCTAATTCCCAGAATTTCAAAAGTAACGTAAACCCAGAAGTGAAACGTTCGGGCTTATATGAGCTAAATTACTGAAAACATTTGTTTACAAAGTACAAAAACTGTCTAAAATGCCAAATTTATATATGCAATATAATTCTAACCTTCCATTAGAGGATTACATAAAATAATGGAATCGGAAATCTTTTGGATTTATCACCATTTGAAATCTTTAGTGAGACTGTGAGGCTCACTTCTGGGAATTAGGGTTAAAAGAATTTTTATTAGTATTCAGCTTCGACTTCGGCCAAAAGTTCATCTTCGGTCGAACACTATAAAATATGAACATTTTCACTAAAGACAACTCTCTCTGACTATTAAGAATGTCTTCAGGTTCATTGTGTATGAATCCATTAGTAAATTTCAGTTCGACCTCTTGACGAACTACAGAAAATCTCAAATATAGCAATTTCTGCTACATTTGCCAAGTCTATGAGGAAACTTGACTCATTGGTGCAAAGTAATAGTAGTAGCTGCTCCTGAAAAACGGATCGTTGACATAGAAAGTACTGTAGCATTTTTCTCTCCTATACGTCCACTTATTGTAAACTATGAAGAAGACACATTCAGGAATAGCTGCGTCATAGGCAATCTAGAAATTGCTGGAATAATTTGCTGATAAATGGACTAACTGCAGAGGACTACGTCAAGCGAAACAATTCATGGCCCAAAAAAGGCGTATTCCACTCCTTTGGCTAAATTTAGTGAACCATTATATCGCCAGTGGGTACCTAACTGAGCATTGTTCACTTAGAAACCATCTGTAAACATGAGAAATTCTTTGACGGATCTTTGCAGGATATGCGAACTGAAACAAAAAAGTCGTTTCACTCTCTTTTCAAATGTCCTGAACTTAGCTTCAGTTCTTCAGATATTTTGTACATATTTATCGTTTTTGATCACAGATATATAATAAAAAAATTTTAATGATTTCAAATTATTTCATGATTTATATTTCTTTCTCATCTCCAGGGTTGCTGTGGACATCATTTGACGATAGTCAAAAATTTGAATGGGCTTCAAAACAATCGTTTTTCGTGTCCGATGATGCTTTTGATGCGCTTCGTTATAGACTTTCGACTTAAAGACAACCCGATTCAATTATTTTTAAGAGCCAGAGTAATCTTTATATCCCGACAGGTGCTGAAATTGGTCCTGATCCGACCATAGATTCATGCTCACAATGCACAGTGTAACAGTTTTATAAAAGTGGTGAGCAAACACTGTTCACATTGTAAACATTTTTTAGAAATTTATTGATCTAAATGAAAATGTTAAAACAAATTTGAACCCTACCACACCTATTTACCTCCCATACGAGTTAAACATTGAATATGAAATCAGTTGCTTAATGTTGTAATAAAACTGTTAGGGTCTGTAGGGCAATTCGGATGTTCAGACCAGGAGTCTCAAAATTAAAAACAAATTGTTAAGAATTTTGAAATATTATTTGTGTCATTGATAAAAATTTTTCAAATATAAATAAATCTTTCATAACAAAACAAAGCTCTTACTTGCTTTTTATAAAAGGGAAACATTGATATATGATTTGATAATGATGATGGAAATATGATTAAATAAAGGAATTTTCTGTGCACTTATTGAATACGACCATATTGCCACGCCTACCTATCAAATAGTGACGTATCACAATGCTGTTTATAAATATTTATTATTTTACTGCATTTGACTTTAGTCCTCTTTGAAATGCTTTAAGCTCTCTTTGATTGGCTCAACACTTATATTCGTTGCGTGAAAACACGCTGAAGCGATTCGACGCATACCTTGAATGGCAATTAATTAATTAATTATTCGAAACTGTTTCTTTCAGCCAATTGACAAATGCACAACTGAGCCAGTCAGCGGCTTCATGTGATGCGAGCGAAATGTTTGCATCGCAGGACAATTAAATATTTAACAAATGTTTTGAGCGTTCGGCAACAGATTGCGGTTGACCGCAGAGCTTAAATTGAAATTAACATCTTTGAAATGCTTTGCACACACCCACACATGCACTCTTGAGCACATGCGAATGTGTGTGTGTGTGTGTTTGTATACAGGCAGACACCTCCATACAAACGCACGCAGCCAATTTTAGTGGCAACCAGCAGCGACGACAAATTTATAGAAAATTACACATACTTGCGTGAAAACCACAACTTAAAGCAGTGTCGGTATGTGTGTGTCTGTGCGTATTCGTAGTTTATGTTTGTGCCATACATGTGCGGTCGTGTGTGTGTGTGTGTGTGGGTTCGGGCGCCACATTACCACAAGTTGCCATGAAACTGTACCAATTAATGTCGCCGTCGACTTTGGTTATGGCGTTTCGCTCTTCTGCCCGCGGCCACACCACATTGACATGTTGTGGAATGTGCGCTCCGCTTTAGTCCCTTCACCCCCTGCCAATGTTAACCCGTTCCGGAAATTTGTACGATATATCGTATAATTTTTTCTAAGATTTTTTATTTGACAGCGAACGCACTTTTTATGCACTTTTGCAAGTAGGCTGTGTTGTATCATTTTGTTTAAAAATATAAATCATAATAGCCGTGGCTACACAGTATAAGTGCGTTTTGTAAGCAGCTTTTTGCAAGAATTTAAAAAACCAGCAAATGCCGGTATTTCTGCGTAGGAATTTTTAAATATGTAATACTTTTTGGTACCAAAAACCGAAACAATTTCAAAATTTAAATCTCAGTTGACATTTTTAAATTTAACATTTTTTGCGTCTAAATATTTTTCCAGAGTCTTTAAAAAAAATTGTACGATATATCGTACAAATGATCACAACGGTTGCAAAGCTTTGTACGATATATCGTACAAATGGAAAGCAAAGGTGCAAGTTATGTTTGCATTTTTTTTAGGTTATAGGTTTGGTAACAGATTTTTGCGTGTTGGGCGTGGCAGGCATACGCCCATCTGTAAACCACGTAAATAATAATAAATAATAATTGACTGGCTCTGTAAACCACGTGGCTAATAAAATTCTACTATTCGGCAATTTTCGATTAAAAATAAGAAGAACTAGACGATTTTTTGTTTTACTGGGCAGACACAGGTTGTGTAAGGTTAGATATGCGTACTTGCCACTCCCACTACGATAAAGGAATCGGCTATATTCAGTATCTTTCTGTAAAACTGTACGAATTTTAATTTATTCTGTGTTTTATTGAGAGGAAAAGGGCTTTGCAATAACAACAACGGTTATATAAGGCCGAATAAATGTGAATCAATTATTTATATATAAAATTTATATAACTTTCGATCAAAATTAAATCACGTTTTGATTTTTTGTTGTTATAATTTATGTTTTCTATCAAAAAAATCAATGAATTGTTCATAAAACTTAAAACGGGAACCAAAAATTCATGAATTTTTACTCCTTTGCGGACCATTGTACGATATGGGGATTTTCACGTCAAGCGGACAACCCAAAAAAAGTGAGGTCATGATTTTTGTTTATATTCTGGTCAGTTATACTTCTAGTAGACGTGGATGTGTACACCCAATTTTTTTTTCGTATGATGTTTTTTTGCTGAGTTATGAGCTTCTAAAAATTGACTAAACATAGTCATGAATTTTTGGATGCTTATTATATGTATCAATTAATTTGTAAAAAAAACTAAAAAGTATTGTTTCTGATAGTAAAAAAGTTGTTTTTTTTTTATCGAATTATAAATTTTATTTTTTTTTACGTATAGTAAACCGGAAGTGAAAATTTGAAATCGATATTTGAGTAACTTCGACACTTTTTTTTTAATTATTTTAACGTAGCTTCAAGCTTTTATTTAGCTTCAAATGTACTCATTCTCCACAGTACATACACATAGCTGAAAAAAATGGATTTTTTGAAATTGTTTTGTATTTTATTGCTAAAATATTCAATAAGAGTCAATATTTTGAAGGAACAATTTTTATCTCAAGAAATGTGGAAATTGACCGGAAAGGGTTAAGCACTCATCGCGCACCATTATGCCACTCACATATCACACCGGCGTCACTCACACAGCCGCACGGCCGCTCGACAGCGCAGCCAACTTCTCGCCGCTGTGCCACCGATGCGACGAGTGCAGTGCGCGACATTATGCAACTTCAATATTTAATCTGAAAGCCACAAACTTAATGAGGTCAAAGTTTGAGGTGAGGCGAAAACGACGCTCTGCTCGCTGTCACCGACGTAACGGACTGTCGGTTGGTCGGTATATTTGGTTACATTGGCGGCGCACACAACAACAAACACATTCAGTCTCACACATACACACACACACACGCACACAGAGAACTGCACGGACACCTACGTGTGTTGCCATAAATTGGCAAGTCCGCATAAGGGACTAAGGGGGGGAAGGGGGTTAGGGGCACATAAAGCTCACAAATGTCAACCGGTAGGTGCCGAATGTCTTCATGTATGTGTGTGTGTGACTGAGTGTGGGTGTGTAAGTATGGAAACCGATTTGGTTACAGAGTCTCTGCTGGTGCGGTTTACTGAGGTTTCACGCAACAACCAATGTGCGAGTTGGTGTGCTGGCGAAATGGTTTTGCTGCGAAGTGCTTTGGCCAAGGGAACGGATAATGTCAGTTGTAAAAGTTGACAATATTGATGGAAATAAAAAGTTGCCGTTTACGAAGTTCATTAAAGGCCGCAGGTGATCCTTGTAGGGGAAAAAATTGATACAAGTCTGTAAAGAAGGAACAGGAAGTGTTGAGGCTCTCGGCTCGCTTTGGTATAGGAAATCGGAGTTGTTATTACTAGTTAAATAAATATTAATTTAAAACTAAAGAATTTTCCTAAACAAGTAAACTCTCTTGAGCTGGTTTTGAGCACCTTTTTCGTACCTTGGTCCTTTGAAAGATCCATTGAAGATTTCATTCCGATATCTCAATCATAAGTCAACATCTTCATTCCATCATTTTTATCTTTTTTCCTTTCTTGCTCACTTTAGTTGATCCTTTTTGTGAGATTTTTGTACATAAAGCCCAAACTAGCTGACTATCACTTCCTCACATCACTCAAGGTTGTGCACAACCAACACTATAAAGTTGTTAAGTGTATGCGAACTTCTACAATCGACGCCTCCGCTTGCAATCATTGCCTACAATAGGCAGCTGCCGCCCACAGCAGCAACAAAGACAACGTCTCGTCAGCCACAGACTGTCACAACTTTGCCAAAGTCAAACACAAATTGCCGTAAAGGCAAAGGCGTCAACACACACACAGTCACATTACCATTCACACACAGATATACCAGTTGTTGCACTGTGCGTGGGTGTGTGTGTGTGCTTGTGCCAACCGCTGGACAACCAAAACCGAAAGTTTGATGACATTTGATGAGCGCAATGGAAAATGGTGCGTCTGCGTCTGTGTGTGTGTCGCCGCACTTTGCCCAAAATTCCAAATTACATTCGCCGGGCGAAATCACATTTGCGCTCATTTAAGATAATTAACGCGACTGTTTATACAAATCACACACTTGCACATATGTGCTTGGGTAAATATGTACGTAAATATGTGCGAGTACGGACACATGTCACCTAAAGCGGCGCAGCGCAGTTTCTAATGCGACCAGCTACTAAAAACGGCGCCGCTGCCTTTGCACTTTGCTCGTTTGTTTGTTTGTTGGGTTGTTTGTTTGTTTGTTTGTGTGTTTGTCTGCTTGTTTGTTTGGTTGTTCGCACTTAATTGGTAAATTGGCTTTGCTCTTCACTTCACTTCTAGCCAAATGTAGGCACAATGCATATACATAGATATGTTTGCTTTGGTGTATGTGTAAGTGTATGTGTGAGTAGTGAGTAGGTGTGGGTGCCAGCTAGACTCGAGTGTCATTTAAATTGTTTGTACTAAGAGGTGTGTGTGAGTTTGTGCGTGAGTGTGTAAATATCGCACCTTTCTATGGCCCCAACCAATGTTGCTGCTGTTTTGTGTTGTGCTGTTGTGTCGGCTAGTGCGACAGCATTGCGGAGCCTTGCGTCGCTTTCATTTCGGCTCTCAACTAAGTGTGAAAATGAACACTTGCCGCGTGGTCACTAATTTTAATTAGTGCGTAATTCAACACGCCACAAATTACGGTCGTTCATTTGCAGGTTTGTTTATTTATATATTTTTTTTTCATAGGATATGGTTGGTGCTAGTAGATAGATAATCATTTATGAATGACCTATACAACTTATGAGGCTCATTTAAAATAATTTTCGTTAATGTTTTTCGAATGGTTTTTGGTTCAATAGATGACTAGCGAAGTAAACTGAGGTGCTGGGGTTCAAAAGGGGCTGTAAGAAGGGGAGGAAGAAAGAGAAGTATTATTTACATGCAAGAGCTCAAAATTAGGTGTCAGAAGAAGAAGAATTAGAAGAAGAACAAATAGAAGGCCAAGTAGAAGTTAAAGTAGAAGTAAAAAATCAAAGTAGAAGCAGAAGTAGGAGTAGAAGTTGAAGTAGAGGTAGAAGTAGAAGTTAAATTAGAAGTAGAAGTAGAGGTAGAAGTAAAAGAAGAAGTAGAAGTTGAAGTAGGAGTAAAAGTAAAAGTGAAAACGGAAATCGAAGTGAAAGAAGAAATAGAAGTGGAAATCTAAGTAGAAGTAAAAGTAAAAGTAGGAGTAAAGGAAGGAGTAAAAGTAGAAGTGGAAATAGAAGTAGAAGCAGAAGTTGAAATAGAAATATAAGTTAAAGTAGAAGCAGAAGTTAAAGTGGAAGTAGGAGTAGGAGTAAAAGTGGAAGTAGGAGTAAAAGTAAAAGTAAAAGTGAAAATGGAAATCGAAGTGAAAGAAGAAATAGAAGTGCAAATCTAAGTAGAAGTAAAAGTAAAAGTAGGAGTAAAAGAAGGAGTAAAAGTAGAAGTGGAAATAGAAGTAGAAGTTAAAATAGAAATAGAAGTTAAAGTAGAAGCAGAAGTTGAAGTGGAAGTAGAAGTAGGAGTAAAAGTAGAATTGGAAATAGAAGTAGAAATAAAAGTAGAAGCAAAAGTAGAAGTGGAAGTGGAAGTGGCAGTAGAAGTGGAAGTAGAAGTGGAGGTAGAAGTAAAAGTAAAAGTAGAAGTGAAAATGGAAATCGAAGTGAGAGTAGAAATAGAAGTGGAAATCTAAGTAGATGTAAAAGTAGGAGTAAAAGAAGGAGTAAAAGTGGAATAGAAATAGAAGTTAAAGTAGAAGCAGAAGTTGAAATAGAAATAGAAGTTAAAGTAGAAGCAGAAATTGAAGTGGAAGTAGAAATAAAAGTAGAAGCTGAAGTAGAAGTAGAAGAAAAAGTAGGAGTAGTAGTAAAAGTAAAAGTAGAAGTGAAAATGAAAAGCGAAGTGAAAATGGAAATCGAAGTGAAAGTAAAAATAGAAGTGGAAATCTTAGTAGGAGTAGAAAGTAGGAGTAAAAGAAGAAGTAAAAGCAGAAGTGGAAATAGAAATAAAAGTAGAAGTTAAAGTAGAAGCAGAAGTTGAAGTGGAAGTCGAAGTGGAAGTAGGAGTAAAAGTAGAAGTGGATATAGAAATTAGGAGTAAAAGAAGGAGTAAAAGCAGAAGTGGAAATATAAATAAAAGTAGAAGTTAAAGTAGAAGTAGAAGTGGAATTTAAAGTAGAAGTGGAAGTAGAAGTAGAAAGAGAAGTAGAAGTATAAGGAGAATCAGAAGTAGAAGTAGGAGTAAAAGCAGAAGTAGAAGTGGAAGTAGGAGTAAAAGTAAAAGTAGAGCTAGAAGGGAAAATGGAAATCGAAGTGAGAGTAATATAGAAATAGAAGTGGAAATCCAAGTAAAAGTAAAAGTAGGAGTAAAAGAAGAATTAAAATTAGAAGTGGAAATAGAAATAGAAATCGAAGTATAAGTTAAAATAGTAGTAGGAGTAAAAGTAGAAATTGAAGTAGCAGTAAAAGTTAGAATAGAAGTAGAAGTTAAAGTAGAACTAGTAAAAGAAGTCAAAGTAGAAGCAGAAGTAGATATAAAAGTAAAAATGGAAATAGAAGTAGGAATAGAAGACAAGGCAGAAGCAGAAGTAGAAGTAAGAATTAAATAAAAAATAAATAAAAACTAAATAAAAACTAAATAAAAAAAAATTAGCAAAGCTAAAGTAGAAGTAGTAGGGGCTAAAACTGAGGTATCAGGAGAAAAAGAAATAGAAATTGGTAATCTTACCGACAGGGTTTCGAAATTAGACATTAGAAGAAAAAGAGTAGAAGTGTCTTGATGCTGGTGCCCAAATGAAGAAGTGACCAGTGACCTTCCTTGGATGTAGGGACTTATGATAATTTGTCAGAAAAAGTAGTTGAAGTAGATTATCCATAGATCCAGGGTTAAAAAAACCTTGTAGAAGAAGAAGAGAACGAAGTAGAAGACGATGTAGACTACCCTTAGATGTTGAAACTCAATATGAGGTGTTAGAAGAAGAGGAAGAAAATAATGTGGAATTGTATTATCTGAGATACATAATGATACTCCGAACTTCAGTAGAGGAAAAAATAATAAGAAGAAGAGCAGAAGTATCAAGGAAGCTATGACCAAATGAGATGTTCATGGTAGACGAATTGTAGAAGAACTATAGATAGGGTATCAAAAGAATAAGAAGAAGAGGTAAACTATTCTCAGATGGTGAAGTTTAAAATGAAGTGGGAGAAAAGGAAGAAGTAGCTGGTAGTAAAATGGCCGATGGACAGATAGAGGGATGGCACATAGAGACACAGACAGATGGATCGACGAATTCTGGAGCGGTAAAATGAATGGATGGATAAAGGAAGAGACAAAGAAATAGTCAGGCGCCTTAAGGGACGAACAGATGGATGAATAGATGTACGAACACACATACAGTTGGATGAAGACAGCTTAATCGGTTTCTATGAAGATCCTTTTTGCAAATATAAATAAATAAAAATAAAACCTTAAGCCTTAATACCTCGTATTCATACATCCTGTATTAAAAAAAAACAATGATTTTATATTCTATTGTATTCCATTCACTACTCCTGCACTCTCACAATTTCATTTATACCATTTACTGTCTTTGTCTTTTTTTCGCAGAAAACTTTGCAAACAAAAAAATCGTT
The DNA here is from genome assembly GCA_963668005.1 of Melieria crassipennis. NCBI lineage: Eukaryota > Metazoa > Arthropoda > Insecta > Diptera > Ulidiidae > Melieria > Melieria crassipennis. The sequence continues at coordinate 23,445,820 of OY764962.1, read as the reverse complement.
CGCTCAAAAGTTTGATTTGAAATTTTTGCCGCTCATGACTCTCAATTGACTTGCACACAGCGATGCATTGCATTGATTTATCAGCGAATTCAGGCAGTGCCGTGACCTATAAACTTGTTTACGCCGAATTCTCACTGCAAATGGTACAGAAAAAAAGTAGCTGAAAAAAAGTTCAAATCAAATTCTTTGTTGTTATCGCTTTGCGCCAACACTTTTTGCTTTTATTGTCTCTGCAGTTGTGGAATTGCAGCAAGTTGTCGAGTTTTCAATTGCGTGAAATTGAAAAAGTTATGGGCGTGCAAGCAAATAGAAAGCAACAACAACAACGACTATGACAACAAACTGATCGAACTACATGCATTCGGCAGTTTTAATGCAATTTTCATAGCACATTTTCAGAGGACGAATTGGCGCTACTCCTGCCGAAGGCCATCGATAGCTAATGCGCTTTTGAACAGGCGCCATTTTCGTTTATTGCAGTTGTCGACTTTCGCTATTGTTCCGAGTTGTTGGCGTGTGTTGGTAAACTGACTGCGCAAATTGCCAGAAATGATGGCATAAATTTGAATTTTTATGCAATATCAGATAATTGACACACTGTTATAAAAATGAATGGAAAGAAAGAACAAACGATTTGGGGAGGAAACTAACGATGGAAGGAAGAAACAATGGAAGAAGAAGAAACGATGGTAGGAAGTAAGGCGGGAAGATGTTGAGAAGAAATGAAGCAGAAAAGAGTGAAAGCAGGGAAAGTTGGATGAAAGAAGGGAGGAAAGAGAAAGAAAAAGAAACGAAAAAGGGACAAGGAAGACGGGAGGCAGAAAGGAAGAAAATAAGACGAAAACCCGAAAGATCGAAACTATTGTAGAACTCTTCTTAATTGCGATGAGAGATTACTCAGAGGTTACTTAAGGAGTGGAATAAAGGAACGTTGGAAGGAAGAAAGGGGGGAAAAAGGGGAAGAGGAAATAAGTGATAAGGAATACGGGAAGGCAGGTTAAAAAAAGACAAATGCCATCGACGGTTTGATTGAACCCTTTTAATTTGTGAGGAATGAATGGATAAAAAGGAAGTAATAAAAGAAAGAAGAAAGATGGGGAAACAGAAAGACATGCAAAAGATTAATCAGAGACTGCACAAATAGCAAAGAAAAGAAACGATGAAAGGAAGAAAGGAGGAAATAAGAAGGAATAAATGAAAGAAGGGAGACAAGATGACAAAAATCCATTGAAGTTTTTGAAGAATCCTTTTTTAACTGCAAGTGATTACTCAGAGGTTACTTAATGAGTGGAATAAAGAACCGATTGAATGAAAAAAAGCGGGGGAAAAGGAAGGAATAAAAGAAAGAAGGAATATGGGAAGGTAGGAAAGAAGACAAGAATTCAGTTAGGAAGAAAAGAAGACAAAAACCATCGGCGGTTTTGTTGAACCCTTGTGAGCTGTTAGAGATAGAAGGAATAAAGTATGAAAAAAAAAGTAATAAAAGAAAGAAAGCAGATGGGAAAATAAACAAAAAGGGAACAACTCATTGAAGTTATTCTTGAACCCTTGTTAACTGCAAAAGATTAATCGGAGACTGCACAAATAGTATAGGCAAGAAACGATGAAAGGAAGGAATAGAGGAAAGAAGGAAGACAAGTTGACAAAAATCCATTGAAGGGGGAGGAATGCAGAAAAAAGGGATAAGGAAGACAGGAAGTCAAATCCAAAGAAAAAACCATTGACGGTATTGTTGAACCTTTGTGAGCTGTGAGAGATGAAAGGAAGAAAGGAACGGAAAAAAGAAGTCATAAAAGAATGAAGGAAAATGGGAAAACAGAAAAAAAGAAGTTTCTCATCGAAGTTATTGTTGAATCCTTGTTAACTGCAAAAGATTAATCAGAGACTGCACAAATAGTGAATGATAGAAACGATGAAAGAAAGAAAGGAGGAAAAAGGAAGGAATAAAGGAAAGAAGGAGGACAAGTTGACAAAAATCCATTGACCGGGGGCGGGAGGAAGGCTGTGAGCTGTGAGAGATGAAAGGAAGAAAGGAAAGGAGAAAAGGGAAGTAATAAAAGAATGAAGGAAAATGGGAAAACAGAAAAAAAGAAGTTTGTCATCGAAGTTATTGTTGAATCCTTGTTAACTGCAAAAGATTAATCAGAGACTGCACAAATAGTGAAGGAAAGAAAGGATGAAAGGAAGAAAGGAGGAAACAGGAAGGAATAAAGGAAAGAAGGACAACGGAAAGGTAGGAAATTACAAAAGATGATAAAAGCCCATTGAAGGTTTTGAAGAATCCTTTTTTAACTGCAAGAGATTACAAACTGAGTTTGAAAATGGAACAATGTTTGAAAGGAAGAACGGAGTAAAAAGGAATGTATAAAGCTAGATGGGCAGGAGGGAAGTCAAGATGACAAAATTTCATTGAATATTTTTTAAAACTCTTGCTAACTGAAAGAGATTACTTAGACATTGCAAACAGAGTGGAAAAATGGAACAATGGAAAGAAGAACGGAGTAAAAAGGAATGTATAAGAAAGGGCAGGAAGAAAGAAAAAAGACGCAAGAGATTACTCAGAGGTTATAAAAAGTGTGGAAGAAAGAACCATGGATTCTTTCCAGTAAAGAAAAAGAGAATGAAGAAAGAAAAACGGGCAGAATGAGAAAAAGAAGAAAACCTATCAATGGTATTTTTTAAATCTTGTTGATCAGAGTTTACACGAGCTGTGGAACACAGAAAGAATGCAAGAAAGAACGAAAGAAAAGGAAAACAAAAATTTAGAGACAGAAGGCAGGAATGAAGCACATCGAAGGTATTGTAGAAGAATCCATATTATCTGCGAGAGTTTACTCAGAGATTATGCAAATACAAACTTCAACGTGGTTTATAAAGATACCGAAGGTGAGATTATGTCGCTTGACGGTTTTAGAAGACAGAGATTCTGGAGAAAGGTGTATTAAGGATACACCGACGTTTCACTGATAAAAGGTTTACCAAATCTTAGTATTTCAAAACATTACTGTGAACAGGATCAGAGTAAAAAATTCGCTCACACTCATTGCCGACTAACTGGTTTTCATTTTAATCATTGCTTATTTAAAAAAATCATTAAAAAAATCCAAAAAGTTTAAAAAATCACTTGCAGCACTTTTGAAGCTTATTTCCTTCCGGGTTGCATTTGACGCAGCGCTGCGTTGATCAGCTGCGAATCGCAACAGCGGCGACGGGTGATGGCAGCAATTTGTTTGACGCTGTCGTACGCAGAGCGACACATCAAATACGCCAACGGCAATCGCGGTCTGCGGGCGGTCAGTTTCGCTCAAGCGTGAGCGCTGACACCGGAAAAACTTTCGCCTGGCCATTGTGTCAGTGATTAAAGCAAACGCTGGTGAAAAGTGAAAATAGCCAAAGCCTGCACGAACAAATGCGAGTCGGCGCTGAAAAATGACGCGCAATGATTTTCTGATGATTTTTCCAGTCGCGGTGATGGTTGTTGTTGCTGGGGTTTTTTTTTGTTTCTTGCAGTTTTCGTTAACAGCAACGTTGACAATTTGCCGACATGTCACAAGTGTCAGTTGTGAATGTGATGACGAGCGATGTGACGATGACTGCGTTGGAGATGATGACGATGACAATGACGTGGGTGATGTTGGCGGACAATGTGGTGAAGCATGAGAGGGGATGAGGCGGGAGCGAGGTTGAAGATTAGTCAACTCAACGATAGCACTAGAAAAGCAATAAATTCGGTCATGTGAGATTACTAAAATTTTTGCATGACGAATCTCAACTAAACGGCCGGCCAGCCGCCGCACAGTGTCGCGAGTAGGGACAAAAATCAAACAAATTTATGTTGTAAATGAAGAAAAATAAGTTTGTAGTACTGAAGTAAATACCTCAATTTACTAAAATGTGAAAACGGATTTTAAAAATATCAATTTGTATACCGATGTTAGGGCACCAAACTTGCGCTATGTGAAGGTTGGTGACTTGGGTAGAAATTATTGCAATTTTTTGAATGTAAATTCGATGCCTCTTATTAAGAAAGTTCCCATGGAATTTTGGAAGAAAATATATTCTATAAATATACTATTTTTGCAACTCTGTGGAAGCTTTCCCTGCACAAAATTTATACAATGCACAAATATTTGTAGTTTTTTCAATATTTCCTTTTATTTATGACAAGCGTATTTGTGGGTTGATCGAACCATTTTTGATATATAGCTTTATATTGATTTTATGAGTTGCTGTACCAAATTTCATCAATATATCTCTTATAGTTTTCAAGATATTGTCAACTCAGTATTTCGTTTGTATGGGAGGTGGGCTTGTCCGTGAGGCGATTGGAATAATTTTTGGCATAATAACTTCTCTTTACAACAAAATCATACGTACAAAATTTTATTGTCGTACGACTATTCCTTCTATTTTTGTTCCTCGCTACTATGGACTCGCCACACTGTGCGCCGAAGCGACCAGTTGCCATTTTAGGGTGCATGTGTGCAGTTTGGTGGAACGTTGCCATTCGCAAAACCGACCGTAAACGACACAAACGCAAGACTGTCAAATATTTTGACGGCTGTTGCGCGGCAACGTTGCAATTCTTGCGGCTGACAGCTGTCGCGTTGCATACTAAATTTTTGCTGCTTTCAATTTTTTTATTTTTGTTTATTTTGTTGTCCAATGTTTCTTGTATTTTAAAAGGGGATATGCAACATATTTGCAATTGCATTAATATTTTTGGAATATCAGCGCTTTTTTTAAGGATCCGCATACGTGTTCGAGTCCGCATGGCAAATGCTCATCAACATTGAAAATCCGCATTCGCATTCGTTTGTGCAAATTTTGTCATTATTAGCAAAGTAACCTTTGGGCCCATTGCTCAATATTTACAACAACACCCCAATGCAACATTGAAAAAAGCAAATATTTTCAAGACGAACATTTTGGTGGTCGTCGAAAATATAAAAAAAAAATATTATTATCATTATTTTTGCGCACATTGTTGCTGGAGGCAGCAGCAGCTGTTGCACAAATTGTTGCTGCTATTTATTGTGATTTTTGTTTTTTGTTTTTGTTGGCGCTGTCAACACCTGCTGTGCATGTGTGCTGTGTGGTGCGCCACTGAACCAACTTTTAATTGGCGCCGACACATGCAGCACCACCGCTGCCGTCGCCTCCTGCAAAATCTCACCGAAACCACATTTCGGCCAACACGGCGGCAGCTTTGCGCAATTCGTTGCTGTCCGTCTGTAGCGCACCGACGTTGGGTGCAATGTGTTGCAAGCGCGTCATGATGTCGCATCCATTGGCAGCCGGTCGTTTGCATTTGTTTTTAATTGCAGTTAATTGCACGCGGTAAATGTTGCCGATGCAGTCGCCGCCAACAGCAGCAGCAACAACAACAACAACAACAACATTGACAATGACAATAATATTGCCGCCGCTCGCAATGTTTTCGTTGCGTTCGCTGCTCGCTCGCTGCCAGATTGTTTGCATTCGCGAAATGAGGCATAATTAAGCGCGCCGCGCCGCGCCGCCGTGCAGGCAGCTAAAAGCAGCTTAAGAAAATATTGAAGCGCCGTCGCTGCACGTTGCACGCTGCACGCTGCAATGTCACTGCTGTCACATGAGATATGAAAATATGAGAGAAAACAGCAAGCAGCCGCAGTGAAGCGGCCGCAGGAAAAGCGCGAACGAACGCAAGAAAACCCGTCGAGGAAGTGCACGAAATTGCCGCTAATGATGAGTGCCGGCACGTTAAGCAGATGAGTGAAATTAATTGGAGCATAATTTGGACGCCGTTCGCGAATTGTGTGCGCAACGGCGGCCGAGAGGAGGGAAGATGTGCGGCCGTAAGATGTGCATGGAAATAAATTAAAAATATTTCAAGTGCTATATGAGTGATATGGGTGCGCTACAGTTGGTCATAGGTGGTTGAATTATATATGGTTTAGTAAAAATAAATCCATTATTATTTCAATAGATGATTTTAGTAATCTGGATCTCGGGTTGTATAAGTGCGATTGGATTGAGCTGGATTGCGTTAGAAAGATAAGATTTTGTACTAAAAAAACTTCTCACACAGTTTTACGATTGCTTGACTCAATTTTGGTTGAGCGCGCGTCAAAGGTGGACACCAGTAAAGAGAAAATATGCCATATTTTACAGTTTTTCTTTGATGAAGACGAAAACGCAAGTCAGGCAGCTGAAAATGTTTATAGTTTTTATGGTTCTAATACTGTAACAAAAAATATCCACAAGTTTAGCTTTAGTAATCTGTATCTTGCGTTGTTTAAGTGCAATCGAGTTAACCCTTATAGCAAAAGCTACGATTGATTTATGGGTTTAATTTAAGTAAGCACCAACAAATTTATATTTTTAGAAGCGAATTCAAAGCAAATTAAAAAATTGTTACTGTTATTGCCAAAATAATTTCCAATAATTTGCAGCGATATCAGGGAAAGTTTGTGTTCTAATTGAAGTCTACGAATTGGGCGCGTTTGATCAAAACTCTGTTTTTTAATAATGGTTGAATAAAATCAAAAAGTGATAATTTTGTATTTTTCCACAAATATTTAATATTTTTTTTGTAATTAAAAAATATTGATACAAAATTTATTTAATCCGTTCTAAGCTAAAACTGTTCAAAGGTAAACTAGCTCTAGAACTCTAATAAAGAGGCGCGGTGACTTCAAATGTCGTGTGCACACTTTTTAGGCAAATGTTTCATGATTTCAATACCAAAAAGTAATATCGAGACACAGGATGAAATTCTGGGTAGAAAGGGTTAAACTATATGCCGTTAGAAACATAAGATTTCGTACTGAAACTACTTTTTATACTGTTTTGTGATTTCTTGACTCAGTTTTGTTTCAGTGCTTGTCAAAAATGGATACCATATTTTCCAATTTTTCTTCGATAAAGGCAAAAACTCAAAACAGAACTAAAAAAATTAATAGTTTTAATGGTTCTGTAATAGTCAGTCGTCGATTTTGTTCTGATAAGTCAAATATGCATCATGCTCTGGAAGGTCAATTCTCGAAAATGAGTCTCCTCCTTGAGTCCTACCATCATGTAAGCACAGTTCCGATCGCCCAGGAGCTAAAAATTCCAGAAAACCCTGTTTGGAACCATTTCAAAACGAAGCTCGATGTTTGGGTGCCACACGATTAATGCAGAATTCCTCAAGGATCAATATTCCATCTTCGAATTGCTACAAAATGTATCCATTTCTGAAGCGGATGGTGACTGGTGAGAAAGCTCACTGCTATTCGACCGCAACCAGTCACCATCCGAATGCTGAAGTCAGGATCGAGGGTCAGTGAGGTTTTGCTTGTGTTTCAGGGAATCATCTATTGTGGGCTGCTCCTCTATCCTAAACTCTTCATTCGAATCTGTACTGTCAACAATTGAATGGTCTGAAGCAGTTGCACAGACAGGATTTAATTTTGCGGGGGGTTTTGCATACAACTTTTGAGCTTAATACCATTGGAAACCATATTTGAACCTCACCCCCTCCCCTTGTTTGGGCCATTAGTCTGACGGAAGCAATTGACTAGAAGCTACCAGCTTTGTCCAACAGGAGAGGAATTGTGCTCCATCAGGACAACGCCAAGCCACACACATCGTTAGTGACTCGACTAGAAGCTGCGAGAGCTCGATTGGGCTTATTGAGCTTATACATGCACCTTATAGTACGGACGTGCACCACCTGTTTTTGTCCATGGCGTGGTGAAAAATTGTCTTAAAGGGAAACTTGTGAAAATCTATTGTCCCACTTTTTTGCCAATAAGGACGAGTGTTTCTATGAGTGAGGAATAATGGATTTAGCTTCAAAATGGCAACAAGCTATCAAACAAAACGGTGCATATTTGAGCTGATTCGGATCTTTCTAACTAGTCTAAATAAAGCCTTTAATTTTATGTTTATATAATGAATTTCTTTATTATATTTCTATACTTTTACTTTATGTATTTTGAGAAGTTACAGCAAATTCAAATTGAAATCATTTTTTGAAACATTAAAAGGTTGTTACTAGTCTGAATAAAGCCTTTATTTTATGTTTAGATAATGAACTTCTGTATTTCTAAGTAATTTCTAGAAGTAAGAATTTCTGTATTTGAAGTAAATTCAAATTGAAATAATTTTTTGAAACATTAAAGAGTTGTTACTGGTCTGAATAAAGCCTTTAATTTTATGTTTAGATAATGAATTTCTATATTTCTATATTTTTACTTTATGTATTTTGATAAGTTGAAGCAAATTAAAATTGAAATAATTTTTTGAAACATTAAAGCGTTGTTAAGTTAAATTTTAACTAAATTTATTTTTATTTATTTTATTTATTTTTATGCAAATTTTTACTTTTGAAAAGAGAAACGATTAGTGACGTTTGATTTTTTGGTGCAAAGTCATTCGAAATCTGAAATGTTTCGTTCACAAAATATTTGATTATTTCATTTCTTGTCTTTCCAATTTTGTCTTCGTCTGTCACAATTGAGACAATTATGAATGACACAAATATCCGTTCATTAATTTAACGAATGCATTTTTGCCGCGAACGAACAACCACTTTGCATTGATTTTTCATAAACATTAAGTGACAACAAATCGTACAAATACACAGTACAAAATCATTATCTGATATGCATGTATGCAGCATAAACAAACATACCCACACACTCAAACATATCCAACAGTCGTATTCACACGAGCATTGAAATCAATTCAATTTGCCTTCAGTGTTGTGCCACTAATTTCCTATTAATGTGATTCTCATGCAAATGCCAGTCTTGCCATCATTATCAGCAACAGCGGCAATAACAACATTGTCACTCGGTGTGTCTGTCGCATTGGGGCTGCGCTGCTCTACATACTTCAACGGCCGCCACATTGACGCTCCACAAACATTGGCGAGGTGCGACGTTAGGTGTGCACAAAAAGTTGCGACGCTGGTGTCGACTGGCTGCGAACGGCTGCATGCAGCGGCCGATAAGCGAGCGCACCGACAGACCGCCGCGCCGCATTCATTTACGCTCAAACGTCAATGTCAAAAGTGATGAACGGCAACTCGTCGATTCTTATTGGTTTCTCTATTGTTTTTATTGTTGTTGTTGTGGTTCGATTGGGTCGTCCATGGCGGCGCCAAGCGGCACCAATCAGCTGTTGCCTGCCGTAATTATTAAATAAAATATCCTATTATCGTGGCTGTAATTATTAAAACGCGTTCAATAACGTCTGTCATGTCTACTGAATAATGGAATTGAATTTAATTGCGATTCCCCGAGGAAATGTGCGCATTTATGTATATTCGTGTGTGTGCGTGCACGTGCGTGTGCCTTCAACATCTGTGCGCAATTATGTTTGTCTCAATGACTTGTGTGTGCCCATTGTACAGTCAGTCACTGCAGGCTATGACATCGTAACATTTGTAACACACATTTGGCGCAATCAATCGATAAACTGAAACGTTGCGGGGTATGGAAGGGGGGCGACAACAAATGACGTTCCAATTACCGATAAGGATTTCATTCTTAAATATGGCCGTCGTTTTGTGCTGAAAAGCTTCACGCATATACTTTCTAGACAAGTGAGTATAAAAAGCATATAAAGCGAGAATATTTGGTTATATGATCAGTTATACAGTGGTTAGTTTATTAGATTATTAACTGAAAGTTTCGAGATTAGGTTAGATTGTGCTGGCTGCCTCTATAAGAGACAAACTCGAAGGCCTGAAAGGCTCATTCTGACACTACAAAAATATTTCGCCCTTTTTTTGAAAATTATATGCAACACTGTTTTTTCCAACATCTCAAGCGGATGGGGGAAGGAATGAGAGAACCTACAGTTTTGAGGCTACATGTGCATGTGTTACATTCAGAGACTTAAAAGAATTATTATCCATATTTTTGAAAGTAAAAAATTGCCTTAATCTAAGAAATTTCTATAATTATTGCATTATAACAATTATTCTCAATAAGAAATTCTTTACGTCGCCTATAACTAGTACACCGTGCGACAAAAATTAAAAAAATTGTTCACACCGGAAAAAATTCATATGGGCGTGAAACTAGATACCAAATATAGTAATACTGCGTACTCAGTTTTTCATTTCTACATCCTTTGTCCTTTTAACCCTCCATTACTATCGTCTATTTCACTAACGCCATTACTATCGTGGGGTGTAATCCACCCACAACTTTTTATTATCCGTTTTACTTATCCATTGAGGTAAAATAAACAAAAACCAAATTTTTTCATAATCAGACCATCATAACATGTAAAAACAAAAATAAATTGTTTAATTTTGTTAATTCATTTATTTAATATAAACATTTGTTTATGTGCATCTCATTTCAAGGGAAAAAAAGATGAAACAAAAAGTTGTATTGGGAAAATAGCCACATCTTGTACACTATTTAAATCAGGTTTCTTGGGCTTTGTGATTTAGAAAGCTAAAAAAATAAGTAATAAATATTTACTTAATAATTTTTTTCGGACCGAGGTAAAATTTTGCGAAAAACTCAAACAAAAATCAACAATATACCTGCTACTTTGTAAGGTTACACCGTGCGACAAAAATCAAAAAATTCCAAGCACACATAAAGATCGATATACTCGCGAAATTAGGGGCCAAATGTAGTAAAACTGGGTTTTTATTTTTTTCTCTCTGACGTCAGGATTTTTTTAAAGGACTTTGAAATTTCAAGGACATGTTTATTTCAAGGAATTATTTCAAAAATTGAGCGCATTGTAGAATAACAATATGGGTATCAAATGAAATAGAATCTTCGGTATTCGGTAAATAGGTATTAAAAATATCCTTTTGAAACTTTATCCTTGAATATCCTTGGTAATTTCCAAAAACTATTGGAAAATAAATTTGAAAAAAATATATCTTAAGGACTAATATGTACACTACTACATCCTTGAATTTCGTCCTTCTAACTTTATCAGTTTAAGATATAACAAATTTAATGTTATAAAAATTTTTTACTTATCCTAGAGCATAATTTTTAAGGATTTTCTACTAAGTATATGGTCTATACGTTATTAAAAAAATTATCGCCAAAAAGTGAATACAAATATGTAAATGTAATTTATAAAAAATAAAACTTCATTACTAATAATGGGTGTTAATCATCCAGCAATTTTATACCGCCACTACTATCGTGGGTGTAATACACCCAGTTACTTTTTAAAACAATTGTATAAAAGCATCAGCTTTATTTATGCAACTGCAATGTACTCTAAAACCTTCAGAAATATGCAAATGTGGATTAAATTATAACTTTATTTTGGTTTTGGTTAAAAAATCTATATTTTACTAAGTAATTGAACTCACAGGGTGGATTCCACCCTGACGATAGTAATGGGGGGTTAAAAGGCCTTCAAAATTTTGAACGGGATAAAAAATAAGAAAAATATAAAAAATACTTAATCTCGTTCGAATATGGCGATAAGTACTATATATCAAATGAAAGAGGAAAGGCTCAAAAATTTAAATAAAATTGATTTTTTATCTATTTGTAAAAAAAGGATATGAAAAAGGTCCTTTGAAAATTTTAGTCCTTTATATCCTTGAAAGTTTACATCGAATTTTCTTTAAAAGTAAGTATGTTAAAAAAGCTCTCACGGTTTCCAGGATATTCAAGGATAACAATTTAGTTGATGTCCTTCACATACTTTTTCATAAAATGTTTCCAAAAAGGATATTGTGTCAACGACTTGATATCATCAGCTTTCATTTGACGTAAAAATTATTCCTTTCTGACATTTGAGTCAAGAGATTTGATGTTTTAAAAGTTTCAGTAAGGGGCATTAAGCCGCCATCTTTAAATTGCATTTAAAAAAAAACTCGAACATCCCTTGAAAAATCCCTTGACACTTTTTGATTTACTGAGGTCCTCTTTCGAACGAGACGGGTTTGACCTTGTCCCTTTTTTCAGTGTTGCACTGTGTTATCTGTTCAAACTATTTATTTCCCACTTTCATATAATTTCAGCTTCTTTTTTATTACTTTTGTAGATTAGTTTTTTAGGTTATTATCTATGACTTATTTTTAATTGTAATTTAATTTTATTATTGGTACATTTCCATTTTCTATATTTTTATTTTTGATATAAAACATATATTTAAACTTTTTCAACAATCGCCACCCATACCAGAACACACATACATAGGAATAAATATGCTCGTTCACATTGCATTGCCTATAGAAATATTGCAATTTTTATTTTTAAAGAATTCATTCCATTTATTTAAATTGTGGCGTATTCACTTTTAATTTACTTTAAGCCACAAAAATGCTAAAGTCGAAACTTTGGCTGCCGCCCGATCGACCAGTTGTGTCTGTGTGTGTGGCGAGAGTCGAAAGGCGTTCGGTGGTGATGGCTTTGTGTGGCGACAATCGCTCGGTAATCGTTTCGGACAGAAGTGCATTTATTTGTCGCACAACTTTTGCCGCATTTAATGGAATTTGTCGACTTCATTGAAAATTCTTTTTGAAACTAATACAAACGTCAGCGAGCGAGCGAGCGGCGCTCAAGTGAACTTTGCGCCACTGCATGAATGGGTGCACGGCTGCGCGGTTTGCTTATGTGGGTATGTCCATGTGTGTGTGTGAGTGTGTGTGTGTGGTGTTCTTTTTTGCCCCATTGCGGTTGCCAGTGTCTAGACAGCAAGCGACTCAAATAAGTGGCGACAAAAACAAAAAAAAAACAACAAATAATGCAGTAACAACAAAAAGTGCAGCTGCGGCTTGTGTGCAACACATGCAACGTTCACAATGGGTTAAGTTTGGGGGACAGGCGGCAAGTATTGGTCAAACTTTAAAGTGCATAATAGATTTAGTTAATATTGCGCTGCTAAATGCTAAATAAGTAAAATTACTAAGTTGAAAGCGGAAATTTGTATTTTTCATAAAAGGTTTCAATAGTAGTTGTTGGTGCAGATTTTCAACACTGTTGAATACATTTTATTTTTAGCTTTTTAGCTTGTTGTTGCTGTTGCTGCTAGAGTATCGTTGTTTGCATTGTTGTATGGTAACACAAAAAAACATAACAACAAAACAAGAACAATTGCCACATTGTACATACATACATATGCAATGTGGCGGCCACGCGGCATATGGCATGCGGCATTACGGATGCATGAAAGCCGCTTTCGCTGCTCAATACAAAGGGGAGCGCGGGCTGTGCGGCGACACGACAGCGGTCTTTTGTTTACAAATTGTGATAATCGCATTTACAGGTGTGTGCAGACGTGCACACACACACACACACACACACAAACACAACAAACACATTCTCACTGGCGCACGTATTGCATCAGACTGGGCTGGCCGCTACATGCGTGTTGCATGTTGCTGTTGCACAATGCATAATTTGTTGTAGTTGTTGTTGTTGTAACTGTTGTTTTGTTAAATGGTCATGTTAGTTAAATGGTACGTGAAATTCATGCGGGCATTGCCAGTTGGCATGCACCAACGAGAGAGCACAACTGCCAGCAACAATGCCAATAAAAGCCATCGAAGATAACCGAAAAAGTGGCAGCGTATTAAATGTGCAAAATGATGTTGTACAATTAAATGTCATGCATTTGAAAAGACAATAAAAATAGTTGATAATAACAATAAAGAACAACAACAAACATTGCAACAATTTCAAAAAGCGGGCCTTAAATAGGGGAAAAGTCGAATTATTTTAGTGTAAGTGAAGTGTAATGGAAAAAATTATGGAATTATTTTAGTGCATGCAATATGTGATTTTAGTCAAACTAATTTATACGGGAAACAAGCAAGTTTGTTATAATAATTTTAATTATTTTTTAATATTAATTAAATAAATACAAAGACATAAAAAAACGAATTCTATGCGATTTCATGTACTAATTTTTACTTATTTATTTATTTATTTATTTATTTATTTATTCATTCATTTAGTTTTTATTTATTTCTTTTTTGTTTATATATTTATATATAAGATTTAATTATTTATTTATTTTTTATTTATTTATTTATTTATGCAACATGCAAGTTGGTTATAATAATTTTAAGTACCTACTTTTTAATATTAATTAAAGAAATACAAAGACATAAAAAAACGAATTCTATTCGATTTCATGTACTATTTTTTACTTATTTATTCATTTATTTATTTATTTATTTATGTATTTATTTATTTACTTATTTATTTATTTTTTTGTTTATATATTTATTTATTTATTTATTTATTTATTTATAATTTATTTATTTTTTATTTATTTATTTATTTATGCAACATGCAAGTTGGTTATAATAATTTAAAGTACCTACTTTTTAATATTAATTAAAGAAATACAAAGACAAAAAAAACGAATTATATCCGATTTCATGTACGAATTTTTATTAATTAATTAATTAATTAAATGACTAATTATTTATTTATATATTTAATTAATTTATTTTATTAATTAATTAATTAATTAATTAATTTTTTTTTTATTTACATATGTATTTATTTATTCACTTATTTATTTATTTAATTTATTTAAATTATTAATTAATTAATTTATTTATTAATTAATTAATTCATTATTTTTTTATTTATTTATTTATGTATTTATTTATTAATTAATTAATTGATTTATTTATTGTTTATTAATTAATTAATTAATTAATTAATTTATTTAATTATTTATTAAGCTGATGGGTTGTACAAAAATAGTGAAAACTCTGCGTAGAATTGCGCACAATTTCAATTCATAGTTAGATAGATAGATAGATTTTGTTGTTGTTGTATTTCCATCTAAAGATAGATAGATATTGTTGGAGTTTTAGTGCCACGAGATCATTGTGCCTCTACTACAACAGTTAGAGAACATCCCCTGGACTCAAGGACCTAATAAAATTTACTAACTCAAGGGGGTTCAGCTGCGTAATATCCTCTTCTGCAAGCCAACACTGGGCAAGGTGGCAATTCCCGCTGCAACATACTGCCTCATATTTCAGTATGATGTGCTCAAGAGTCTCGTCTACTGCTCCTCAGAATCTACATACACTTAACAGTTGTAGAACAACTGTGTGCGTGTGCTTTCTTGGCCTGCAGTGCCTAGTTAGAAGTCCAGTAATCTGTCTTAGCTGGTCTTTTCTCAGTCTGAGGCACTCTAAACTCCATTTGGAGTTATACAGATTTTGTATTGTCTAAGACTCGAGGCACTAGATCAGTGATCCAGGTTCCTGGGTCTTTTCTCGAGTCTTAGTAACTGTGCTAATTACAATGAAGGGCTTTGATCCGAGAAAGACTGTAACTGCAGCTTTCCTGTCTTCTCATTGCCGCCTAATCCTCTGTGTGCTGGCATCCATAGTTGGTTGTACGTGACCAGTTTGTTCATCTATATCTGCATATTTCTATTAATATTTCTATCTATAAAAATGTACGTTCATATGTTGTAAGTTTGTCCTTTAAAGACTCGAAACTATTTGTCCTATTGATTTGATTTTTACATAATGGATTATATTTTCAGAAGAAGAATTTTGCATATGTTTTGCAGTGTTTGAATAAGAGGGCATGGTACCGCTCATACACTTCAAATCTCTAATATGAAAAAAATAAATTTACTAAACTAAAATTTATTATACAAATTTTAATGAATATTTATGTGAAATTTCATAGGCGTTTAATAAGGGGCGTGGCAATATTCTAAACAATTTCGCCCTCTAATCCCTAAGCAAGGCTGCCACTAAATCGCATTTAATGATTTGTCGAGTTGATTTTCTGTACAAAGTTATCACGAGCCATCGGGGCGTATACGTATTTATGATTTTATTTATTTTTTTTTGTAAATTTCATTTATTGTGCAACTACTGCCCGTTTTGGCTCAACAATTGTGCACTTTAAGCCCTTCACTCCACTTTCCACTCGTGTACCGCCCTTTTGCGGCAATTAATGCCAACACGTCAAAACACATTTAACCAATTCGAATGCGCGCTTAAGCGGCATTTCCCCCTTGGCGCGCGCCAAATTGCACATTTCACACCAGACTGTTGCGTGCGCGCATTTCAGTCGTATATATGTATAAATACAAACAATTGTATTCACCTGACTGGTGGCGGCTAGTGGGGCAATAAACTTTCACGCGTCGCTCCGGCCGCCGCTGTTGCTGTTTGTGCATTTGCGTGCGGCGCTTAATGTCAAATTTTCGTAAATTAAAAATTCTTGGCCACACAATCCACTCACTACATATCAACACACACATACACACACGTTTGTGTATACTTGTTTGTATGTGAGCTTGTGGGTGTAGTTAAGCTTGCATAGGGCCAACGGGTCGTATGAGGAGAGCAAGTTCACATTATAACCTCAAGCGGACATTGTTAATCCCGTTGCGGATTATTTGAATTGTCAGCGTGATCGTCAATTGTAATTACAAACATGAAAATGTTGTTAATGTTTGCACTAATTTGAAAGTGTGCGCTCGTAAGCGCTCGTGCTGTGTCTGTATGCGGTTTGTTTGTTAATGCTTAAAATTCAATGCATGCAGGCAACATTTTAATGGAAATGGGTGGCAAATTTCTTTCTTTAGTTCGATATTTAAGGTAGTCGTTTGTTAGATGACTTTAGTAAGGCTAAGGATTCAGTGAGGATCCTAACCATATTAACATTTTTATCATATCAAGCCTCGATATTTCCAGCTTGAATCTCAAATTTATCCATCAACAGCATCTTCAACATTCCATTGAACCCATATTTCTATTATCAACTACAACAATAAATGCCATTATTACCTTCCATCCATAAACATTGTTCTATCTTCTTTACTTATTTCACCAAATAACGTAGAGCAAAATATGCCGTCGAAACTCCCTCAGATTGCGTCCACTAATGATGGCACACTTTCAAATTCTATGCTATAAACTGCGAAAAAAAATATATTTGCGCTTTTAATTTCAGTCTATTTCCAACTCCCACTCAGACTTATTTGCTCTGCGCCGCTTCACCAGCTCGTGCAGTACATTTTTCGTTTGTAGGTCAATAAGTAGACAGACAATTTTTGCAGTTATGAAAAAAGCGATATAAGCAATTTTTCTCGCAAAATAAAACAACAGCTACGAGTGGCCATAGTGCAAAAATAACCGCTGAAGTTGTACATTGCAGTCGTCTTAGTGGTGCGAAATTGCACATCGCACTCGATTGCAACATGTCGACGCTGGCAGCCATGGCAACTGGCCAACGGCACATCGTCACCGCACATCGCCGACCGCAGACCGGCAAAATTGCATTGCCTCGCCTATGAGTTGGCCGCTTCTGGTTTTCCGTTGGCAGTTGTGCCTTCCCGGTTGCGCCTTGATGGGAAAATAAAAATGTAAGCACCGATATTGCAGGTGAAAACTGCCATGTCAGCAGCCGCCGCGGCCATCTTTACAGTTCGAATCAATTTTTTGTTTGTTGCTTACTTTTATAGCGAATTTTTAAAGAGCATCTATGTAAGTTGCAACATTTTGAAACGAGTTGGAATGAACAATTTATAGAGGAATTTTATTTGGAGTTTGTTTAAATTATATGAATATTTATGTAAATTTTAGATTTTCATTAGTTGATTTATAAATGTATATTTAAAATGCCTACTACGCAACCAACAACAATCAATACTAAAATTTTATATTGAAAGATGAATCCAAATTTGACTTTGGTTTAGGTGCTGAGATATTCATTCAAGTTTTTCTATTCCTTCGAAAGGTACGCAAATGCTTTTTCTGTAGAAGTGTTGGTTGAAGGTATCAAGAGACTTATATCAGAGAAAGAAAAACAGAAGAAAAGAAGACGAAGAAAAAAGTTGGTTAGACAGTGTTTATGTAAACCGACAGTCAGGCTGCACTTACAGCTCTCATTAATCCCATTGTCAACTCTGATTAGTATAATAAGTGAATGTAGAAACAAACACATGAACACAAAGGCGTTCTGGGATACGAGACTGCCAGACAAAGCTCTACAGGACATCAAATAAGACCCAAACCAGGCCATGGTTTGTCTTTGGCATTGATTGAACACCTCATTTATGACTGGTTTCACACTCAGCACAAGAACAGATGGCATTCCTCACCGCAGATAATCTAAACTCACAATATAGCGAAAATTTGCAAAATTGTTTGTCACCTCCGTATTCTTCTTTTGTAGCTTTAATCGAAGTGACTGCAAGTGTTTTGTCGGCATTCCAAGCGGTCATTATACTTTTATCAAGAATTGGTTTCCAGCTGACAGCATATCGTCGCCTCAGAAAACGAATATCGTATGTTCAACTAAGCTTAGTAAGACATACGCCATTTGTTTTCTTAGGTGACGATATGTCTTTCACATTGGAGCGGAAAATGGCATCGGCAGTGAAAAAATTCCGCGTCAAATTTGATTTTAGTTCGCTCCCAACATTTTGTCCCTTTTTTGTTTTGAGCAAAAATAGAACAGCAGCAGCAACCCGTTTTGGGCCATAAGTAATTTTTGAAAATTTTAATTTATTAATTTTTTAATTTTTCTACCCGTTTTGGGCGATAAGTCGTTTTTGAAAATTTTCATTTATAAAATTTTCATTTTAATTTTCATATACATAATCAAATATTTGGTTTACTCAAAAAAATTTTAGATGCATACACGACTGAAAAATTAAATGAAGTATCAAACGATTTTACTCTACCATGCAACTCTACCAAAGAGAAAAATATGTATGCAGTGGACCTAGTTGGTAGAGCTCATGGCAGAGCTCTACTCAAAATTTCTCTACACAAGCTCTACGCAGAGCGGTAGAGTGGTAGAGTCGCGCTGTAGTGGACACACAACGCGTAGAATTTCTACGCTCTATGCTCTACACTCTATCGAAAAACTCTACAGTGTACTACTTGGCTAAATGACAGAAGAAATAGCTTGCAGCAATTTTTTGAAAATCTGAATGATGTTAATGCTTTGGTTCTATAGCTCTAATCGGTTTAAAAGAAATTTTATAAAAAAAACTATTTTATGAAAAAACTCTCCAGTGGACACTTGGCTTAAGGGGCACAACTAGTTTGACCGCCTGAAAAAAGAAGATTTTTTGTGAATTTTGAATGTTGTGAAGTATTGCATCGAATGTTTTAAAATTTTGCAGATATATTTATGCATAAATAATGAATACAAAGTAATTTTTTCAAATGAAAATATTCGATTTTCAGCAAGTTATCCACCATCTCCTGAGTCTTCAAAAAAAAAAGTTCTCCCACTGCTGCAGTGATTGTAGCCTTCGCAGTGCCTGAAATCAAAAAAACCAAAAATTTTACTTAACTAGGTTATATTTCCTATACAATGACCCTCGGTTGTAAAAAAAAAATAAAATGCAACAAAATGGCGGTTTTTTGATTTGGTTTCAAAATTTCCTATACAATGACCCTCGGTTGTAGAAAAAAAATAAAATGCAACAAATTGTCGATCGGATGATTTGTTATCAAGTTACAGCTGCAGCAAATTTGAAAAATGTAGTTTTGAGAAAAACGCGTTTAACAATAACTCAGGTACGGCCGTCAAGTAACGCGCCATTCTAAATAATGAGAAGCTGCTATGTAGAAGGCTGTAACTCAGAAACTATTTAAGATTTTCACTTAAGATTTTAATATGTTATTTTTAAAGGTATAAATTATCGAAAAATGCAAAAACAAAACAAACGAAATTTTCAAAATTTCAAACTAGTTGTGCCCCTTAATGACAACTGATGTGTTTGAAGCAATTTGTTGAAAATCTTGCTTTTATTTTAGCTCTAAAGGAAATTTTATTTTATACGGGCTGCCTTTTATATTTTTTCAATAGAGATGGTCTAGTTTCGAAAAATCTGAGATTGCCATTGAAAAGTTTATAATTTTTTACCATAAACGTGCTTAGAACATTTTGATGTTCAAGCGCTATTTGTGTTGTTCAAATTCATCTCGGTCAAAAAATGGATTTAACTCGTGAACATTTTCGAACAAACATTTTTTACGATTTCCGAAGTGAATTATCTCAACAACAGTGCTTCAATCGCCATCATACGGCATTTGGTGATGAACCACCAACCCTCAAGACAATTTATAACTGGTTTAACGAATTCAATAGTAGCCGCCGTTCGCTCCAGGACGAATTTCGTGAAGGTCGTCCAAAATCGGTCATTGTGCCAGAAACCATCGATGCTGTGCGTGAACTGATAATGAAAGATCGTCATGTGACATACCGTGAGATAGAGGCACCCTTGGGCATTAGTTCCACCGCCGTGCATTCGATATTGCATGAACATTTAGCTGTCAGAAAGATTTGTTCTCGTTGGATCCCGCATAATTTGGCAATCGTTCAAAAAAAGGCTCGTGTCGATTGGTGCAAAACAATGATGGAAAAATTCGATCGCGGTACTTTGAAAGACGTTTATAAGATCGTGACAGGTGACGAATCATGGATATATGCGTATGAGCCCGAAACAAAACAGCAATCGACAGTGTGGGTCTTCCAAGATAAGCCAAATCCAACAAAAGTTGTGCGGGCACGAAGCACATCGAAGAAAATGGTCGCCTGTTTCTTCGGAATAACTGGTCATGTGGCTACTGTGCCGTTAGAGCAACGTAGAATGGTCAATTCTGAGTGGTACACAACCATTTGTTTGACAGAAGTGTTCAATGAAATACGGAGAAACAACCGCCGATGCAGAATCATTCCTCACCATGACAATGCAAGCTCTTACACATCGGCTCAAACATCCGCCTATTTGACCGTCCAAAGCATCGAATAAAATGGTCATCTGCCGTACATCCCTGATTTGACACCCAATGACTTCTTTTTATTCCCGCACATAAAAAAAAAATTGCGTGGTCAACGATTTTCATCGCCAGAAGATGCTGCTGAAGCATTCAAAAACCATGTTTTGGAGGTGTCTCAATCGAAGTGGAACAAGTGCTTCGACAATTGGTTTGAGCACATGCAAAAGTGTATAAATCTTCAAGGAGAATACTTTGAAAAGTAATAAAACCATTTTTGATGATAACAAAATACATTTTCATCCTTGTTGAAAAATATATAAGGCAACCCTTGTATTAATATATTAATTTAATTTTTATATTATTTTAATTTTATATTAATATATATATTTCAATGTTTGTTGCACTAAATATGAACAACCAATTACAACCAATTGTGTTCCATGCGTTAACGATTCCATATTGAATGCATCAACCATTACGTATTCGTTGCTTCAACCATTACATATTCTAAACAACAACAATTTCACTGCAGTGCACGACTAAAATTTCATGAATTCGTAAACAAAAACTAAAGCACGCAAATAATCATTAATATAAAATAATTTCATTAACCTGAAATACAATGAATGCATTGCAAACACAACATTTATGTATAGACATTTGTCATACAAAAATCATTTTCACAAACTTGTATTTTCATATTATTTCATAAGGCAACGTGTTTACCTGCCTTTAAAACTAAATATGCATGCTTGCATAACAAACATAAGAAGTACTCGTATGTGCGTGTATTTGTAATTCATAAGCGTATTAATAACGCACAGCTGCCCAACGAGCGACCGACACATATGTTGCGCGCAATTCCCTCTCGAGTGCATTTCGCATTTAAAACGCAAACGAATGCAATACACAGAGAAAATTCAGCAACAACTCAAAAAAAGGAAAAGCAAAACAAAAAGAGAAAAAAAACACACCAGTAGAAGAAGAAAACAAAATAACGATGCATGAAGCGAAATGCACCACGTAACTAAAATTAACAACGTCATCGTTGTTCGCTTCCTGCTGAAAGAATCAACGGAAATGATATAAGCGCTTAATCGAACGGAATGTCCGATGTGCAATGTGCAATGTGCGTTGTGCGCACTCGACCAATGCGAGCGCCATACGAGGCGTATACGCAACATACACAACAAGCAGCGCGTAACAGCAATCGGCAACAACAACAACAACAGAAACAGCAATCATCAGCAACAACAACAACCAAAACAGCAACAGCCGCAACGGCAATGGCAACAACAGAAACAGCATCAACAACAACAACAACAACAACAGTAATGCCAGCAGTTGCGATTACAGTGAACGTTGGCGGAGACAGGAAGAGATATTTTAATGTGCAACGACTGCGCATAATTGTGCAACATATGCTCGGCAAATGAATGGCGCCAGTCCGGCGAACGAACGAACAAACGAGTGGACGAACGGACGGACACACGAACGTAGGGACAGACGCACAATCTGGCGGCCATTAAGCTGTGTGAACGCACCAAAGTGCTGCGAGTTTTTTGCTTGTTGCTTTTGCCGTTGTTGTTGTTGCTGTTACTGTAGCCATGGCTGTTACTGTTGATACCGGAAGGCCAGTTGATGAACTGTCCATGCTGAAGCGCCAGAATTACACGTCGTTGCTACGGCGACACAGCGCGCTGCCGGTGCGCAAAACTTTTCAGCTGACAAGGCAATTGCTGCACGCGGCACAAACAACACAGAACACCGAGCACGGAGCACGGAGCCGTGTCGCGCTGCGTTGCGCGTTGTCTGTAATGAGCGTTATTAATTTTTTAAATAACCATTTCAGGTGCATTCGAATTAATTTTGCATGCCGTAATCAATTCATGAATTTTGTGCGCGTCCGCTTGCGCAGCGAATCGTTCACTCACTGACTGACACACTCACTCAGTCGTTCGCTCATTCATTTGTTTCTTCATTCAGTCGCTTACGAATGGATGTGGTGACGGTGTTTCAGTTGCAGCTGCAGTCAACCGACACCCACTTGACGCTGTCACGCGGCATTATGTGTAAAGACATTGTCTGCTTTAGTTGAAGAACAGCGCCGAGCTGCAAAGGGAGCCAAAGCGTTTGCGTCCATATTGCATGCGGAAAGTGATAGCAGCAACATGTCAACTGTGTCGCGGCGTATGTGGGATGCATTTTTGTACCGCATACCAGCGAAGGGCGGGCGGAGGCTGCCAGTTTGTTGAATGCAACGCGACACTTTCGCGTCAGTGGCATTTTATGTGACTCACACAATCGCAAAATGTGCGCAATCAATTGTAAAATTTATTATGAACAAAAGTAAATAATGTTATTTGATAAATGCATTCACATGTTTACACATTTGTGGGTGTATCTGTCTGTGAGTGTACGCGCATGTGCCTGAAATTGATAATGCAATTTTTGCGTAGTTAATTATTGAATTGAAAAATATTTAAAAGTCAACTTGACATTTTTTTTTGCCACTTAGATATGGGAATTTAATAATATTTTTATTTATAATTTTTTTTATTATTTGGGTTTGTTTCAAGGCTCATTTTTGTAAATTTTGCAATATACTTTCATTTTTTTAAAGTTCAACTGATGCAATAACACTACTCGACACGAAAAATGCACCTAAAAATGAAAGTGTTTTCTAGACTAATTTTGGGTCGCTGAACATGAAACTGAAAATCAAAAATTTTTTAAGAAGCGTTTTCGAAAAATCTTTGAAAAACCATTTTTTCCTGTTGTTTCAGTTATGAGCACATATCTCGTAAACGAATTATCCAACTAACAAAAACTGTCCGTCGGTCAGAAGACAATACCTTACCGCCTTTCCAGCGATATACAGATTGTCCAAATCAGATGAGATTTGGGGAAGTTACTGACGGTGAAAGTTGTAAAAAAGTGTAAAAAAATTATAAATTTTCGAATGTTTTTTTATAGATAAAAAAAATTTTCTCCTCTGGTTTTAAAGATGAAAGATATATTATTTGAGCAAATATTAAGCCTAACATCAATAGCATTGAAAGAAAAATGACAAAGTTATGATGCACTGAGTGAAAACACCAACTTTATATTTATTACACCGTGCGAAACAATTTTTTTTTTGTCGAGACCCATCCAAATGTTGCTATAGACGTGAAACTAGAGGTCATTTATAGTATCCTGGCATAGTCAGTTTTTCATTTTCTGACCCAAAGTACTTTTAAAAGGACTTTAAAATTTTAAGGACAAATAGATTTCAAATATTTTTTCAATATTTGCGGTGGTGCAATAATGAAGATATGTGTATTAATTGAAAGAGGAAAATTGTCTCCTTTTAACTAAATTTTCTAATTGCACGCGATTGACCCATTTTTTGTCGAGTAGTGTAATTGAAGCATTGAATTGAATTGAAAAGACATTGAATTGCTTAGAAGACAATCAACAATTTGCTGCACCCACAGTCCGTGAACAAGGAATACTCAGCCAACATTTTCTTCAGCCTTGAAGGTAATTTTTCGCTCAATGGATAAATTGAAAACTAGAATTTTGCTATTTAGGGAAATGAAAATCTTAGACCAGAAAATATGTCATTGAAAAGTCATTCCCTACTTCTTCTGGAATATGACATAACAATATTTGTGAAGTCATTGTCAAAATATCAGTCGAAAAGTGCCGAAAAGTCATTTAAAAAGCCATTCATCCATTCAAAAGTCAATCATTCAGGGCTCTTTGCTGCTTCTGGAATATCATAAGAGCATCATTTGTTAAATCGTTTCCAAAATACCAGTCGAAAAATTATTTAGTTCATTCAAAAGTCATTGATTCAGCGCTTTCTGCTTCTTCAGGAATACACCGTGCGACAGCATTTTTCACACCGGGAAAAATCCATATGTGTTCATCTCCCTGATCACGTGTCAAAATTGTATTACTCTAACTTTATTAGTTCTAAAGTTATTAAAAAAAAGGCAGAAGCTGCAATTCTAATGAAGTAAAATAGTTCTAATTTATTTGAGTATCAGTATTTTAAATAATAAAAACATACAAAATCAATGAAGCGAGAATAATGAAATTTTGTCACGTGATCAAGGAGATTTGGGGTTTTAACATACTTACTTTTCAAGAAAATTCGATGTAAATTTTCAAGGATATAAAGGATTAAAATTTTCAAAGGACCTTTTTCATATCTTTGTTTTACAAATAGATAAAAAATAAATTTTATTTAAATTTTTGAACCTTTCCTCTTTCATTTGATATACATATCGCCATATCCTAAGGAAGTTTTTTTTATATTTTTTTTATTTTTTATCCCCTTCAAAATTTTAAAGTATTTTTGATAGGACAAAGGATGTAGAAATTAAAAACTAAGTACGGAGTATTACTATATTTGGTCTCTAGTTTCACAACAACAGCAAGATTTTTGAAATCATGGCCAAGTTACTAATCCAAAAGTGCCAAAAAGTCATTCAAAAAGTTATTCAGTTCATTTAAAAGTCATTAATTCAGCGCTGTAAAAAATCGTGGCGCTCATTTGAATGATGTCCTATTCCATTCATAATGAAAAGTTCAAGGCACATATTGATATTAAAATTTGATGAAAATCTGTATTAGAAATGTGTTTTACTTTAAACATTTTCATGTTTATATTTTTCTATATAAATATTAAATCAAACTTCAATTTGAATTTGTTATTGTCTATGCTGCTTACAAATCATATTTCTTCGTCAGATATATTGAAGTTATTTTCCTTGTTATAAATCCTATACCAATCAAATATTTTTGGCATAAATTTGCAATTAAGATCGAAGCAACGTTGGTACAGCAAAACCTTTTATCTCTTAAGTACACTTAAGACGCAACATGCCACTGACTAATGCCCTGAGCGGCCATAGCCCGAGAACCTTTAATCTTTCAGCCACTGGCAAACTTCACAGCCTCCAAAATTTTGCTCAACTTTTGTTCAACTGCAATGAAAAATTAACAAAATTCATGAAACGCCAGCAGCACGGCAACACATCAAATATGCAAAAACACTTTCGGAAATCTATGGGAAACTACTTATGGCTTCAACTCCTTCGAAGCTGTCGCTCGTTTCGCACAGCACAATTTCCGCTCGATTCTGACGTGTACACTTACAACAATAACGAAGCAATTAAAATGCCACTCGACACAGGACATTTTAATTTAATCGCTTTGAGCTTGTCTTGAAAATGCTTCGCTCCTCCGCCGACGACTGCCACGGCTTCGGCTGATGAAATGAAAATTTATGCACGAAATCGATATCCTTGCGAAATTTGCTGAAGGAAGGGGGGCGAACGAAACGGAATGGAATCTTAAGCGCATTAATCATAATTCTTGGGCAGCGCGGACGCGAGGTGCGGCAGTTGTGGTTTATTTATGCAGAATGAGACTGAAGTTTTGATTGTTATTGTTTTTGCAGTTGCTTTTACAACAGCAACAACAGCTGCTGCTGCTGTTACTGCAGAAGAGACAGAAGGAAGGTGTGCGAACGACAATTGACAGCAATGCAACAGTAAGCAACTTGTTGGCAATGGATTTGTTGCAGGTACGTACTGCTGCTGCATACAATCAAAGACCAGCGGCGCACGCACACCGACGCACAAATGCAGCCATTCACTTTGTTGTAAGTAGCAGTGACACGTGTGCGGCTGCTTGGCGCGCCCACGTTCTGGTGATCCGCAATTTCCGGTGCTTTCAAAAATCTCTCCTCCTCGTTCTCAGTCGTGCGTCTCTTCAGCTTCAGTTGCCGCATTCCAAGCGCAGCGCCAACAGCAACAACAACAACTGTGCTCAGCTCAAAGACAACTCGTAAACTATTTTCGTTGTTATGCTAATTATTCTCCAGCGACGTCTATAATTGGATCCCGTGTCGCCGGCAGCCGTGGCATGCCAGCCGCTGTTCTCGCCAGCGGCAACGGTGACGGCGCTCTACTTTATAAACGAGCATCGGCCGCATATCCTTTCGCTTGTTGCTTGTCGTCGGTTGCTGAAACCGTACAATTTTTTTGTATACGCTGAAATGCAACAACAACAATAACAACTGCTGCTGCTACTTTTACTGCTGTTCGCATAGAAAAGAGGAACATGAAAGGACAAAGCGCGCAACGCTTGCAACGCGATAACAGCAGAAATTGAAAATTCTTGCAAGTGAACGCGAAACTGCCATTGGCTGCGCAGCGGCAAAAAATATAGGTAGTTATTTTGCATAGTCGACTACAGAGGGGGTGGGGGGAGGGGGGGGGGTGGAGCTGAGGACGATGGTGATGGTGGGCAATTATTTCCATGTTTAAGACAGGAAATCTTAAGCCGTACAGATTTTCAGCTAATTGGCCGCATATCATTAAACGCGCTGACGCTAGCAATTCTGCGCTGAAGGTACACGCTGTGCCAAGTTGGCTTTTGGCGCAGTGTATCTGCATGATATTTTGCATGATTAGACACTTGGGAGGCGTTGTTATATATGAAAGTTGTGTTATTGTGAATGAGAGAATTAAAAGTGGACCACGTGGAGGCCTTTAAGGTGAACTTATGAAGCTCAAACTCGACTTTTCTTCAAAAACGTAGCGAAATGCATACAGCAATCGAGGCTGACCTCTTAACTGGCTCTGGAATACATCCATAAATTCAACAGGTGAAGGTGAAGACAGGGTCACTTCGATGCGGGTTATAGGGTATGTTAGGGCAGAGCAAACTGAGCTACAGACTGAAACCCTTCCCCCCAAGCACAAAAATTTGCTGGTGCAAAATATGCAAAATATGGTTTCGTATGGTATTCGGCTCAAAAGTTGTAAGAGAACCTCCCCCCTCAAATGAACGCTAGCGAGTAGAAGGTTGTGCATTAGACATGATTTAGTGCACGAAATGGGGAGGTTAATGAGGTTTCGACAATACATTTTGATTTTTGCTTTGTAGAAACCCAAAAGTTGACAACGTCACAAATCCGATCGTATGGGAGACGCCCTCTGGTGGTGAACTTTTGAACTTTAATTTATTT
Source organism: Melieria crassipennis (assembly GCA_963668005.1). Classification (NCBI taxonomy): domain Eukaryota; kingdom Metazoa; phylum Arthropoda; class Insecta; order Diptera; family Ulidiidae; genus Melieria; species Melieria crassipennis. The sequence continues at coordinate 23,418,086 of OY764962.1, read as the reverse complement.
TGTATTTTTTGCACTCGAGAATGTTGTAGATCGCTAAATAAATCATTCAAATCGGTTCAGTAGTTTCAGAGATACGTTATTTTCTCGCTTACTTAACTACTACATTTACAAGTGCGGAGCCAATTGCATAGAAAATGGCCAATTTTGTATGGCAGCTCCCTTAAGACTTGGAGATAGCGCATAGGTATGTTTGAAAGAAACATTTGGAAGAGAAAATAAATGGATGTCGGTCATACATTTGACACGTCTGGGGGCAACCTGGGAGCAGTGGGCGCCTATTTTGTAAAAACGACCATTTTGTATGGGAGCCCCATTAAGGGTTGAAGATGGGGTATAAATATGTTCGAAAGAAATGTTCAGTAGAGAAAACTAGTGGGGGTCAGTCATAGATTTTAACCCTCTAAGAGCAACTTCTGACCAGCTATGGAGCAATTTGTCGAATTTCCCCAGCTTTTTTGTGAATTTTGACCTCGATGCGACGCCATTTAGCCCCACCCTAGCCCAACAATTTGTTGGCTCATGCACTTTTTCACCAAACCGCATAAAATGAGAGGTTGCGGAGCATCATGAACGCATTATTAAGAATCTCCATACAACACTAAATCATGTCTATTGTGCATCCTAGAAAAGCAATAAGTAGAAAAGGAAGCCTGTCGATCATTAGGCACAAGAAGCTACTTGAGAGAATACGTAACATTGCTAATACGAGGGAGGTCGATAACTATAGCAGAAATCTGGATCAAGGAAATGAAAAAAGACCCACTAGCCGTCTGCTCTTGAAAATTACACCGCAAGATGAAAGCTGGTGGTTTCAGTCGGTAAGACCAAAAACAGTAAAATTAATAGTTCATAACTAATGTAACTTATATTGAATAAATTCTATTGAAAACGAAAATAAATTTTTGATTTTTTTTTTAACTTTGAATCTTTATTCAGAGAAGTTGGTACAAATTTCAATCCATCGTTTGCTGCGAGGTTTTCTTATTTTTCAGGCAGTGTCAAACTCCGCGTTAAGATAATCCTCGCCTTTTGAGCCGATTCCATCGACCCAATTTTTGGCTCTTTATAAAAAGTGAAGTGCTGCTGGCCAGGCCATAAGTTTTCGACCGGAACAAGTGGTAGTCAGAAGAAGCAATGCCCAGTGAATACAGCGAGTTGTGTAGGATATCTTACATTCAACATGAACACAGTTACAAAATGGTATAATGTGATATAATAATTAAACCATCTGTTGTAAATCACACAATAGTCAAATTGTCTTTGAAAAGGCCAAATCGGAGATGAGTTTCACCTCCTGAAAAAACTCTTGGAAACCTTCAAAAAACGAAAACCAAAAGCTCACTCAACCTTGTGGCAATTACATTAAATCATGAATAAATACGCTTAATTTTTATTAAAGCTCATAGAAAGTGTTGATTTCGGAAACTCAATTATGCACTTGAAAAAATAATTAGTAGGATTTATTTTTATTTTTATTTTTTTTCACAGATATGTTGGAAAAATGCAATTTGCACGTTGGAAAAAATTGCAAATATTTTTACATATAAAATCTAAATGAAAAAAATTGATTTCTTTAAACGAACGAATGAATGTGAGTGTGAAAAATCCAATAATCTCCAAAAAAAAAAACGATGAGCGTGTAATTAATGTAAATTGTCATAAATGGTCAAAAGTTGGAAATAACAGCAACAAACAATGGCAAACAAATTTTAATTCATGTTTTTTGCAGCTGTCAGAATGCAAACATTACACAAACAACATTAAAGGCATAGCAAATGAAATAAAATTAAACGAAATGTGTATGTATGGGTGACAACTGCATGAAAATATCAAAATAATAACAACAACAAAAACAACAACAACAACAGCGACAAGGACAAGTACAGTAAACAGCAAAAAGCGAACACAAAATTATGCAGCAATATTCCCAAATGGATTAAATACATTTTAACCAAATTAAAAATTGATTGCAACAACAACAACATTAGCAATAAACCAGTACTCGGCAAACGCTGATCTATGAATTATTAATCACAAACCAACAAGCAACAACAACCAATAAACAACAACGGCAACAACAATGATGTGGGCCGCAATTACAGCAACAAAAAGCATAACCCTATCTAATATTAAAAAAAATAACAACAACAACACGAAAAGCTACACTAATGTTGCAACAGGCCAACGAATGAACAACAACAGCAATAAAATGTTGTTGCGCATTGGCAACATGAAAATTTCACATGTCAGCTGTTGATAGTCAGGCGATTTTTTGCAAAATATTATTTCAAAATAAATTACATTTGCATAAATAAATAAATTATAGGCGTGTATGTGTATGTGTGTGTGTGTACTTCCATATGCATGTGTGCGTATCTGTGTGCCTGTGTGTGTGTGTGTGTAAAACTCAGTAATCAGTCAAATTAACAAAAATAACAGCAATGAAACCAACAACAACAAACGCACAACAACTGGCAATCACCACTTCCTTCCTTTTGTAAATAGTTTTCATTTTTGTTTTTGTATTTTTAGTTTTTGTTTTTCTGCCTGCGCTGCATTTCATCAGTTGGCGTTTAGTATAATTGAGATTTGAATTGAAATCACAACATCCGTTTCCGGTTTTTCGAGCAGCACCGACCACAGCAAATCATTTAGTAATTTTATGCAAAGAGATACTTTGTAGTTGTTGGTGTTTGTGCCTACGTTGCTAAAATTTTAATGCGCCACTTAACAAAACAGATTGCGCCAGGAGCAACAACAACAACAACAACAGCTGCCACATTTGAATGTTTGCAGAATTTTCGCATCAGGCGCAACGCTGGTTGAATATTTGTCGAAAACTCATTTCAATCAGGTCGAATATGAGATTTTATTGAAATTAACAATGCATACGCACAGAGGCAACGCGCCCAACAACATTGGCCGCATGTTGCTGCCACCAGCTGTGGTGTTGGGCGAACGGGGGGGAAAAAAAGCGTGGCATCAGCGTTGCCACATGATTTGTAAATGAAAATTATGCAACCAGATAGGAACAATTTTGGCAAAAGATGGTTGAAGGGATTTTGACTTTAGAAACTTGAAGCTTTGATTGAAATTCAGCGAAAAGTTCCAGTTCCACTTAATAAAGTCAATAGGAGACACTTCTTAGGTTAGCTCAGGTAGGGAAGGGTGATACGCACTTTCACTCGGAGGCCGAAATGAGGCCCATTGTGAATCTCTGTTTCTATATCTCTGAAGCTAACCAACAGTCCTAATCCAAAGCAAGCTAAATCGTCCTCTTAATGAAGAAGAGCAGATCTGAGATTTCAGTTTTGTCGCACTAGTCAGGTCCCACAGGAATATTGATCCAGGAAACGGAGGCTTCGTTCCTGTAGAGTCGGGCAGTGGCACAGAAAGTGTTGTATCGTTTCTACCTCTTCTTCTTTAGTTGCTCGTTACCGGTGACTGGACATGGGTCTATTAATATGAAATCGAAAGTAACTAACAACGATTGGAATGGCGCTTCTCAGACGAGCCCAAAAATGCCAAAAAACACCAACATAGCCGATCCAAAATCAAAGCTTTGTTGATCGTTTTCCCATGGATTGTGGATTGCCATGGTGTGTGGTCCACTGCGATTTATTCAGCCAGGCCAGACAGTACTTAAATATGGAGTATTTACTACGTCGCACAGTGTGGCGAGTCCATAGTAGCGAGGGACAAAAATAGAAGGAATAGTCGTACGACAATACAATTTTGTACATATGATTTTGTTATAAAGAGAAGTTAATACACCAAAAATTACTTCAATCGCTCCACGGACACGCCCACCTCCCATACAAACCAAATACTAAGTTAACAGTATCTCGAAAACTATAAAAGATATATTGATGAAATTTAGTACAGCATATCATATCATCAATATAAACACATCTGCCAACAATTTTTTCGATCAACTTACAAATACGCTTGTTATAAAAAAAAGACATTTTGAAAAATCTACAAATATCTGTTCATACTTATGCGCATCTAAGTAATTTCAAGCCCAAATAGAAAATAATAACATCTCTTATTTAATTCAGTATAGCATATATTTTCATTAAAAATTACAATTTGTTAATCTGTACTGCTAGGACAATCGGTTTCCGATGATGAATTATTCAAATTTAACCCTCTACATCTATTTTTGACAAAATTCTAAATTAAATTTTTTTAAATTGCATAATATCAGAGTTTCGGTTTTCATGTTTACCTTTAATTTTCCTATTAACTGCTATAATTGGTTCTGAAGACTTTAACCAGTTTTGCTTCTTTTCGAAAGTTGCCTTGATTCGATGGCAAGCCATCCAGTATTACCGAAGCCTTCCATCGAATCTACCTTTTTTTTTGTAATTTTTCAAAATCAAGTGGTGTTTGCATATTATTACAAACAAAAACGTATAGCTCAAGCGAAACGAAGCAGTGGTCGCTATGTTTTCCTGCCAACCATGTTGCAAAAAGGACCCTATTTTTGACTGCATACGCCTCTGAAAATGTTGAATTTCTTAAAAACGTGCAAGTTTGTGCAGCTAAAGTCCATGGTTTCTATTAATACATACTTTCAGCTATATGACACGGTAAAATCTCGAAGGAGTGAGAAGGAGTATTTTTTTAAAGTTTATCTAAAGTTTGATGACACTGCACTTTTATTCCTACGAATTGAAGTTTCTTTAAGTAACGGTCCAAGGAATATGGAAAGCAGAACAAAAGAGGGAAAGCTTTCACAGAGTTGCAAAAATAGTATATTTATAGAATATATTTACTTAACATAAGGTACCATGGGAAATTTTTCAATAAGAGACCTCGAACTTACATTCAACAAATTGCAATAATTTCTACCCAAGTCACCCACCTTCACAAAGTGCAAGTTTGGTGGCCTGCCATCGGTATATAAATTGATATTTGTTAAATCCGTTTTCACATTTTAGTAATTTGAGGTATTTACTTCAGTACTACAAACTTATTTTTCTACATTTCCGAAATTCATTTTTTTTATTTTTGTCCCTACTCGCGACACTGTGCGTCGTCGTCTAAGTTCGTCGCAAGAGGCCAGAATTGTGCAGAGACACTTTGTGGTTTCTTTACCACGACAACGCACCGGCTCACACTTCTCATCTTCTAAGCGACTATTTAGACGAAAGCGTTGTTCATAACATGTCTAAAGCTCCCTTTTTTCGTGACATGTCTTATAATTTTTTTCTATTCCCAAGACTTAAGATACCACTTCACTGAAAGCCTTTTGAGACGACTGAGATGATAAAGGAAAATTTACAGAAGTAGCTGAAGGTGATCCCAAAATCACCTACAGAAAAGTGTTTTCAAGACTTTAAGAGTTGGAATATGTATTTTTTTTTTGATATGTCGCAACCGTCTAGCAAGAGTAACACTCAGACATTATATACGTCCATAATACCACGACTTGATGTGTGCGGTTAATGTGTTTTGTATCTACCCGACCTCCGGAGAAATTTGTATAGATGGATCCTTGGGTGTATATAGGTAGTGCTAGCAATGGAGATTACTTTGATAAAAATAAAATTAGTTTTGGTTTTATTGAAGACTTCTGCATATTTTACGATCACAAAGTGCTAGTAAGACGAGATAAAATTGAATATGTTTTGGAGGCCCTAAACCCTAAACTCTAAAGCATGTAGCATTGAATTGACTCCTTTGTCCTAACACTCTATTTTTAGAATTTATGAATTTTGAATTTTTCAAATTTAAATCTTTATTGTAAAATTTTTCATTAATCTAGAAAAGCAAAGTTCGATAACAGATGGCAACAAATTTCAACTTTTTGTCGGCTTTTCTGGACCGCTGATTCCGAATCCGCAAACCGTTTTCAAAACTCAGTTTACGTTTTCGGAAAATATGGGCGTGTAACTTTTTCGGATTTTCCCTGACTTTTTTCACGTTTGGGATTGTAATTTCTAAACCAATAAACCGGTTGAAAGATTTTCACTTTATGTCATTTACAACACCTCACGGCTTCTTTTCCAATGTAATTTATTTTTATAAATTTGAAAAATCCGCGGCAATTGGACCTCAAATTTGGATAATATGGAATTTCATGGCGTTTTCTTTAATGTTGAAAAACATGCACATTTTTCGTAAATCAATTAAAGAGTTGGATGTTAAATGAAAGCGGAAAGATCAAGTAATACAACGCAGCCAAATTTTTTTGTGTGATTTCCATTCTCATCGAAATAATATCAAAAATGTACCATAGTTATTTTCATAAATTTTCATACTTTTCCCTAAAAAAATTAAGGGTTCTCAAAATGTGCTCTTTTATACTTATGTTCCATTTATAGTCTGGAATACAAGCAAAAACAAAAAATTTTGAATTGCTCGAAACAAAAAAAAAAATTAAAAATCAGACTCGAAATAAAAAAAAAAATTTTCAAATTTCCCTTTAATTTGTTGTTGTAAAATTGTTCTTAAATCTAGAAAAGCAAAGTTCGATCATCAAAGATTCGAAATTTTTAAAGAAAATTTATTAACCCTTTCGACCCCGAAGTTGCCTGAGAGCAACTTCACCTATTTGTCATCTTATAGCAAAAGTTACGATTGATTTATGGGTTAAATTTAAGTAGGCACCAACAAAATAATATTTTTAGAAGTGAATTCAAAGCAAATTACAAAAATTTTACTGTTATCCCCAAAATAATTTCCAATAATTTGCAGCGATATCAGGGAAAGTTTGTGTTCTAATTGAAGTCTACGAATTGGGCGCGTTTGATCAAAACACTGTTTCTTTAATGAAGGTTAAATAAAATCAAAAAGTGATAATTTTGTATTTTTCCGTAAATGTTAAATAATTTTTCTGTAATTAAAAAATATTGATACAAAATTTATTTAAGCCGTTTTAAGCTAAAATTGTTCAAAAGTAAACTAGCTCTAGAACTCTAAGAAAGAGGCGTGGCGACTTCAAATGTCGTGTGAACACTTTTTAGGCAAATGTTTCATGATTTGAATACCAAAAAGTACTATCGAGACACAGGAAAAAATTCGGGGTCGAAAGGGTTAAATAATAATTTATTATTATTACGCCACTGTACTCAAAGAAGCATTCAAACCCACTTATGTTGTTATCGACTTTTCAATTGGTCTTAAAGTCTTGAATGAATTCGATCTTAGTAGACTTTGTTCGCGTTTAAAGCTCTCACTAATACAAACACCGAGTTAAATTTAAACTTAATTAATTTTAATTAAACTTAGTTAATTTTAAAAAGTGCTTTCTATGAGCCTCACATAGGTCCAAGTTTTCTTTACCATCTCGAGTACCGTCAGCTAATTTATCCTAATTCATCGCTCTTCAAAGGCAATAAAAATCCACAAACAGAGTTTAAAAAAAACCACTAATCCCAACTGCCTTTGCTATGCAACTTTATCAATTCTCAACCGCGTGGCAGCGCCAAATTGCAATAATTTTTTTTCCTGAAGCGCGCGCACAACCCACAACCGACATCCACTAACGCCGCCGTCAGACCGTTAATGAGTTTCGTGTTAACGTCAGCAGCCGTATCCTTTGTTGTGTAACGTAAATTTTCATCAAAAATTTATAAGGTTTCATTAAGGGGCGCGCGCGGCACAAGTGGGCATGGGGCTGCGTGGCGGGTGGGTTGTGCTGCTTCTTCAGATGCTTGTTCGGTTTTGTTTTATGCTGTTTTGTTTTTCGGGCCGCAGTTGATGAAAACCGCTAAAGCAAAGAGCCTTAACCCTTTTCAAGCGAGCGGCGTGGGCGCCGGCAAATATTCGACGAAACGGCATAAAGTGAAAAGTCTGCGTAAAGCGTAAATTTGATTAAACTTTTCAACAAATTAACAAGTGATGTGTCGAGTGCGCGCGCGCCTTCGTTTATGCGTTTAATACGCATTTCCACTTAAGCAATTGGCACGCGTTGCCTGCAATAATTGCACTCAAATGTTGCGCGCATTCCTCGCACCAACATCGGCTGTGTCTACGCAAATTAACAACAACAAAAAATATGGCGTAATTTTTAAATGTGCTACCACACACACATACACAAACAGACAGACGGACAGTTGGCGGCCCGCTAGCGGGACATGCAACGAATCCGACAGACAAATACTCGTCGCTGCAACATTTTCTCACATATCGAGCGGCTGTACGCGTGATTGGTGGCAACGAGTGATGTGGCTTTGACGCATCATCACCCAAGCGCCGGCACTCGACAACAGCAACAACGTCAACAACAACAACAACACAATACAACACACATCATTCACAATGTCCAGCCAAATTGCAATTGCAATGTGCCGCGCAACAATTCGCCACTTGCCACAGCCCACGCCTCCGTCGTCGCTCGCCGCTCACCGTTCGTGTTGCATTTTCAGCATTCAAGTGTTGCATGGGCCAGTGTCGGCACTTGTGTCTGTGTGTGTGGGTGTGTGTGTTGCCTTCTTGTTGCAATTTTACTGTATTTTTTCACATCATTGAAAATAAAATTCACAAAAAGCTCTGGCAAAAAAATTGCATAATTGAAATTACTACAGCGGTTGCATTCGTCGACGCACAGCTGCCCGTTCGGATATTTCAATTAAATGTTTATTGAGAATTTAATTTCTTAAAGCGAACGCCGAATGTGGGTTAATGTAATTTCAAATATGTACAAATATTTTTGCAAAAATGTTCACCAATGAATTTTTGTTTAATGTTGAAATTTTAATTTAATCTTATGATGGATTATTAAAAAAATTTAATACAAAATTATAGGTAAATAATTAAAAATATATTTAAAAAAAATTAAATATAAAGCCATGAAAATCCATGACCCATGTGACATTAATCCAATTCATTGGATAAGAATGAGAAATCACGTGACAAAAGCTGTGTCATCCAAACATTCTGAAATTTCGTGGCACATTAGAAATAGGCCAAAACCTCGAAAAAATAAAATTCTTTCAATATTCCAATATCTCACAAAAATTAATTTGACCCAAGACTTTAACGATGTTGATCCCATTTATTGAAAAATTGTCTCAAGTTTTCAAATCTGCAAGTTTAATATGGTTCAAAATCTGATAAATAAGAGATATTACCAACTTTTGAATAACTTTAAAAAGTAAGTATACATTTATTTATTGATACTTATTTATTGAAAAATCTCTCAAGTTAAAAAATATGTCACAAAAATCCCAAATATTTCACAATAACAATAATAAAAAAGGTTCGTATACCCGAAAAATATAAAATTGTTTCAACATTTCACAATACTGAACTTACTATAGATTGGATTGGATTCATTGGATCCAAGTTTCCAAAATTGTGTCAAAATCTTTGAATTTTCATGACAAGTGAGAAAAAGTCCATAAAACCAAAATTATAAATTCTCTCAAGTTAAAAATATGTGATATTCCATATATTTTACGACAAAATAAAAAAGGTTCGTAAATCCGGAAAGTATAAAATTGTTTAATCTTTGCAATGGAGCTTAGAACCAAAAGACAGAAGGAGAATTTCCTCAAATTTCCAAATCTGTGTCAAAAATTTTAAAAACTTCACAACAAGTAAGAAAAAGTCCATAAAACCAAAAACTATAAAACTGTCTGTGACAAACTTCGTCGAAATTTCACGACAAACCAAAAAACAGAAAAATATAAAATTTTTCAAAGTTCGCAACATTTCACAAGAGCGAACTGAAGTTTAGATCCAAAACAAAAAGAGATCCCCTTCATAGGCAAATTTTTTCAAGCTTTCAAATCGGTCAAATATCTTAAAAAACAGAAAACTATAAAATGGTTCCAACTTCGCAACATTTCACAAGAGCGAACTGGAGCTTAGATAAAAAAGAGACCCCATTTATAGGAAAATTTTCTCAAGTTTGTACCAAACATTAAAAAAAAGTCAGAAAAACACAAAATGTTTCCAACTACGCAACATTTGACAAGAGCGAACTGGAGTTTAGATAAAAAATATCCTTTTTATAGGCAAAGTTTCCAAACTTGGGCCAAAAATCTTAACTTCAAAAATTTCACAAGTGAGAAAAAGTCCATAAAATCAAAATATAAATTATCTCAAGTTAAAAAATATGTGACAAGCATCCCAGTTATTTTACGAAAAGATAAAAAATGTACGAAAACCCGGAAAATATAAAATTGGTTCATCTTTGCAATGGAGCTTAGAACCAAAAAAAGCAGGAGAATTTCCTCAAATTTCCAAATCTGTGCCAAAAATTTTAAAAACTTCACAACAAGTAAGAAAAAGTCCATAAAACCAAAAACTATAAAACTGTCTGTGACAAACTTCGTCGAAATTTCACGAAAAATTTTTTAAAGTTCGCAACATTTAACAAGAGCGAACTGGAGCTTAGATAAAAAATATCCTTTTTATCGGCAAAGTATCAACGCTGGGGCCAAAAATCTTAATTTTAAAAGTTTCACGAAAATTTTCTCAAGTTTCCAAATTTGTGCCAAAATTAAAAAACAGAAAAAACATAAAAATTGAAAATGGTTCCAACTACGCAACATTCGACGAGACCGAACTGGAGCGTAGATAAAAAAATATCCTTTTTATAGGCAAAGTATCACAACTTGGGCCAAAAATCTTAATTTTAAAAATTTACAAGTGAGAAAAAGTCCATAAAATTAAAATATGTATACAAAATTGTTTGTGAAAAATATGGTAGAAATTTAACAACAAACTGAAACACCAGAAAAATAGAAAATGGTTTCAACTTCGCAACATTTCACAAGAGCGAACTGGAGCTTAAATCAAAAAGAAAAAGATCCTTTATATAGACGAAATTTTTTTTAATTTTCAAATCTTTGAAAAAAAAACAGAACAGAAAAATTTGAAATGGCTCCATCTTCGCAATATGCCACAAGAGCGAACTGGAGCTTATATCAAAAAGAAATAGATCTCTTTTATAGGCAAACTTTCTCAACATTCCAAAACTGTGCCAAACATTTTTGAAAAGTCCATAAAACCAACAAATACAAAATTGTTTCATCTTTCCAACATTTTACAAAAACCAACTGGAGTAAAAATCCGAATGAATGTGAATCCATTTATTGGTAAATTCTTTCAAAGTTCCTAATTTGTGCAAAACATATCAGAAATTGTACAGCAAGTTGAAAAAAATTTCAAAAAAATTTAAAAATTAAACACTTTTCAAAAGTCAACTGAAGCCAATACCCAAAATTGATCCCATTTAATGTAAAATTCTCTCAAGTTTTCAATTCATTAGTAAACATACTAGAAACTTTATGGCGCTAGTGTAGGGTACAAATCAATCGTTTGGGGCTCACTAAAAAACTTCGAGTTGTTTTGTTGTTGGCCGCGCTAAGTGTTTAGTTTTATTTGATGTGCGCCATTGCGATTTTTATGCGCACGTCAATGATGACTGAAATTGTATGAAATTTAGTTGCAATTTAATTTAGCCCTTTTTTGTGTTGCTTTGAAAGTTATTTATTTATTTGTTGTTGTTGTTGCATTTTGCATTTTTCATTTTCATTTCAATGCAGCAACAATCCAACCGCTACACTAACTGCCACTACCGATGCCGAATGAATATTTCAGTGCGTAGCAATTCAATCGTACAAATTCGCACACACGCACGCAAACCTCGCTCAACCCTCAAACACACGCATACACACACACACAGGCACACACACAGACACACATGTGCTCATGCATGGACGCACACATGCAAATTTTATGCTGTAATTTTGTGTAAGAGCACAATAAAAGTAGTTGGGGATGTTGTAGGCGGGGGGGGATAAAACAAAAGCTACTACAACAACAACGAAATTGCAAAACGAGGCAATATTGGTGGAAAAAGTGGAAATAAAATAAAATCGGTGTGTGAATATTAAATGTGCCATTGTACTTGCAAGCCGCAGTCGAATGCGAGCTGGAAATGAATCGAATGGGATGATGAGCGCGACGGGAGGCAGGGGCGCCATTGCAGTGGGCCGTGCAAATACATATACTTATGTGCATATTGTGTGCGTCACTGATTTCCATTTTCCCACGATTGTTGTGCATTTTGCGCACATGTACGCGCTTTTCTTTCTTTTATTTGCACTCGTTCACATTTTTTCTTGTTTTATTTAAAATTTAATGAAATCCTTTGAAAACAAAAAGCTTAAACATTTTTATAAATGTGTGTAATAGAGTAGGAAAAGCTTTTGGATTTTTTTTTTTTGCAACCAAGTCTAATGAATATTTAAGGCAGTGTAGAACCAAAATTATGAACAATGTGAATGGATGTTATTGATTTAATCAACGAAAACATAAAGTTATGTTGGGGAAAAGTTTTTAGGTGGTTGCAACAATGTTGTTGACAATGTGATGCAAATATGATTTGGTGTAGGATTTTTCATATTGATGCACAGTTAGTTCGAAAAAGTGAACCGAAAAGTGAAGGAAACCCGATTAAATGCAACATGAAAGTTTGGGATGGGTTTAAAAACTAAAAAAAAAAAATGTTTTTAAGGGGGTGGAGTGGTGAATCAATTCTGAAGTATTGCATATTTGAAGATTTTGAGAAACTTTTCTAAAAATTCCAACTCAATATCTCAACTTTAAGTGCCTCAGTTCTGGTTCAGATTATCGAATGCGACTGTACGTTACCTGGAAAGACCCAAAAACGGACAAATACTTACCACGATTGAAGAGAAAAAGAACGCAAGGCAAAACCTGCATATCAGAAGTGCTTCGAGGATTGGAAGAAGCACTATAATACTTAGGTTAGGTTAGGTTAGGTTGCGGTGGCTGCCTCTGTATGAGACACACTTAGGCCTCTTAACGGGCCCGTTGTGATACAACAGATTCCACCTTTTTGAAATGCGTATGCAACACTGTTTTTTTCAACATATGATACAACACACATTTACCAAACGGATGGTAAAAGGGAGGGGAGGGGACTTAAACTAAAAATCAGTTTTGCTCAAAGCGCTTTTTGTGTTGGCTGCCTTGATGGCCCAAGGAAGGCTTGTTCGATTTTTTCCATAGATCATAGACCACAGCTTGTTTAAATAAAATAGCTTTTCATGAAGTGACAATCCATTTCAGAGCATTAAAAAGGATTTTTCCACACAATCGAAATTCCAATGTGCTTCATTTGAAAACGGTCCAACATTTGTTATTTTACTTTGGTCAATGCTTAACAGAATGTTAACTCAATACTACAAATTTTGACTTTTTCATCTCAAACATTCAGAAAGATCACAGACACAATCGCCGCACAGGATGGTGAAAAAACTGCCTCCGCTGTCTCCGCACCAATTGGTGAGAAGGAAACTGGCAAAAAGGCACATCAGCATCAGAGGAATTTTAAGATGTTGAATGTACCAACCAAATACAAAAAAAAAATCGATATTTTATCTACAAATAGCCCGAAGTTTTCGGTGTTTTCATCACCATTAATATTATTTTCATTATCATTCATACTATTAATACTTTGTATTACTTTTACTATGTACTTATTGCTCGAAGAACCCATGGCCACAGACACGAAGACATCCATCCAGACAAGCCTCCCACCTTGACGAGCAATTGCCCGGGCTCACAACTTCTTGAAGTAGAACTGACCAATCCTACCTGCACCGCTTGACATCAAGTTGCCCAAATACACTGCATCCTTTTTAGCCGATCCGTAGATTTTTTTAAAGCGAATGATGCCCGTCAGTTTGAGTTCCACTAGCCCATCCTCCATTAGAGTCAACTTGCCAAAGCATATATGCCTCTAACGGCCTTAAACATTTATTTCAATTTCATAATAATTTTAAACAAATTTTTTGCACATATTTAGCCTCTCCCTCAACCCTTTATGAGGACTTTTTTCAATTAGTAAACTCAAAAATTTTTCTCAACTTCGATTTCCTCTACTTCATCATTATCGATCTTCTCATATTCGTTCACATATTTTTCTCGGTTTTTTATACTTGTTGCCTCCTGCACTATAAACAGCAACTATTGGTGTGAAAGTGGGCGTATTGTGGCAGCATTTTACATGAGTTAACTTGCGCTTACTTTGCACTATGTGCTTCCCTTTAATGCAACTGTAATCGGGCGTATTTCGTGTTTGCGTGTTGCACAATGTGTACACATGTCGGCAACATGCAGCTTGTTGTTTCCCATTGTTGCACGCCCTGCCTCACGAATACGAATAAAACACAAGTAAGAGTGTTTTGGTCAATTTGGACCGAATCATAGAATGAGCTGCACCTAGAACAGCTAAATGTCACTGGGCAAAACGAGCCTATTTTGGTAGAAATCATCATTAACTCTAAAATGCCCTGCCAATCTATTCTTCCTTAAGGGGGTCCTCTAGTTGTAAATTTTGAAAAAATCGATTTTTTGTTAATTTCATATTTTTATAGTATAAATATCATAGAAAAAGTATACGAACGGATTTTGTCGAATTCGTAAACGTCTCTGAGATACAGGGCATAAAGTCCGTCTCGTTCACTACGCGGTAACACGGTTTTAAAACTTTAAACGCGTTTTTCTCGAAAACACATTTTTTGACTATTGCGCCATGATTCCGTCGAAACTAATTGACCGATTCACTTGATTCTTGTTTCGCTGTATTCAAAACTTTTTGCTCCACGGGTTAACCTACGGAGATTGCGCTCCATTGACTAGCCGATTTTTGGGGGGAGTTTTTAGAGAAAAAAAAGGGCGAATTTCGAAAAAAACACGTTAAAACGATGCCGCGGGTCCAATTTTGATCACATCGGGTTATAGGTCATCCTTTCATTGGAGTAATGCTTTTTAAGAGAACATTTTTGGATTACATTTCAGACGAACAGGGACAAAGTTAGGATGGCGCAAACGCACCCTTACAAAAAAAACATGGCCGGTTCTTAGCTGGCGGACCCCATCAGTATCCGCGGTAGCACGTGGAAACAAATTTTTTTTATAATTCAATATGTAAAGAATAAATATACGAAGAATTATTTCATTGTCATTTGCAGTTTCTGAAAAAAAAAATCCCAAAAAAAAGCTTTAAAAAACACCGTTTGTACTAGAGGACCCCTTAAAAGCTCATATGGAATCATGTTACAAAGTGGGGTTTATAAGCTCTTTAATAATATTTTTATATTTAATATTTTTTATTTTTTATTTAATTTTTTTGTTGTAGTAGTTTATTTACTATTTTTTTAATTTATTTTTATTATTTTTAATTCTTTCTTAAATATGGAGTTATGCTACCAAATAGGGTAAATAATTTTTCTAACAATATTTTTATATTTTTTATTTTTTCTAGTTTCTATTTTATTTTTGTTATTTTAGTTTTTTTATTATTCGAATTTTTTTATATGTTTTTTCAATTTTTTATTCTTCTTTTAAAGCTCATATAGAATTATACTACAAAAATGGTTAATAATCTTTTTAACAATATTTGTATATTTTTTATTTTCATTTTTATTAAATTTTTTTAATATATTTTTTTATTATATTTTTTAATATATTTTATATTTTTTTATTCTTCCTTTAAATCTCATACAGAATATTCTACAAAAAGGGTTATTAATCTTTCTAAAAATATTTGTGTATTTTAAATTTTTATTTCTATTAAATTTTTTTTATTAAATTTAATTTTTTTAACTACTTATTTATATGTAAGTTGTTTATTTTTTATTATTATAAGCTCTTATGGAATTATGCAACAAAATAGGGTAAATATTCTTTCTAACAATATTTTTATATTTTTTTTAAATTAAATTTTGTAAGCTTTTTATTTTTTTTATTTATTTATTTTTGTTTTTTTATTTTTTATTTTTATTTTTATGTTTTGTTATTTTTTATTCTTCCTTAAAAGCTAAAGTGGAATTATGCTACAAAATAGGATTAATAATCTTTCTAACAGTACTTTATATTTTTATTTATTTATTTATTTTTATTTTAAAGTAATTTTTTTTATTTATTTATTCTTTTAATTTTTTATTCTTCCTTAAGAACTCATATAGAATTACGCTATAAAATAGGGTAGATAACTTTTCTAATGTTTTCATAATTTTATTTTAATTTAAATTTTTGTGTTCAATTTTAGTTATTTAGTTATTTTAATTTTTTTAATTATTTAATTGTACTACTTTTTATTCTTCCTTAAAAGCTCATATGGAAGCAGAAAGAAGGGTTAATACTCTTAATAAATTTGTTTTTTATTTTTTGTTTAATTTAGTTTAAAAAATACTAAATATCACAACCGATTTTAGCTCAGAAAACGCTGCAATAAAATAATAAAAGACCGCGAAGCATTCGTTTTGGCTCCCTTGGACATTTTAGTGTTAAGTCAACAATTTCAATAAAAAAAAAATTTTTTGAATGTGGTCCATGAGAAGTTAAAGTAGTGTACCACGCCCATTTCACCAATCCTGCTAATCTACACAAACTGTTTCAATTAATATCAAAGTTTTCGTGTTTCGTAAATTGCGTCTCTGTGGTAAACCTGCTTACAATTTGACGGTCTATGTCCATATAGACTTTAGTTCCTAGTTTAGGCACAAGTAATATCCACATCAAGTAATTTAATCAGTATCGTTATACATCCAGAAGCTTAAGTATAAACTAGTCAATTAATAGACGGACGCATGGACAGAGAAAAAGACAGACGTACGGGCGGACAGACATGGTCCTAAATTGGTTCTACTGTTGATTCTAATCAAACCTAACAAACTGTTTGATTTAATATCAAAGTTTTCGTATTTCGTAAATTATGTTTCTATGGCAACCCTGCTTAAAACTTGACGGTCTATGTCCATAAAGAGTGGACTTGTATTTTTTACTCTTGGCCATGCCACCCTACTGGGCGGTAAAAACTCCGTCATATGACTCTGATACCACAGTGCAGCGTACAAAAATTCTCACTATTTAAATATTGTGGGAGAAATATGTTCCAAAATGCATGAACATTACGGACGCCCACACAAGCACACGAAGTAATTCAGTAAAATCAAAAAATACAAAAACCAAAACAACAACAACAATGCCCAGTGACCTAAATTGGCGTTTGTTTCATAAGTGGGCTGCATTTTTGGTTTTACAAATAAAACCAATTATGAAGAAATTGCTGAAACATTAAAGAAAACATATTTAAATAATACGACAATATTTCTGCGATGATTTCTTTGTACTTTGTTTTATGAAAGAAAAATTAATCTTCAAGGCACATCAAGTCAGTTGAGAAAAAGACAAATGCCTTTTCAAGTTCAAAATCAGCTGCTGCTGTTTCTGTTGCTGTTGCATGCCGAGTTGCTGATAAGCAAAATGTCATTCACAGTGGTGTGCCAGCTATTTGAAAGCCGCACTCGCTGTGCAGTTGGCAAAGCAGCAGAATGACATTCAAATATCCGTTCTGGCGGAAATTGCTTAACGGATTATTTAGTTTTTATCGCACGCCCCGCATCGGCATTGGCAGAGGCGCTCGCTGCAGGCGACTACAAACAGAAACGTCATTGAGGGTTAACAGTTAACAATGAGCGGAAGTTGGCCCGTTCATTTCGCCTCACACTGACTGACTGACTGACTGACTACGAAAGACAGAGTGAAATTATTAATATTGCACGAAACAAATCGTTCTTGTGGCCTTGACGAGAGATTTATCTCTGGAAATGATCTCTTCATTTTGCTAACTTTATGGTCCAAGTTAATGTGTGTATGTCAAGAATATCTATCTACATAAATATATTAATTTATTTATTCAAAGGACACTCCACTGCAATGCAAAATAATCGATATCAGAAATTCTGTCATGCCTAATCGACAACTGGCAGCTATAAGCTTTAAACTTATAATATTGTCCTATCATCTAATCAACACTTGTAAAATACTTGAAGGATTCCGCCTGCCATGCGCCACTTGCTTAAACAAATTGCCCGCACCACATCTTGCGCCAGCACGAGCTCTCGTATTTGTGGCAATTTTTCATCGTTTACTTTTGAAGCTACCGAACTCTGCACACGTCGAATGCACAAAAGCAAAAGTGTGCGGTTGCTGTGTCGGCCCGAAGACGTTAAATGTCTTTTAAAAGGACATTAGTCGAATTTTTGTTATGGCATTTAAAGGATTACGCTTAATGTGATAAAATGTCAACGTGACCTGAATACTTAAGTACTGCTTAGCACAGCGAGTCTAGAATATACAGAAGCGCACGCACACACACACAAACACACAAACACACTCAAATGCACAAACATCCTCAAACACAGAGAGAGAGAGAGGGAGACAGTCTAGAGATGGTGCCGCTACGAAGGGATGTGCCCATATTGATGCGGCATAATCAAGACGGCAAATTTTCATTGCCACTACAGAACGCCGCCGCAGGAGCAGCCCCGCCCGTTGAAGGCCGCACGGCCGCGTACGTGTTGGGCTGCTGTTTGTCTGTGCTGTGCGCCGCCAAACGCCAAAACCAATACCGAGTGCCAATACAGTTTGATGCCAATATTTATTAGCGCCGCCACAGCAGCAGACGGGTCCCGAATGCGCAGCTTGGCGTTCCCACGTAGCGGCACCGAAGCGGTCCGGTTCGCTACTCGGAAAATTCCTTTTGTAACAATTTTAAATTCCTGCTGTTGATAGGTTTATCGATAATCTCTGCTCGTTCACAGAAAAAAAAAAATAAATAAATAAACATAAGCTTGGCAAAGAAAAGCGGCAGGCAGGTGGCTTTGTGTGTTAGAAATATTTTCGGTAATTTCAGCGGCGCAGTGTGGAGGAGTCTGGCATATGGCAAATGAATTATATGAAACTGTGTCGAGGTGCCGCCCATCACGTGACACTAAATATGCGTAAAATGTGCTGTTATGTAATTTTGGATAAAATCATATCACGCACGAAGAAAGCGTTGAAGACTATCGTAGCATGAATTGGTCCTTGATATGACTTGAATAATATCTGATATGGTATTAGCTACAAAATGTTGCTAAGATAAAAATTGCATATATAATGAGGTAAAGTATAGGGAGCTGAATATTTGATGATTCATAGATAATTGTAGTTTAGTTCTATTAATGGTGGCGCCTCAAAGATAAAATTGCATGAATAGTGAGCTGAAGTATGAGTAGCTGAATATTTACTGATTGATAGATAACACCGTGCGACAAAAATTTAAAAAATTGTTCACACCGAAAAAATCCATATGGGCGTGAAACTAGAGACCAAACATAGTAATACTGCGTACTCAGTTTTTCATTTCTACATGCTTTGTCCTTTTGAAAGAACTTCAATATTTTGAAGGGGATACAAAATAAAAAAAATATAAAAATACTTTATCTCGTTTAAATATGGCGATATATATATCAACTGAAAGAGGAAAGACTCAAGAATTTAAATAAAATTGGTTTTTTATCTATTTGTAAAAAAAGGATATGAAAAAGGTCCTTTGAAAAATTTAATCCTTTATATCCTGGAAAATTTATATAGAATTTTCTTGAAAAGTAAGTATGTTAAAATCCAAAGTCTCCTTGATCACGTGTCAAAATTTCATTATTCTCGCTTGATTGATTTAGTATCTTTTTATTATTTAAAATACTGATACTCAAAAAAATTAGATATTTTGTACTTCATCAGAATTGCAGCGTCTGCCTTTTTTTTAATAACTTTCGAACCAATAAAGTTAGACTAATGAAATTTTGACACGTGATCAAGGAGATTTCGAGTTTCAACATAGTTACTTTAAAAAAAATTCTATATAAATTTTCAAGGATATAAAGGATTCAAATTTTCAAAGGACCTTTTTCATTTCCTTTTTTTGACAAATAGATAAAAATCAATTTTATTTAAATTCTTGAGCCTTTCCTCTTTCAGTTGATATACATATCGCCATATTCCAACTAGGTTAAGTATTTTTTATATTATTTTTATTTTTTATCCCCTTCAAAATTTTGAAGTCCTTTTAAAAGAACAAAGGATGTAGAAATGAAAAACTGAGTACGCAGTATTACTATATTTGGTCTCTAGTTTCAGGAACTTATGGATTTTTCCCGGTGTGAAAAATGCTGTCGCACGGTGTAATTGAAGACAGACACATAGTTAATTGTTACCATTTGGTTCTTTTAATGGTAGCTTCTGACAACCTCAGTCTATCCATTGTATAAGGTGTAGAAAGAATGATTCGATTCAGGTAAAATCTGCACCATTTTGTGCGATAACTTGTGGTATTTAGAAGGTAATTCCATTAGGCTTCTCTCCTAGAAACCGTAGTCCCTATTGGCAAACAACGGGGACAGTAAATTTTCACAAGTTTCTCTAAAGGCAAATTTTTCACCAGCAAAATCCGCTATGGAGAGGAACAAATGGGAACTAATCCACTTGGTGCATGTCTGTACTAAAATATGGTTGTATGTGATGTGATGTGATGTGATGTGATGTGATGTGATGTGATGTGATGTGATGTGATGTGATGTGATGTGATGTGATGTGATGTGATGTGATGTGATGTGATGTGATGTGATGTGATGTGATGTGATGTGATGTGATGTGATGTGATGTGATGTGATGTGATGTGATGTGATGTGAGGGTGGGCAGAAAGGCTACAAGTCTTCCATATCACTCAATCTATTTTGACCATTGGGGATACGGGAGGAGAGGAGAGTGATATCTCATATTTCATCCTTTTTTAAATAAAAAAATAAATAAATAAATAATAAAAAATGTATTACAACACACTTTTCAAGGCAAAATGGGGAAGGGGACCTACAGTTTAACGCCGAATCCGAATGGCGATTGGCAGTTTTTCTTACTGCCATGCAAATTCTGTACATGAGGCCAAATATTGAACGTCAGTTTGTATCCAGCTTTCTTTAAGGGGCTCCAAAAGATACTCCGTGCATTGTTTAGCTTTTGGGAAATCTGAAATGTGGACTCGACAATATGCATGATTTTGTGGACATTTTTGACAAAAGGCCTTTCAGAGCGTGGTGCATTTTTGACTTCAAAATGATCGGAACAAAATCGACGACTGACTGTTATAGTATCAGGAACAGTGGCGCACACAGGATTTCATTTATGGGGGGTTGCGTACAACTTTTGAGCCGAATACCATTCGAAACCTTATTTTTTACCAGCAATTTTTGGGTGTTTGGGGAGTTTGAAGCCTGTAAGTTTTTGCCTTTATCGAAGAAAAATTTTAAAATATGGCATATTTTCTCTTTACTGGTATCCATCTTTGATGAGCTCTCAAATAAGACTGAATCAAGTAATCACAAAACTGTCTAAAATTAGTTTTAGTACGAAATTTTATGTTTCTAACGCCGTGCACTGCAGACAACAGAATATACAAATTACTTAAGGGAAGGCTCCCCTGGATTTGGGCAAAAAATAAGGCAAAGTTTGTAATTTTTTTGTGGGATAATGAAAAGGTGTACAAACTTCCGGTTTTGACTATTAAATTCGTCTATTATTTAGGAGTTTAAAAAGTTAAAAAACTTGATAAACTTGACTTTCTAAAAACTTCAAACGCGTGTATCTCGAAACCATTTTTTCCAATCTAACTGAAATCCCTGGACTTGATCTAATGATCCGATTTTCTTCATCTAAAAACTGCTCGAATGTATTTGATTTTCTGTATGCCTTGAACCAACAATTTGCATAAATAGTTATTTATTTTTAATTTTTAAATGTGGTTGAAATTAAAAAAAGGTGCAAAAAATTTAACTTTTTACTTCAAATATTCATTGTGCAAGAATTTTTCGTTTAAATTTTTTGAGTCTAGTTCAATGCATAGACAATTTTGTTGTCTTTAAGTAATGACAATGCTTTTTGATTTCAGTCCACTACAAGAGGCTGCAGGATTACAGTTCTCGAGCGATGTTTGGCGCGCAGAGGCCTACGGAAATCGCCATTTTGTAGCCGCCATTTTGAATTTCATCAAGTTTTTTAACTTTTTAAACTCCTAAATAATAGACGAATTTAATAGTCAAAACCGGAAGTTTGTACGCCTTTTCATTATCCCACAAAAAAATTACAAACTTTGCCTTATTTTTGCCCAAATCCAGGGGAGCCTTCCCTTAAGCCATCTAATCAAATATAAAATTGTTTTTACTTAACCCTTCGTTGCATGATTTAATTTGCGTGGAAAAATATTTTTGTCATATAATTCTTGTCGCTTTTTAAGTTCTGAGGGTAAAAATGAAATTTTGTTGAATTCCTGTATCTATGAAAGAAGTTTTGCGGACATTTTCCGTATCCTGGTGAGAACGCTACGGTCGAAATGAAAGTCGGTTTTACCTATATCTTAGTGTTGGCTACTACGGGGAGTCAAACACAGGTCAAGCGTCACTTTATACTCGTAATTCAACGCACTAAACAACTGAGCAACGGCGACGGCCATATCACCATTTCCATCAATAACCAAAATTATTTCACAAAATCGAAACATTTTTGGTTTTTGCGATTCTTTTGCACACACTTTCAACGATATTCGCAAAATTCCGTCAGTAATCAAATGTTTTAACATAAAAGACACAACTGATGAATGAATAACTGTAAAACGGTGAATAGAATAGTTTCCAAATCTATGAAAAGTTAACATTGCATATATGCCATGCCATGCAGCGAAGGGTTAATAACACTTTAGATTCATTTCATTATAAAACTCATCAAAAAAGTTTGAAAATTTTAACTAATGTCTGCCTTAAATGTTCTTAACTCTGCTGAATATCCAACATATTCCATATCCAATATCCAACATATTACGTATTCATTTATACATAAGTATTGGTGTATGTGTTCTTTCTATTCGAATTACTCCTCTGCAATTTTCATAATGTCAGTGCCAGCAAAATTATTTATAACATTAACGCCCCCAAAATGTCATTTGAGAAATTAATTTCAAACCTTTTCAAACACTCTGCACACATACACAGAAAACCAATCTTCACGCACACACACACATCGTTTCAGCATAACCAACACTTCAGTACAATTGTGTGCCGCTTAAGCCGGCCGGCCTTTGTGGCGCCGCTTTAGCCGCCACTCAGCCACTCACCGAACGCGCTTGTCACACGCGCCAAGTGGGCATTTTGTCGCATGTCATTTCGAAGCGGCGATTGTCTTTAAATTACACGCTTACGCGCTCGCTATACAAACACGAAATAAGTAAATGTCGAGCGATTTTCCTAATTTCGCTCACACCGACAGCACCGGCACCGGCAGCGACAGCGACGACAAATGCCAGCAACAGAAATGCGCGCAGCCCAATTTGGCTGGCGTGCCCCACGTGCCAGCCGTGCAGCGTTGTCAAATGCGCGCCGGCGAGACCCGCCCAGCCCAGCTCAACCAGTCAAACAAATAAACAAAGCGACAACCTCAGCGCCAGCACTTGTCGCCCGCTCGCCGTCGCTTATCCTTTGCGTCTTGGGCGCGACGGCAGCGAGCAGCCGCCCAGCTGACGGCGCGACGTATTGTCGACGTTTATTGTTTCCTGTTGTGCAGCGAAATTGAATGGTCGCTGTGGGGATTTGCATACGAAATTCATTTTTTATCTTTTATTCGTGATTTGATTGTATTTCCTTTATCTGCGCGCATAATGAAAACCTTTGCGTTGTTCGCGTCGGTGATGTTGCGCGGTCGCTGTGCGTGTGCGTGTCAACAACAACAACTCGGCTGCGAAAATTGAGTGCGAAGTGTTACGCGACGGGTGGTCGCTGTAAGAGTGCGTTGTCGTGCACTTGTTGTTGTTGTTGTTATTTCTTATTGTAAACCCACACTATTGTCGAGGCAATTTTAGTAGTGTTTGTCGACGGCAGCTGCTGTTTGCTGGAATGTGTGATTTTTTTTTCTGTCGAACAATTTCGATTTGTTTTTGCTGACAGAAGTTGCGCTGTTTTTATGTCACTTCTAGGCAGAGTTCAAAATTGATGCAATAAAGATGCTCATTCATCCAAATTCGAGACGACAGGTTCGGTGAATAATCAGCCAACAGCTGCAAGTCGAAGGAACGCAAGATCAGCTGAGGACATCGAAGCTTTCCATGAAAGTGTGCAGTAGAACACGAATCAGTCAATTTTTTGCTATGCACAAGAATTCGGTCTTTTGCAGACTTTGATAAGGAGGGTTTTGCATTGGGTCTTGGGCCTGTTCTTTCACGAGATCCAATGGAACTAGGATCTCAAAGTTATTGACCACTGATGAGGTAGTTTGTTTGCTGACTGAAAGAGAGTCCCAATTACTGCCGAAAAATTGCTATGTTATTTAAGTTGTAGTCGCTGCCTCTGTATGAGACCCACTTGAGCCTCCATATGGACCCGTTGGGATACCACAAATTCCACCCGTTTGAAATGTGTATGCAACACTGTTTTGGCAACATGTGTGCAACACAAATTGCAAACGGATGGAGGAAGAGGGGATCTAAAGTTTAACGCCGAATGCAAGCGAAGATTTTTGGGACTTTTTCTTTCACACTTGGAGGTTTTGTCATTGCCTGCCAAGAGCGCAATTCTTGCAATTCTCCTCTGCTTCATGCCGATAGCTCAAGAAGTAGTCGAGTGTTTCACCATCCCGAACTAGGAATCGAACCTAGAGCCTCTGGTATGAGAAGAAGCCAGCGTGCTACCCACTGGACAATCGAGGCCTGGAACTTATGATCAAAAAAGAACGGGAAATAAAAAAAAAAACTAAATTTATTTATTATCCCCTTCAAAATACTCTCCTTCTGCGTCAATACATGCATGCCAACGTTTAATCCAATTTTCCATACATTTTTTATAGGCCGCCAAAGGTCTCAAAACGCGTTCCCCGCAATGGCAATTTGAATTTGGGAAATAGAAAAAAGTCACACGGTGTTATTTCCGGACTGTATGGTGCTGGGCTGATGACATTGGTCGAAGTTTTGGCCAAAAAATCCGAAATAATCAACGCCGTATGAGGCCGTATAGCGCATTATTGTGATGTAAAATCCATGAATTGTTCCTTCACAAATCGGGCCTTTTTTGCGAATGGCTTCACGCAAACGACGCATAAAGCCTAAATAGTATTCTTTATTGACCGTTTGGCCCTCCGGAAGGAATTCGTAGTGCACCACACCACGAATATCGAAGAAAACCGTTAGCAAAACTTTGATTTTGGACCGACTTTGGCGCTCTCTCTTTGGTTTTGGTTCATTTTCGAAGCACCATTCGGACGATTGTTGTTTGGTTGGCATATCAAATTCATAAACCCATGTTTCGTCACCAGTAATGATGCGTTCGATGAATTTTGGGTCGCTGTCTGTGTTTGAAATCATCTCTCTGGCCACATCAACACGACGCTGTTTTTGAATGAAATTCATCTTTTTTTTTGCACCAACCGAGAAGCGACGCGTTTCATGCCCAAAATATCAGTTAAAATGTGTTGGGCTGATCCAAATGAGATGCTCAGCAATCTCTCTAATCGATACACAACGATTTTCCAACACGATTTGTTTCGCCGATTCAATTTTTTTCTTCGGTAATAGACGTTGATGGCCGTCCAGGGATCTCATTGTGCTCTAGGCTCTCTCGGCCGCCTTTGAACCTTTTATACCATTCGTATGCTCGTATTTTCGACATACACGCATCAGGATACGCCTTTTGTAACATTTTCAACGAATCGGCACACAAAATTTCATTTTTAACATACAATTTTAGGCACGCGCGTTGTTTAAATTTTTCGTCCATTATAAAAATTGCCACACAACAATTTTCCGATTTCTTCGTATAGATGCCAATCGAATACTAATCTTACGATATGCGTTAAAATATGACAGAACACCAATAAAAGTATTGCCAACGTTGAAAAAATAAAATTTACCGATTGGATAAGCGCAGCAATTCAAAATTCAAAATTTCTGTTCTTTTTTGATCATAAGGTACATGGGCCTTTAAAATAAAAAAAAAATTTCATGAATATCTCACACACAACTTGTTTTAATCCATTTGACGCGCCTCCTTGGAAAACTATTTGGTTATTGTAAGATTGTCCATCTAATCTCAAATTGTGGCTGATTGAGGAGTACAGTGAGTCTTTTTCGATCTGAGACGCCTGGATCTAAGATCTGGATGCCTTGTCCAGTGCCTTTGGCAGGTCTGTACGGAAATCAATAAATTTACGAGGACTCCTCTCTCAGCGAGCTGAGTAATGAGAGGTCTCCATTTGGGTGCCTGAAACCGATTTGGGCAAAAACTGAAACCAATTTCGATAGAAGTCAATGCTGATGTATGGAAGCGAATTTTGGCTGCTTTTGAAAATCGCGACACAGAGAATCCGGGTATCCCTCAACACGTGTCTGTCAATTATATGCAAAATATTGTGGCATAACACCAACAGGAACGAAGAGCTTTGGAAATAAAAATAAAGCAAAGAATCCATACTGAAGCAACCAAAGGGAAGAAATTAATTAGAATGGGTAGGCCACAGGTTAAAATGATCATTCTGCTTCATTACAAGAACAAACAAGCAGTCATATTTAACTTACAGACGAACGATAAGAACTTGGAGAAGGTCCCATAGTCCAACGGGCTCTTAGTCGTTTCAGATGGGAAAACCATGTTTAAAGCTCTATGCTCTCTAGAAGCAGGGGCGTACACAGGGTTTCATTTTAGAGGAGTTTTACAACAACTTTTGAGCCCAATGCCATTTGAAAAAAATTTTGTACTACACAATTTTGTATGTGATGGGGTTTGAATCCCCAACCTCTAAATCCCCCTGTGTGCGCTTCTGCCTAGAAGTGTGAATAAGGAATAAAACCAATCAGCAGATGCCTTAATGTATTTTTCGAATACTGATTTTATGCCAAGTTCAGATTTCGAGTATGTAATCAAACTTTCTCGTATGCAGTTATTTTATATTTCTGTCAACAAAAAATTTAAATGTTTAAATTTGAAAATTTCATGATTTCATTTGTGTTTTGTTATTTTTCAAATAATTTACAAAGTGCACATTGGCTCAAATGATAAATGTCGCATGCAAATGCAATCAGTAAAACCAAATCTGTAAAACAAAAACAAAAACAAAAACTCTGCATAAAAACGCACACAACAAAAGCCAATTGTGTTGCATGCCTGCGCGCAATATGTCCTTTCAATATTGGCAGATATGCAAAAATACTATTGACAAGATTTCACCCCCCAAAAAAACTACACATCTACATACATATGTGCGAGTATGCGAGAAAAACGTGCGTACAAATAAAAAACAAAAGCACAAATGGCGAGCCGTCGAAACGGCTGCGGCTGCGATCATTGTGCGATAATTTTTTGCATGCGCCCAGTCTGGCCAAATTTTTTTGTTGCACGTGCATTTTGACCTTACGGGAAAATTTGCATTCGGTGGCATCATTTACACCGCAATGCGCGTGACAGACGGCGCAGTCCGTGTGCCGTGCTCGCAGCAGGCGAAAACGCGCACAGTTGACGCCATAATCACCGCTGCGGTTGCACGCAGCAAGATTTCGACGGCGAGTGGCGCTGGCCGCTACGTGCCGCTGTCAAAGGTCAGCCGTGGTGCAGGCACAAATGCAAAAACCAAAAAACAACAATAACAAAATAAATGCAATGACATTTTTGTACATATTAAATATATATAAAATGGAAAACAATTTTGTGAAAAAGCAACGTCGAGCGACTTTTTATCAAAATGCAAAAGCACTGCAAAATGATTAAAAACGAATTTTCCCTTTTTGTTGCATTATCAAACCGCACTACGACTGGTGTCGAACGTACATACGTGTTGGGGATTGCAATTCCGGACCAGTTTTATAATTTCGGAATTTTCGGGACTAAAAATCGCAATCCTGGGATCCTGGGATTTTTTCGGGATTGATTAACTATCGGTATTATTTTAACACTAGGAAGACCATTGCGGTCATTTGGATGGCTGTTCATTTTTAAATATCTGTATTTTCTTTAGTATTTCTATCAACTTTTGCTTTGATGACTTTTATTTTTTATCGTGAGAAATTGTATATACATTTTAAAAAAATTTAATTTGTGGAAAATTTATGTTTACTTTTCGATATGATAAGTAGTCTTCGTAGGTATGGAAAACTTGCTGTCTTTCTAGTGTTAAGGAACTAAATCCTGTCCTTTTCAATAAAATAATAAATAAATTAAAAAAATTAAAAAAATAAAATAAATAAATTCAATAAATACAATTTCTGTTCTTACTTTAAAACTAAGAACCAAATATTCAACACAAATAATATGAAATTAATAACATAAAAATGCAACCCTGCTGATAAAAAACATCTCTGGATCAATACTAGGAAATTGTATGCAAATCTTCATATACTACTTGAAATTTTTCGCGAAGGTTTCAGTTATTTCAAATTCAGTCAAATTCGTCACCTCAAATGAAACTTTTATATCAGCTGTTTTTTTCTTTAACCCTTTCGGTTATTCTATGCCATATGGCATAGTCTCTTTTCAGTGCCTGTTTTAGGTAAAAAAACTTGTGGATACAATATTTTTGTTGTTCCTTAGAATAGTTTGAAGTTTTAGGAAAAATACGAAATTAATAAACTGAATAATTAAGTTGAGAGAAGAGAAGTATACACGATTTTTTAATGGTATATCTTGAGATAGTGAAGGAAGAAGAAGCAGACAAAATTAGATAACTTTTTTAATTTGACGTTTTCTTTCAATTTAGATACTTTTTTAAAAAAAATTGTGGCTGAAGTATATGAAGAAATATTCAAATTTTCGTTATGCATAAAAAGTTTTATGTTTAAGTAATTATTACAGCCACAACGATGGGGTTGCTCTCATAGAAAAACACTCCAAAATACAGGGTCCGAGTATAAAAATGTCAAAATTTCTTATGGAATGTTGCTAACATAACCACATAGAAGCCTAAAACGTAAAATTTAAAATTTTAACTTTGCCCAGTAAAAAGAAGTTCCGAAAGGGTTAACCCTCTTATTTATACCATTTTCGCTGTGTATTATAAGTGTCAGTCCAGCCCATACCAGTCACACTGGTGTAAGCAAGAGTTGAAGATTTTACAAATTTTCTTTGTTTATTTTTGTGGATGGTTTCATTTTTGGGAGCGTAAGCTTACTTACTCTCCTGATTTTAGCTACTGACAAATTCTTACTGGAAAAGTACCCAAATAGAGCTGCTTTGTACAAAGTATCCGTACACAAACAGAGCTATTATTGCATTGAAACTTATTCAGACGTCACAGGCAGTATGCAATTTATTGTTTGTACTAAACAAGGAGGTTTTTCCTTTTTCAAAATTAAGATGGGAAAAGTAAAAAGAAATCTGTTTTATGTTTCGATGCCGGGATCGGATTTTGTCAATCCCGAGATTTTTCGGAACTGAAATTATTCTTGATCACGGGATTTCGGGAACCTGGAAATGCAACCTCTAATGTAGTACGTATACGTATGTATGAACGAATGTATATTTGTGTGTGTGTGTTGAGGAAAAATATGGAATTTTTAAATGCATTTGCGACCGCTATAATTGCCATTAAAAAAATGCCATGTAACACCACATTTGTCGGAGGGTTATGATATATTACAGGGTAAGCCAAATTCAGTTATTTTGATATTTGATTCAGAAAAAATAACGCAACAAAGTCAGTGATTCCGTTGACATTGACTTAAGAGTTTCAACTCTCCATCAAAATCACATTACGTCGTCCAATTTCAAAAAATGTAATCGTTCGATCGGTCAGCGATTAGAGGGTATTGAACTCTTCATCACACTTTTCCAACTAGTAAACTGTTTGGAGCTTCAAGGCATTATAAGAATATGTTTGAAAAATATTACAGCTTTGTTTCTAGCAATCAAATGTACCTGAAACTGGTCAGAAACTTACTCCAACTGAAACACTCTGTATAACACGTTTTTGTTGTTGGCCAGATGTGGCTTTACCTGTGCTACCTAAAATGGCCGACTATGTCGAATGTGTGTAAATGTGAATGAGACAATTGCACCTTCAACATTGCCAACCTTATCTTTGCTACTGTCCACTGCGGTTGCTGGCGCTTTCAGTGCTGCCGCCGATGTTGTTGTTGCCATGTCTGCGGTTTGAGTATTGCAGATTGTGTGTGTGTTTTTGATGTTCTCGCTTCTTGTGGTTTTAGGCTATTTTGTGCCTCCTTTTTGTAAAAAAACACATGTCCTTCTTATGATGGTTGTAATGTTTCAGTGTAATTATTAAAAAAAATTCTTTGCAAATTTGTTTTTTTAACAAGGGATAAAAACAAACAATTCCATCGATTACCTTGAAAATTTGGTATTTTTAACGAGGAGTAAAAAAACGTTCAGTTTTTTTTTAACAAGGGATATAAAAAATTTAATTCCATCTATTACCTTGGAATTTTGGTATTTTTAACGAGTAGTAAAAAAAAGTGCAGTGCAATTTATTACCTTGTGAAAAGTTCCTATTCTTGACACTCTAATTAGTTGTGATGGGGAACACCCAGCAAATCGTCGTTTTTAGTAGAGTTACAAGCAGTAAACGGTAAATTTCGGAACGTGCATCGCAGACACCAGCCTTCTGATACCAACTCTTCCTACCTATCAGCTGTTATACTTACGTATAAATTAGTTAAAAACTGACCATACGAAGGTGTCTTCCCATGGGAGCAATAGATGATAGATTCGGAACGTACATCAAAGACACCAACCTTCTGATACCAACTCTTCCTACCAATCAGCTGTTATACTTATGTATAAATTAGTTAAACACAGACCATACGGAGGTGTCTTCCCATGGGAGCAATAGATGTTAGTCTCATTCAGTCACTGACTGATTTTCAATTGATTAATAAAACCAACATTTTTACTCTTTTAAAGCAATAAGTGAAACTCATAAGGAGAAAAATCCTTCAGGAAGATATTAGAATCACTAGTTATGTCCCATTACTGCTAAAAACACACGCCAGCTTAAAATTTGCCCCATTCGAGCCCCATTCCCTTTCCTAGATGAAGAGGATTAGTTATCCACAGGTCTCCGTAGTCATCGACTTCTCAACAAATACAAAAATTTTAGGATACCTCGCATAGAATCGTATGCCTAATGGTATATAACTCATTCTTCTGTGTATTTGTTTTTCGTTTCCTATATACTTAAGCAGAAATAATCGTCCAGAAGTTTGCCATAGTCGCCAACCTACCATTCGATGGCTTAAGGGGGGAACTACCTTTAGAGGCCGAAAAAAAAAGGTCATTTTTACAGTCGATTTACAGGGAAATGAAAACAGTTCTTTTCAAATCAATATAATATATATTTACAGTGATGTCTGAGGTAAAAAAAAAAAACATTTTTGTAAAAGTGAAAACAGAAATTTAACAAATTTTTCAATGATTCTGTAAGTCATATCGCCGCTGACATCGTAAATTGTGTAAGTGATGCTGGCCGCAATTTTAGTCTGAAATAAAAAAACCAAACATTTTCTTACTCGAGAGGGTTTTCTATCGTCGATGAACTAAAATTTTTACGAAATTCGAAAATTAACCCTCTAAAACAGGCTTCACAAAAAAAAATTAGGATTTTCACAAGAAATTTTGTTATATATGCAGTCAAAAAATGTCTAAAAATGTTTTCTTTTTTAAATCTTTAGTTTAGATAGAACAATTTTTTATGCTCTTTAAAATGAATGCTAGATAATGAAAATCTGTTCATTAGTAATTTTATTATCACTTACACAATTTTGAAAAACATGGTTTCGAGAAAATGCCGTTTAAAGTTTGCGGATTCTCGCGGCGTCGATGCTCGGCGCGCTCGGCGAGCTCGGCGCCAGTCATTTCCGGGATGCATCTCTTCCACAATTTCGAGAATTACCTTTTGAAACTTTGACACGATATTCTAAGGCAATATACCTATCGATTAAAACAATAAAAAAAAAATCGATTTTTTGAAGTGTCTAAAGGTAGTTCCCCCCTTAATCTTTCGTTAGCTCAAATAGGTTCTTGGGTCTAATGACCCATAACTAACACTCTTTTATCTTTGCTTGAGTTAATTCTATACATTAAAATATATAAGTTCACAAAGTCGTGCTTAAATATTTAGTAGGTTGGAATGACAATAATGAACAGAATATTCAGCTGATACTATTTCTTCAAGTTTTTCTGAAAACTTCGCACTGACTGATTCAATTAGCAAAGATGTGAAGGAAAACGTTGTGATATGACAAAGTCTGAAATCAATCGATAATTTTAAAAGACCCCGTTGGTCTTAGCATCAGTTTGGTACATTTTGCTTCAAATCAGAGAGCCGCAGACTCGATTAGCCAAGTAAATACTTCGGAGGTACACATGATTTCCTTTGAGGGAGAGGGGGACGAAACTATATTCGCTACCCACAACAAACGGATATTTGGGGGGTTGAACCTCCAAAACGCCCCTTGCATTGGCCACTGGGAAGGAACTTAGATAGTTTCGGTATGCAAAGTAACCAAAATACTCTTCTTTCCTGACCAGTGTAACCTAACCTACAACGTTTGGATACACAAAAATTAAAAAAAAAAATAAATATAAAACAATTTTTTTTTAAAAGTCACATTGACTATTTTGAAACCACAAAACAGCTTCTGTTGCTTAAAATTGCCATAAACCTCATAAAGCGCTCCACGGCGACTCATTGTTAGCTTATTGGAATATTGACTAAACAAAAAAATGTCTTTAGAATTCTACAATTCAGAGAAGGCAAGAAAATGCTTTAAACTTACAGACATCCAGCAATTGCATCATTAATCCTTTTCGCTCGGTCGATCAGCGCACTCAGCACACCGGCATCGAATTTCGCGACTAGACCGACTACACACAAAAATCCTGTTGCACTGTGTTGAGCGGGCGAGGGGTAAAATTGGCACTCGTACATTTGCCGGCAACTAATTATAATAAATGTTGAAAATAAACGCGTTTGCAGCACTTCCAACATTTAGCGTCGATAATGAAATCGAGCTGCGGACGCAAATTCCAGAAACACCAATTAAAAGTTTTCATTGTCAAACATTATGTGCGCCATTATCGGAAGACTGAAATTTTCACAAACTAATTATTTTGAAAAATCTGCAGCGACAACAGCAACAACAACTCCAACAATAACCACAGCAACAATGAGTGAAAGCGAGAAAATAAAATCACAAGCTCAAATATCGCTGGCAAGTCGGTTAATATCAGCTTTCGGTTTTGGTAATAATTCACTTGCCTGCCTTCATTAGTCCAACAGTGGCGGCAACAGTGGCGGCAAAGGCTACAACAACGCAACAACAATGACAGCAGCAATAACACAGCGGCAGTGTCAACGGCAACGGCGACTAGAATTTCCACGCTGTACATTATTGCTATGGCAGCGTGAAAACGCGTCGGCTTATCCCGCCTACCAAAAACGCGCGCGTACAAAAACTTAGTACGCAACGCGCACCGAACGCGCCACACTATATGCAATGAATTTATTCAACAGCCTCAACCAATCAACGCACCAACCCACAATTCACCAATATTGCACGCACACTCACACAAGCACTCATACAGACACACAGTTATACACACACACACACACGCCAGCCATTGCCAGCCTTTACAATGCGTGTGTCAAGGAAGGTGTTTTCCCGGACCAGTGGAAACGGCAAAGGCTAGTATTACTACTAAAACCGGAGAAGCCACTCGATCAGCCGTCCTCGTATCGCCCTTTGTGCATGCTGGACACGATGGGAAAGATCCTGGAGCGCATTATCTGTGACCGACTGCAGGAGTCACTGGAAAAACCCGGTGGCCTTTCTGAACGCCAGTTTGGCTTTAGAAAGGCGCGATCAACAGTGGACGCCATCCAAGCCGTCATGAACATAGCGCGCGATGCCACAAGCGGCAAAAGGTGGCGAGGCGGTTCAAAACAATACTGCGCGGTAATTACGCTTGACGTTAAAAACGCGTTCAATTCGGCCAACTGGGTTCAGATTATGACGGCACTAAAGCATTTTCAAGTCCCGGCGTACTTGCAGAGCCTGATTGCGGACTACTTCCGTAATCGAGTGCTCCTGTATGACACTGACGTCGGCGTCCAGCAATACGCAGTCACAGGTGGAGTTCCGCAGGGGTCTGTGCTGGGACCAACCCTGTGGAACGTGATGTATGACGGCATCCTGCGCCTGAAACTGCCTGACGGCGTCCAGCTGATCGGATATGCAGACGATATTGCCATGGTAGCAGTTGCCAAACACATAAGCGCGCTGCAGTCAAACTGCAATGACGCAGTAAACTGTATCAATGTCTGGCTAAGAGAGGCGAAACTCGAGCTGGCGGCGCATAAGACCGAGGCAGTACTGATGAGTAGCAGGAAGGTGTGCGAGGTGTTCACGCTCACAATAAGCGGACACCAGATAACGTCGCAGCCGCACCTACGATATCTTGGCGTCATACTGGACACAAAAATTACCTTCAAGGAACACCTTAAGTGCGTCAGCGATAAGGCCACGAAGGTGAACGGCGCGCTTAGCCGCATTATGCCCAATATGGGGGGCCCTCGCTCAAGCCGGAGAAAACTACTCTCGAGAGTGGTGGACAGCATACTGCTGTATGCGGCGCCAGTCTGGGCAGACGCCGTGAGGTTCAAGGCGTACATAAAAGGAGCCCGAGCCACCCACCGACTCAGCGCACTCCGCATCGCAAGCGCCTTTCGCACGGTGTCGGACGACGCCATATGCATCATCGCTGGAAAACCGCCAATAGACCTGCTGGCGAAAGAAATGCAGCGCCTTTACAAGGCTGGTGCAAGACCTGCTGCGGTAACGAAAGCGGCGGAGCGCAACGCCACTATTAGAGAGTGGCAACAGAAGTGGGACCAGTCCAGCAAGGGGAGATGGACCCACCAGCTAATACCCGACATAGATCGCTGGGTAAACAGGAAGCATGGCGAGCTCAACCATCACCTGACCCAGATACTCAGTGGGCACGGGTGTTTTAAAGAGTATCTGTTTAGGTTCAAACACGAGCAAGACCCCTTTTGTCCTCTTTGTCCGGGAGTGCCAGAGAATGCGCATCACGTGCTGCTGGTATGTCCGCGTTTTAGCGAGGCCCGTAGCTCGCTGCGATCGGTATTTGGGCAGTGTCCCACAGCGGCGAACCTCACAAACCACATGTGCGACACACTGGAGAAATGGGAGGCGGTGAGCTCCACGTCCGTCCGAATTATGAAGGAGCTGCGCGTGATCGAACGCCAGCGTAGAGCTGAAGCAAACGCTGCAAACAGTGTCTAATGTGGTAAGCGCTTAGCTGCGCCGCAACTGCTAGACGTGAAGTAATTTTTGACAGAAAGTCCCGCGCTAGCAGGTTAGGAGAGAGGGGTTTTTTAGTGGGTGTTTCAAGTCCCTCACTTCGGCTTTCAATGCTTTTTCCCCTCTACAAAAAAAAAAAAAAAAAAAAAAAAAAAAACACACACGCACGCACCGCTACGCAGCTTCGGTGCAGGCTCGTTAACCAGCGGACCGTACAGTGCCGCACGGACGAAAGGCCACACGAATAGACAGACAGACAGACGCGCAGAATTAGCTTCACTGATGCTGAAACGAATTACGATAAATTTTCCTCTCCTCGACTTTTTTTTATTCATTCGATTGGCGGTGCCGTTGTTTTACTCTATTCGTTTTTCCTAAAATTGTTTGGCTTCTCAAAACGAGAGAAAAAAAATCAAACATCAACAAATTGTTTTCACCGAGATTCACTTTTCAACCCTGCCTCCTCCACAGCCAGCCAGCCAGCCTCCCTCCTCAGTTCCCAACACAGCGCAACGCACACTTTGATGTTTGGCGGTTTTTTGCCGCACGCCACCCTCTTAATAAAAATTTGATGCTCTCACACTCGCGCAACCGCCGAACGCTGTACTCGTACAGCTATTGAAATTTTCACCGACTGCAGTTATTTGACTAAAGTGATTTTTCCTTTCAGCGCAAACTTTTCCGCTTTCAGGCAGCCGTTTTTTCGCTCGTTCATTTCTTTCACTGAGCGCCGTACTTTTTTTCTAATATGCCCAACTTTGGTACCATTATTGCTTATTTTTTCTTGTATTAAACACTTTAAGGAAAAGGCATGAAAGCGTTGGGAAACAGGTTTTTTTTTTTTGGAAAAATTGCTTGAAAGTTTTGCGCATTCAGTTTTTTTGTGTGAGTGTTTCTTGAAGCTGTCATACCGACGTTGACAACGTCTTCGACGCTAAAGAATGCTGGCATGGTTGTTGGTGTTGATGGTGTTGTTGCAACAGCAACAACAACTGTTGCGACAAAATGCAGTAAATGCTTTTAGTTGCCTATTGCTAAGATATCAGACTTCCTGCAGTCAGGTGAATACCGCAAATATCAATTTAAAAGTAGACGACGGAGTAGTTGGCATAAAGTACATAGGTACATATGGCTATGTATGTATACAAGGTATATACCGGCAGCGAGCGATCATCAATGTTCAAGTGGCATGGAGTTCCACATTTGGTTTAATGAGCAATTTGCCTTTTTTGCAATAAGTGGCAACTAAGTTGAAAACTTGATTCAATGTAAGCCCATCTCGCCTGAGATCGAGCAAGTCGATTTTATAGCCTGATAAGCACCAGAAGTAAACCCTGAGTCGGGGTACCGAATCAGAATATAGATGAATCAGCTTTTCTTGATGCCAGCAAATGGTAAAATCATGACTTTTTCAACCCATTTGCAATCACTATTTGATACCCACTTGAATATCGATACCGGAGTGGATAGCATAACAATATATCGAGTATCGATTGTTAACTTTTAGAAACCCAATTCAGTTGTTTCTCTTTTACAATAAAAAATGGTATTTTACATTTAGGGCACCACCAACAAATTCAAAATTCCCCTTTGAACTCCAATCACACACAGCAACAGGAAAGATTTGCATGCTTACTATTGTCGATATTTATTGATTTTGATATCAGTTATAAATTCAATCCTACAAATTTCATGTTGAGTCAATTGTTCTAATTGTTCCTTCTTAGTTTTCGTTTATCGTATGTGTTGTAGTAAAATAATTTTTAGTTAAATGTACAATTTCTTTAAGTTCTAGTTTCTAGTCAATTCGTGCAGTAGCGCAGAATTTAGAGAATTTGTAAATATCTAAGCACACTATTTTTTTTTGAAATCATCCAAATTATTCGAGCTAATCATCCTCGGCGAAGCACTTGGCTTTGCGCTTCTTGACACACTTCAGACTTTCCGAGTCGAAACGCTTGTTGCTGTCACAGCGCAGATGCTCAAATTTGTGCTTCTTCGACTTTTCAACGCAGCGATAGTATTTCTTGCAGTCACGCGGATCCGGGTAAATGTCATCATCATCGCAATGGTTGTCCTTCAGATTCTTGATGATTTTCTTGATGAGCTCTTTTTTCTCCTTCGAACTGTATTTATCCTCACTGTCGTTATTGTCATCGTCGTCGTGCTCGTTTTCCTTCGAGTTTTTCTTTTCCTTTGAGTTTTTCTTTTCCTTGGAGTTTTTGTTTTCCTTCGAGTCCTTTGATTCCTTGCTTGGCTTGGATTTGTCTTCAGTTGACGCGTCCTCCTTGGAAGCAGGTTTAGCCGGTTTAACTGGTTCGACCACTTCCACCGAAGAGTCCTCTTTGGAGGCTGGCTTCACTGGTTTAGCTGGCTTGCTCGGCTTAACGGGTTTAGCTGGTTTAACTGGTTCGACCACTTCCACCGAAGAGTCCTCTTTGGAGGCTGGCTTCACTGGTTTAGCTGGCTTGCTTGGCTTAACGGGTTTAGCTGGCTTAGCTGGCTTTATTACTTCCACTGATTCGGATTCAACAGTTTCTTCACTAGGTTTCTCTGGTTTAGCTGGCCACGCTGGCCGACCGGGACGAACTGGTGACCCACCGCTAGTGTTGTTTCCACCAGGTTGATCTGGATTGTTGGGGTTTACTGGTGCGTTGGGATCTACTGGCGCATTAGGATCAACCGGTGCATTAGGATCGGCTGGTGCATTTGGATCAACCGGTGTGTTAGGATCAGCCGGTGCGTTGGGGTCTACTGGTGCATTAGGATCAACCGGTGCATTAGGATTGGCTGGTGCATTGGGATCGGCTGGTGCATTGGGACCTACTGGCGCATTAGGATCTACTGGTGCATTAGGATCAGCCGGTGCATTGGGATCAACTGGTGCATTAGGATCGGCTGGTGCATTGGGATCTACTGGCGAATTAGGACCGGCTGGTGCATTGGGATCTACTGGCGCATTGGGATCGACTGGTGCGTTGGGATTAGCCGGTGCGTTGGGGTCCACTGGTGCATTAGGACCGACTGGCGCATTAGGATCGGCTGGTACATTGGGATCTACTGGCGCATTAGGATCGACTGGTGCGTTGGGATTAGCCGGTGCGTTGGGGTCCACTGGTGCATTAGGACCGGCTGGTGCATTGGGATCGACTGGAGCATTAGGATCGACTGGTGCGTTGGGATTAGCCGGTGCATTGGGATCGACTGGCGCATTAGGATCGGCTGGTGCATTGGGATCTACTGGCGCATTAGGATCGACTGGTGCGTTGGGATTAGCCGGTGAGTTGGGGTCCACTGGTGCATTAGGATCGGCTGGTGCATTGGGATCGACTGGCGCATTAGGATCGACTGGTGCGTTCGGATCGACTGGTGCCGGTGCGTTGGGGTCCACTGGTGCATTAGGATCGACTGGTGCATTGGGATCGACTGGCGCATTAGGATCGGCTGGTGCATTGGGATCTACTGGCGCATTAGGATCGACTGGTGCGTTGGGATTAGCCGGTGCGTTGGGATCCACTGGTGCATTAGGACCGGCTGGTGCATTGGGATCGACTGGCACATTAGGATCGGCTGGTGCATTGGGATCTACTGGCGCATTAGGATCGACTGGTGCGTTGGGATTAGCCGGTGCGTTGTGGTCCACTGGTGCATTAGGATCGGCTGGTGCATTGGGATCAACTGGTGCATTAGGATCGCCTGGTACATTGGGATCTACTGGGGCATTAGGATCGGCTGGTGCATTGGGATTAGCCGGTGCGTTGGAGTCCACTGGTGCATTAGGATCGGCTGGTGCATTGGGATCGACTGGCGCATTAGGATCGGCTGGTGCATTGGGATCTACTGGCGCATTAGGATCGACTGGTGCGTTGGGATTAGCCGGTGCGTTGGGATCCACTGGTGCATTAGGACCGGCTGGTGCATTGGGATCGACTGGCACATTAGGATCGGCTGGTGCATTGGGATCTACTGGCGCATTAGGATCGACTGGTGCGTTGGGATTAGCCGGTGCGTTGTGGTCCACTGGTGCATTAGGATCGGCTGGTGCATTGGGATCAACTGGTGCATTAGGATCGGCTGGTGCATTGGGATCTACTGGCGCATTAGGATCGGCTGGTGCGTTGGGATTAGCCGGTGCGTTGGGGTTCACTGGTGCATTAGGATCGGCTGGTGCATTGGGATCGGCTGGCGCGTTGGGATTAGCCGGTGCGTTGGGGTCCACTGGTGCATTAGGACCGACTGGCGCATTAGGATCGGCTGGTGCATTGGGATCTACTGGCGCATTAGGATCGACTGGTGCGTTGGGATTAGCCGGTGCGTTGGGGTCTACTGGTGCATTAGGACCGGCTGGTGCATTGGGATCGACTGGAGCATTAGGATCGACTGGTGCGTTGGGATCGACTGGTGCATTGGGATCGACTGGCGCATTAGGATCGGCTGGTGCATTGGGATCTACTGGCGCATTAGGATCGGCTGGTGCATTGGGATCGACTGGTGCATTAGGATCGGCTGGTGCATTGGGATCTACTGGCGCATTAGGATCGACTGGTGCGTTGGGATTAGCCGGTGCGTTGGGGTCCACTGGTGCATTAGGACCGGCTGGCGCATTAGGATCGGCTGGTGCATTGGGATCTACTGGCGCATTAGGATCGACTGGTGCGTTGGGATTAGCCGGTGCGTTGGGGTCCACTGGTGCATTAGGACCGGCTGGTGCATTGGGATCGACTGGCGCATTAGGATCGGCTGGTGCATTGGGATCTTCTGGCACATTAGGATCGGCTGGTGCGTTGGGATTAGCCGGTGCGTTGGGGTCCACTGGTGCATTAGGATCGGCTGGCGCATTAGGATCGGCTGGTGCATTGGGATCTACTGGCGCATTAGGATCGACAGGTGCGTTGGGATTAGCCGGTGCGTTGGGGTCCGCTGGTGCATTAGGGCCGGCTGGTGCATTGGGAACGACTGGCGCATTAGGATCGGCTGGTGCGTTGGGATTAGCTGGTGCGTTGGGGTCCACTGGCGCATTAGGATTGGCTGGCGCATTAGGATCTACTGGCGCATTAGGATCGACTGGTGCGTTCGGATTGACTGGTGCGTTGGGATCAGCCGGTGCGTTGGGGTCCACTGGTGCATTAGGATCGGCTGGTGCATTGGGATCGACTGGTGCGTTGGGGTCTACTGGCGCATTAGGATCAGCTGGTGCATTTGGATCAACCGGTGCGTTGGGGGCCACTGGTGTATTAGGATCGGCTGGTGTGTTGGGGTCTACTGGC
The DNA here is from genome assembly GCA_963668005.1 of Melieria crassipennis. Taxonomy (NCBI): domain Eukaryota; kingdom Metazoa; phylum Arthropoda; class Insecta; order Diptera; family Ulidiidae; genus Melieria; species Melieria crassipennis. The sequence goes on along the minus strand of OY764962.1, from coordinate 23,377,639 downwards.
GCATTAGGGTTAGCTGGCGCATTTGGATCAACCGGTGCGTTGGGATCAGCCGGTGCGTTGCTGTCCACTGGTGCATTAGGATCGGCTGGAGCATTGGGATCGACTGGTGCATTAGGATCGGCTGGTGCATTGGGATCTGCTGGCGCATTAGAATCAACTGGCGCATTTGGATCAACCGGTGCGTTGGGATCGGCTGGTGCATTGGGATCTACTGGCGCATTAGGATCGACTGGTGCGTTCGGATCGACTGGTGCGTTGGGATTAGCTGGTGCGTTGGGGTCCACTGGTGCATTAGAATCGGCTGGTGCATTGGGATCAGCTGGTGCATTTGGATCAACCGGTGCGTTGGGATCAGCAGGTGCGTTTTGGTCTGCTGGCGCATTAGGATCGGCTGGTGTATTGGGATCGACTGGTGCGTTGGGATCGGCTGGTGCGTTGGGATTAGCCGGTGCGTTGGGGTCCACTGGTGCATTAGGATCGGCTGGTGCATTGGGATCTACTGGCGCATTAGGATCGGCTGGTGCGTTCGGATCGACTGGTGCGTTGGGGTCCACTGGTGCATTAGGACCGGCTGGTGCATTGGGATCTACTGGCGCATTAGGATCGGCTGGTGCGTTCGGATCGACTGGTGCGTTGGGGTCCACTGGTGCATTAGGATCAGCTGGTGCATTTGGATCGGCTGGTGCATTGGGATCGACTGGTACGTTGGGGTCCACCGGTGCATTAGGATCGGCTGGTGTATTGGGATCGACTGGTGCGTTGGGATCGGCTGGTGCGTTGGGATTAGCCGGTGCGTTGGGGTCCACTGGTGCATTAGGATCGGCTGGTGCATTGGGATCTACTGGCGCATTAGGATCGGCTGGTGCGTTCGGATCGACTGGTGCGTTGGGGTCCACTGGTGCATTAGGACCGGCTGGTGCATTGGGATCTACTGGTGCGTTGGGGTTTACTGGCGCATTAGGATCAGCTGGTGCATTTGGATCGGCTGGTGCATTGGGATCGACTGGTACGTTGGGGTCCACCGGTGCATTAGGATCGGCTGGTGCGTTGGGGTCTACTGGCGCATTAGTATCAGCTGGTGCGTTGGGATCGACTGGTGCGTTGGGGCCCATTGGTGCATTTGGATCGACTGGTGCGTTGGGGTCAAGTGGTGCATTAGGATCGACTGGAGCGTTGGGGTCCACTGGTGCATTAGGATCAGCAGGTGCACTTGGATCAACTGGAGTATTCGGATCAACGGGTACGTTGGGGTCTACTGGTACATTAGGATCGACTGGAGCGTTGGGGTCCACTGGTGCATTAGGATCAGCGGGTGCGTTTGGATCAACTGGAGCATTCGGATCAACGGGTGCGTTGGGATCCACTGGTGTGTTGGGGTCGACTGGTGCATTAGGATCGGCAGGTGCATTGGGATCGACTGGTGAATTCGGATCTCCTGGGGCATTAGGATCATCCGGAGCATTGGGATCAACCGGTGCGTTGGGGTCCACTGGTACGTTGGGATCCACTGGCGCATTCGGATCAGCGGGTGCGTTTGGATCAACTGGAGCATTCGGATCAGCGGGTGCGTTTGGATCAACTGGAGCATTCGGATCAGCGGGTGCGTTTGGATCAACTGGAGCATTCGGATCAGCCGGTGCGTTGGGGTCCACTGGTACGTTGGGATCCACTGGCGCATTCGGATCAGCGGGTGCGTTTGGATCAACTGGAGCATTCGGATCAGCGGGTGCGTTTGGATCAACTGGAGCATTCGGATCAGCCGGTGCATTGGGGTCCACTGGTGCATTAGGATCGGCTGGTACGTTGGGTTCAACTGGTGCATTGGGGTCGATTGGTGCACTTGTTGTTTCGTCAGGAGATAATGTTGTTTCCACTGTTGCATTGGGGTCGACTGGTGCACTTGTTGTTTCGTCAGGAGATAATGTTGTTGTTTCCACTGGTACACTGGAAATCGTAGTAGTTTCTTCCGGCCATATGGTTGTGGTTTCAGTTGGTGCAGGTTGATCAGTTGGGCTGATTGTAGTCGAATCGATGGGAATTTCTTGAATGATGGTTGTGGTTTCAGTTGGTTCTTCGGGTGCTAGTGTGGTTTCAGGTGGAATTTCTGGCGATAATGTAGTGTCAATAGGCGATTCTGGAGTCACTGTTGTTTCAATGGGCGCAGCAGTTGTGCTTTCGGCGAGAGAAGCATTCGCGTCAATTGGCGCAGCGGTCGATGGAGTGGGCCCTTCAGTAGCAACAATCGGAGCTACACTCGTACCCTCGACGGGCACGTTGGCTTCAGAAGGCGCAGTAGTGGTGGCCTTCAGCGGAAGACAGATTTCAACACCATCGTTGACGCAGCGGGTATTCACGGGACATTGTACGGCAGGGCCCGTCGCGAATGTGTTGCCCTGCTCATCGGCCACGCAGTCCTTGTAGTGCAGTGGACCAACGCAAACTGCGGTTTTACTGTTACAATTCACACCTTGAGTTTTGAGACCTCCTGCATTGTCGTTCGCTGCATTAACCGGTTCGGCGAGCTGCTGGCCTGCTGCTAGTGTGGCAAACTGTAAATAGACATGAATTACGACAAGTTAATTTTACAAGAGCCACAGGAAGTTTTTCCAAAAATCTGATTAAAAGTGTTCTACAGTGTTTTCTTAGTCTAAGTATGCAGTGATTCTTGGACAATGGCGGAGTAGTAGATATTAGTCCAATGATTAGTCCTTTTGCAATGTACTTGTTTGCAGTGTAACACAGTTGTTTTAAATACTTTCACTTCATCACTCGTGTGTTTATCACTTTGGTGTTGTTTAAAGCGTTCCAAGTAAATGCTACATTGCTGTTGCTTTATCACTTGCATATGGATTCTCCGCACTGCCGACGACTGATCTAACCGATATCCAAATAATTAGTAGTCCGGGTAACTGCTTGTGCAATTTGCCGAGTGTGTGTTGTTAGTGGTGTTAAGGCGGTTCGACACAAAGCCATTTCCATTTTAAACCGGTAATTCGAGAAACGGATAAAATACGACGTGAGAATTGATTGATGTCGCACACAACTAACTTTCGCCCTGGCGAGGCAAAATTAGGTTCTTACACTATGTACAAAGTAGTTGGTGTAAATATTTTTTATTTTGTAATTACCAGCAACAAAAGGATTAATTTGGCGAGTTTTGTCGTAGTCATCGTTTTAATTCGAAAGTAAAATCGTTACTATTTTAGTGGAAACGAAAACCAACGCTTTTATACCACAAGCAATCGGCTCGGATGCGCACAATCCGGCTGTGGAGGCTGTTATCGTTCAGATAAGATGATCGCAGACGAAAATACAGCCATGTGCTATCTGTCGTCGTGCAAATTAATGCAAATATGCTTTCAGATAAAAGTGATGCTGAGCTGATAGAACGCTCCAGTGGATTTATGATGTTGCAGCTAATTAGATAAGTTGGCGAAGGCGGTTACTTAACTTTCGCACAGCGCACGAAAGTCTGCCATATTTCTGAGCTAAGAGCCGATAAGATATGTCCATCAAAAAGTTGTACGTTGCTGTCTGATTACGCTAATGCGTTCGCCATTCCACACGCCACTTTGCAGCTGATGCCTTGCTAGCTCCAGCGGTATGACTCATGCTCATTCATTATTTCTTTATCACGGGATTTTTGCACTCAGCGATGTGATATGGGTTTCCGGTTGCGCATTTCCGGCGTGAAACTTGCAGAAAACTAGCAAAGCTCCGAAGGGTTTAGGAAAGTTGGGAATTTAGATTTTGTTGTTTATGGTTTTAAGCCATGTCGACAGTTAGCGCTATAGGTAGAGTATTAAAGATACTAAACGACTTGTTTTCCTGAACTGCTGAATTGGGCAGCTTTATTACGATATCAGATACTCTGTCAGCATTGCGTGAGCGAAAGTTAATTTAATTGATGTTGGCATTATCAATGCTTGAACCACTTCGTTAATACGTCTATATAAATCGTCCGATATCATGCAACGATTTAGTAGGAAAATTAAATACGGATCAAAAAGTTTCAAGTTAAAAATCAAAATTATCATCTAATAGCAATTGAAGTTTCTTCAATTTGATTTAATTTTGTAGTTTTGAAACAAAATTTTCAATAAATCATAGGTATGGGAAGTCTCAATAAGAATGCACGAATTTAAAAAAGAAACGTTGATCTATTTAAAGAGCGATGCTTTTTTGTATCATTTTGTAAAGTAGACATGTAACGATTAAGTATGGAAAATATATTTAACAACTGGCTTCCGCAACTTTGATCATAGATCGGGTCGCTCATTTTCGGTTTTCAATTCTGATGAAGATGTAACGCTATCTCACCGACAAAGCGTTGGATATGGGCCTTGAGTTTATTCACATAAACCACAGATTTTCCAAAACCCCATAGAAGAAAATCTCAAGATTTTGGAGCCAATTGGCTTTGAAATTTCGGGACATAATTCGGTCTGGAAAACGTTGCACCATTAAGTCGATTTTTTTTACAATGATAATGCATTTCTCTTTTCTGTCGTGCTTTATTTTTGAGCTTTCGAATTTCATAGACATTTCCACAAAATAATTTGTATTTACTTTGTCTGGGCTCGGACGTTTTTTATTGTCATTTTACGGTGTTGCTTTCAGCTCTTCCATGAATTTTGCCTTATGGCTTCAATCGAGTCAAAAGCAATACCTCGCAGTTTCAATTTTATTCTTGGAAATATAAGAAATTCACACAAGTCTTTAGGAGAATAGAAAGCTACAGGAAGAAGCTGAGTAACGAACCCTAAGGAGCAAACACATCAACCACTTAAGCTGAGTAGTTTCTCGAGGAAGAATTGTCTTCTCCTAACTAGAGTCCCTTTTATGAATCACAAAAGAAGTAATCTCGCGTAATGGATCACTAGAGTAACGATCTTTCTTTGATTTCTTGCTTTTAAGTCTGCTTCCAGGCAACTCAGGAGACGTGGCTGTGCAGTTTTTTGTTGCATGGCAATTTGAAAAATTTAATATTTATTTAGTTTTTTGAGTGAGTCATCATATTTTTTTATATGTAGAAAATATTTATTCCATTCTAAGTGCACATTGTGAAACCGTCTGGCTTAACTTGTTAGAAACGTTAATTATTTTTCGCTGAAAACTGCACAGAGTACACAGACAAATCAGCAGCAAAATAGCATGAAGCGTTGTGCTGTTTACGCTCGCCATGGAAAGCGTAAACACACACGAGCCAATGACGTCACAGTGACATATTTAATCAGCACTTTAGACATTTTTTTCATTGTTGAGCAGCGCAAACATGCTGTAAAGTGTCAAATTGTCTGTCAGTTTCTTACGCAAATATGCGCTGGCGGAAATATATATAAAATGTTGTTTTTGGGTGGCGCCTGACCTATGGCGTGAATTATGCTTGAAAAGTTCTACTAGTGTTCAACTACTATTTCGAGGTTTTTTTAAATAAATATTTTCAACCTGCAACTAACCTGCGCCACAGGTGAGTGTACCTCCGGGTAGTTGGTTGTTTTTGCCAAGATTTCCGTTTGTAGTCGAGTGTAAATATTGGCACATAAAAGCGCACAACAATAGCATTGTCCACAATTTGTTTGTGATTATTGTGAGTTTTCAGCGAAATTCCAGCGATAAGCTAGCAGCAAAAAACTTTATACCCAAAAATTTGGCTTCTCAACTTTTCCAAACGCTCCGAAATTGTGCTAAAAGCAAACATTGGCCTTTGACTTTGGAACTTGAAAGCGTCAATAAAACAGGTAAATGTTTGTCGTTTGTACATAATAAAAATTAAAAGTTTAACAAGAAGTTTGTTAGTTTGTTGTAAAAAAAAATTAAACAAATTAAATAAATTATTTTATGATTTATTTGGTGTGCATTTGCTTTCCTTGGTAAGCTTTGTGTCTCAAGGAATTAAGTTCTTATGGAAATAAATACTAAAATGTTTAAATTTTAAATAAATTTTGTTTCATTTGCATATCTTTTAAAAAAAAAATCATATGTCTGCTGTGTGTTGTGTAATATTTGTGTTTTTGTATAAGATAAACAAAGCAAAAAAACAATGTACTATGCAAATATTTACCAAGCATGCCATTTTATCTGCTGGCGTTTGTTATAATTCTCACAAGCTTTAAATAAACACAACGCAATGCAAATAGCGTGTGGCTTGAGTTACTTTGTCCATGTGCCAGATATTTAACCCATCTTTTACCGCCCCTAGATCCCGTGGACCGATTTTGAAAATTTTCATAACACAGCCTATTTAGAGCCTCCGTATGCCATTTCTGCTTTCAAAAAATTTTTAAAATTTTTTTTGTGGGCTGGAGCAGGTGTGTCTTTAAAGACACGCTGGCAAAATACGTAAGCCAAATTCGGCAAAATTCCACATTTTCCAAGTTTAAGTTACTGTAACTTTTTAAATACGCATCGGAAGTAGTTGCAACCCAGGAAGAAATTGAAGATAATGCGATTCTCTGTACATATAGATAAAAACATACCATATTTATTTTATCGGTAGATCGAAATCAGCATTATAGTGGGCCTACCTACCTACATGGGCATATAAATATATGCAACATTGATAAAGAGAATAAGACTTGTGTTGCAAATAATTTAACAAAATACATAAGGAAACAGTTGTTAAGTGAACAGACTTTTAATTGGAATGACATATATGTAAATATATATAATATAAATGTAGTATACATATATTCATATATGTAATACAGATAAATAGGTATACATTTTTTCGCAGGTATTATATGTATGTACGTAGAAAACATTAAAAAGAATTGATGCTATACATAAGAATTATCCAAAAAATTTGAGGCCGATTTATATTTAGAACATCAGACATTGCTATATGCGTATATATGCGCAAGTCAACAATACTGAACATACCCAAAATGACGCATCCCTGATTTTCTAGTACCCAGCTGATAAGAATTAGACCAGATATTTGCAATTTGGCGTATTTGCTCAAAATTTGTCAATAGATGAACATGAGGTACCTTACTTTGGCCAACATTCGGCAAAGATGTTCATGAAAAACAAACCTGTGCGCTTTGGGTTCAAAAATTGGTGTTTGTGTTCCAAAGAGGGCTCCTTATTCAAAGTAATACCGTACACGGGCGCAAGTGCCATTCATAATCGTCAAATAAGCCTTGGCGCTCAAACAGTTCTCAGACTTTTGTCAGTTTTGAAAACCCACGAAGCCATCATGTATACTTCGATAATTTTTTACGTCTTACTATTTGATGTGTCTTTTGAATGAACGACATTTTTTTGCTACTGGAACCATAAGACATAACAGAATGGGTGGTGCTGCCCTTAAAACAGGCAAAAATTAAAAAAAGGCGAATATGATTGTGTGTTAGACAAAACAAATGACATCTTAATTGTACGTTGGCAGGATAACTCCGAAGTTAGTGTAACTTTGATTCAATTTCACCAACTTATGATGCAAAACGGTTTGATAGAAAGCAAAGGAAAACTATCTATGTGCAGCAGCCAAATGCGATACGCAATTACAATAACTTTATGGGTGGTGTGGATTTACACGACAACGCAGTCGCTAGTTATAGAATCTGCATACGTGGCAAGAAATGGTAGTGGCCATTGTGGATAAATTCTCTTAATATGGCAGTTGTTACTGCTTGAAAACTGCACGTACTTTGTGCTAAAGTTAATAACGAACAACCTATGTCTCAATTATCATTCTTGTCCTCTGTAGTAAAGGAGTTACTACTTTACACCGGGTAAGAACAAAATGATGATATATATAGTATGTATGTTTGAAAATGAGTAACCACCAACCTTGCCACGTATAAATCAATTAAATCACGTTGTTCAAATACTTTCACTGAATAAAAGATTGAGATGCAAGCAATGCCATATGAGCAGCCGATTTCAATGCACGAAATGTAATGTAACTTTACATCCTAAGAGCTGCTTTGAAATGTATCATAATAATAAGTAAATGCATATAGAGTACTCGTAAATATATATATATATATATATATGTATATATACATATATAAGCAATGATGATTACAAATCAGAGTAAACAACAGTTATAAACTAGATTACATTACATTACATTACTTTTACAGTCCGCTTACATACACAAACATATAGTATGTACATTATAAAACCATATGCACGAAAATGTAAGTATATGTACATACATCGCAAATATATATCCATATATATTTCAATCAAAATAAAAGTCTGTTAACTTAAAAACTGTGTTTCTTGTCAAAAAGGGCACTGGTTACGTATTTTGTCAAATTATAATATCTGCAGTACGTCTTATTTTCATATAGTTATATACCCGTGCAGGTAGGTAGGCCCACTATAATGCTGATTTCGATCTACCGATAAAATAACTATGGTATGTTTTTATCTATATGTACAGATAATCGCATTATCTTCAACTTCTTCCTGGGTTGCAACTACTTCCGATGCGTATTTAAAAAGTTACAGTAACTTAAACTTGGAAAATGTGGAATTTTGCCGAATTTGGCTTACGTATTTTGCCAGCGTGTCTTTAAAGACACACCAAAATATTTCAAGTTAAAACACGCTTAAAACTTTAGAAAATTCAAAGTTTTATAATTTGTATGTCAACTTTGTTCTTTTGGTAAGCAGTATTAAGTTTTTTATTAAAACAAAAAATTCATTTTGTATTTAAAAAAAAAAATTTTTAAAACCCTTAAAAAAGGTGGTCCTGTTTATACCAGTTTTACACTAAGTGAAACCCTAAAATTCGGAAATAGTTGTTCGCAGTTTGAAAGCCAACGAATGTAGGCTTCCGATAATGTAAAAATATTTAATATTCGTTAGAAACTGTAATTTTCAGAATTTTTCAAAGTTGCCGTGTCTTTAAAGGCACGGCGGTAAAAAATGGGTTAAAATCGTTTTCAATATCAATTACAGTTATGCATATTTAGATTGGAAGATGGCTTCGGTGGGGCAGCTAAAATTCGCATTGAAGTTTCTTTGGAATAAATGATGTTGTGAAGTTTAATGTTTGAGGAAAACAAAGCAAACTGCACAAAAGTTGTTTTGGATTGTGTATGGAAGCCCCCCAATAATGAAATCGGGTGTGCGCCAGAACGACAACCATAGCCATAGCTGCTTTCTTAGCAGATTAACTTCGCCAGATAGATACACCAAAATATGTTATGGCTTTCTCTACTTGATCTTTCTGAAAATAATACAACATATCTCTCTCTCTTCATTGCTGACCTCTATTTACGACATACAGCAACTGTTAAACAATTATCCTTCATTATCTATCCGGTAGATATACTATATAGCAGCCTCTGAATGGTAGCGCAATGATCCTACAGTTCCAGTTGTCCCCAATGTTGAAGATCTTGCAATGGATCCCTCCCTCGAGCTCTCCAAGCGTCGCTATGCGTTAATGCGAGTCCTTGACTCTAGGCAGTACTTCCATACTTTGTTTCGCTCTCATTTACCATCAGACCCGTTTTGGTAGCTAATATTTCAAAAGCCGAGAAGGTAGCAGTGATAACTTGCAATCTATTTTGGAAGATGATCTTTCCATAGCCGAGAAGGTAGCAGTGATGTCTCGCTACTCATTTTGGAAGATCGCCTTTCAATAGTCGAGAAGGTAGCAGCGATGTCTCGCTACTCATTTTGGAAGATGATCTTTAAATAGTCGAGAAGGTAGTAGTGATATCCCGCTTCCCATTTTGGTAGGATATCTTTCAATAGTCGAGAGGGTAGTAGTGATATCCCGCTTCCCATTTTGGTACGTGATTATTCAATACTCGAAAAGGTAGCAGTGATGTCTCGCTACCCATTTTGGTAGGTGATCTTTCTATAGTCGGAAGGTAGCAGTGATGTCTCGCTACTCATTTTGGAAGATGATCTTTCAATAGTCGAGAAGGTAGCAGTAATGTCTCGCAACTCATTTTGGAAGATTATCTTTAAACAGTCGAGAAGATAGTACTGATATCCCGCTTTCCATTTTGGTAGGTTAGCTTTCAATACTCGAAAAGGTAGTAGTGATATCCCGCTTCCCATTTTGGAAGATGTTCTTTCAATAGTCGAAAAGTGATATTTCACTACCCATTTTGGAAGATGATCTTTCAGTAGCCAAAGATGTAGCAGTGATATTTCCCCACCCAGTTTAGTAGATGATCATTCAGTAGCCGAGAAGGTAGCAAAAATACGCCGCTACCCATTTTGGTAGATGATCTTTCAAAAGAAGAGAAGATAGATGTGATATCTCGCTACTTATTTCAGTAGATGATCTTTCAAAAGCCGACAAGGTAGCTATGATATTTCCCCAGCCATTTTGGTAGATGATCTTTTAATAGGCAAGGAGTCAGCTGGGATACCTCGCTTCCCATTTTGGTAGATGATCTTTTAATAGGCAAGGAGTCAGCAGTGGTGCCTCGCTACCCATTTTGGTAGATGATCTTTCAAAGAAAAGAATGTAGCAGTAATACCTTGCTACCCATTTTCGTAGATACAAATTTTGGTGGGAAATGATGATCTTTCAAAAGAAGAGAAGATTGAAGTGATATCTCGCTACCCATTTAAGTAGATGATGTTTCAACCGCCGATAAGTTAGCAGTGATATCTCGCTTTTAAGTCCAATAACCTCAAGATTGTCAGAGTACGAAAGAAACTGGACAATCGCCAGCATTGTCATGGAAACCGATAGATACGAAACGTAACGATCTTGTGAAGTTGCAGAGGTCCCACAAAAGAGGATATAATTGTTTGAAGCATCGAGTGGTATTAAATCAGTTGAAGAGATCATTTCCAACCGTACTCTGCAAAGATGGGCAGATTTTCAAGAGTATTGAGTTCAGACAAGGCGACATATGGACGATCCCTTATCAGGTTCTCGAAGACTACTTTGTTAGCGATAAAAGTGCGTTTGGGTGATGGGCCTTGTTGTCTTGAACTTTGTTTAGAATTTACCGCAATGCGAGCATCGGATTAAAGGAATATTCACCAGGTCTGAGTCCTAACAGCGCCCAAGTAAATGGCTTTAATCTTTCACATTGTACACTCGACGGCATCTTATGTGCGAAAATAAGAAGACAGTTACCTCTTCAGTTGTCGCATATCTAAGGAAGGGTTTCAAAAATGATACGTGCAAGGATTTTCGCAAATCAGCACTGTTTACAATGCTTGTAGTCATAATTTTTAATAGAGTCCTTGTCATAAAGTAGTAGAAGCAATTTGTTTCATTTCATTCAATTCATTCATGTTTTTTTTTCAATACCTAATAACTGAGATACCGAACCCTTTATCCCTTTTGTCCGATTTTCGCGTCCCCCGTTTTCATGCTCGTATCCAAGGCAATCATATTTTATGGCACGTTAAATTTAAAACATCCCTCTGCACTTTTACCTTCCCCCCCGGAGGATTGGCACAAGTTCATTGTAAGCTGGCATGTTAGAAAGATGCATAAAAAATTTACAGCTGCGGCCGCTCTAGGAAAATGAAATAAGTATGTAGCCAGCCAGTAGCGGAGCATTTTCAGTGACGCTGTAAACGACCTTAACGGCGCAATATTGCACATCGACAAACGTTAGCAACGCCAACACATTGGCGGTTATTGCGCAGACGGCGGCGACTAGCAACGACTTCCGCCGCTACGCAACTCTGCTCAAGTCAATTCCACTCGACAGGGCCGCACATTATGCAACTTGCCGAGTGTAGGAAGCAATGCAATACGATTTTTTGCGTTCTACACATTCCATGTTGTTGTTGTTGTGGTTTTATATATTTTTTTGGTTTCATTTTTGTGTAACATTGAAAATCACAACAAACGAAGACGACACGCGCGCTGCGAAAGTCGATGCTGTTCGTATGAACTGTCTTCACGGTCATATTTGGGTGTATTGGGTCGACGAGAGGGGCAGCAGCGGGTTCACATTTTAATGTCGCGCACATAAGATTCACCGGCGCACACACGTGCACATGGTCATGGTGTGGTCGGAGTGATTGAGTGAGGGGCTCGTGTCAGCATGGCAACCGGCAACCGGGGTTCGACGGTACGACTTGGCGACTTGAGGGTTTGAGGGTTGCGATTGTCATTGCAGCTAATAAAGTGCATCAAATTACCGAGCACGTTGTCCTACGTCGGTCGGTTGGTCGTTTGGTCGGTGGGTTGTTATGACGTAGCGGCTGCTCTAGTCGAGTTTGTGCGTGGTTCGAGGGTAACTTTTGGTGAACTTCTTTGTGTTATTAGGGAAAAAGGCAATAGGAAAGTACGAGTACATTCATTGCGATATAACGGTACATTATAGCTAAGCGGAGTTTTTTCAGCGCACATTTCTCCAACAATTGTACACGGTTATGGAATAATGTGCAGATTACTGTCCAATATTTTGTCATCTCTTTTTAATTTCGTTAGGGTTCGTGCAATAAATTTTCCAATGTAAAAAATAAATTTTTTTTTGTAGAAACACCGTATGAAATTTGTAAAAAATTTATATAAATTGCATAAATGTTTCCAATCAATAGACCAACCAATTAGTGGCGCACATAGGATTTTATTTTGGGTGAGTTATGTACACAAGTTTTGAGCCTACGACCAAACAAACAGCAGAAAATGTCAAACACCTTCTCCCCCGTGAGTTACTAAGCTTCATTAGGTAGGTGGGATTCTAAAAATTAGAGAATAGATAGACCATCTCTGGTCTCAGTGCAAATATACCCTTTTTAAATCTATCTCTATCTTAACAAACAGATATATATTGCAACAAACAAATATTTTGGGTGAGGTTTGAACTCCCAAAACCCCTCTTGTGTGCGCCTTCGCAACCTATACATTTCTGACGCTGTCAGAATCGTGTAACATATTAAGCCATTTTTCATTAGATGACACCAACCAATCATGCCACGTAATTCTACATAAGCGATCAGTGGCGCACGCACGGGGGGTTCGGGGGATTTAACCTCCCGCAAACACAAAAATTCCTGGTGCAAAATATGGTTTCGAATGGTATTCGACTCAAAAGTTGTATGCGAACCCCTCCCCAAAATGAAATCCTGTGTGCGCCACTGTAAGCGTTGTTCTGGTCTGTCTTTTTCCAACCTCCAAAAGACTTTTGTGTCGAATTCTTTCCGAGCTGGAACTTCATTGTTCATACAAAGTTGTTTCAAGCTCCTGATATTCTTTCATAAGCAATGAATAGTACCTTTAAAAGTCTTCAGAGGTCACCGCACCACTTTGCACTGCCAGTTTGTTCCCGTTTTTGCCATTAAAAGCCGCATGGGTAGAATAAGAGTCCCGTAGACTGAACATCTTGAGATCCATGTGGGGCTGTGACATGGCCCTTTACTGTTGGACATTCATACGTTACATTCTTATCAAATACAGTTAAGTGTGATAACGAAGAGGAATCATATCTCCGGTAGAAGAATCAGTTATCCAGTTGAGGAAGTACTAACAGTAACATTCTCAAAAGAGATGTGCCTAGAGTAAGATTTTGCAGCAAACAATTAGCTTGTGAGATTGTTGTTGTTAAGATATTTAGTTGCCTAGCAAAAGTTTCCTACTTAATCCGACACACAGTGCTTCGATATGGGTTGAAAAAATGGAACACCTTCATGCCATCGATTTAAATGAAATTCATGTATAAGTAATTCATGAAAGCAAACAATCGATTTAAATATAAAATAATAGGTAACTTCCTTTCATATACAAATTCTTAAGCACAATATGGATGATTGCAGGCAGTTGGACAGTCGATTGGTCACCAATATTTAACGCTGTGCGATTTCTTGCTTTGTAGTTTTGTGAAACCTCTGGTTTGTGCAAATAAACTAAAAATATTTCTTGAGGTCAAGACTGAGATCCAAAGCACCATTGATGAGATAGAGGCACCCACATTTTTGCTAAAATATCATCATAACATTAAACATACAAAAGCGGATATTTCATATTATAATTATTTGGAACACGCCAGTCTCGATAGTCCAGCGGGTACCACGCTGGCTTCTCATACCAGAGGCTCTAGCTTCGATTCCTAGCTCTGGTTGGTGAAACACTCGTCTACTTCTATGGCAGTCACTACAATCTTCCAAACTATTTCGAACACGATTACTTTACAATGCAATAGAAAATCACCACTCGTTGAATAAAGATGGAATGTATTTTTAAATTAATTCGTATTCTGTTATTGAAATATGCTTTGTTTATATTGAGAGTATAAATTGGTTGGTTGTTCATATTGTTCTAAAATATTCATTTAATATCGCCTTGAGTTTAATAAAAAATCGTGTTTTTTATTGTGTTGACTATGCCTAACTTTGTGTTAACTAAGCAGTATTTTCGGAGACGCTAAAAGCAGATTTTTCACATGCGAGCAGCTGATTCAAGTCAAAAAAAGAAAAGGTTTCTTACATGGGATTGTGACTGAGAATGAAAAATATATATTCTACGACAACCCTAAGCAGAGAAAATATTTATGTACTACGCTATGGTTGGTCAATCGTTGTCATCGACCTTAACATCAACGCCAGAACCGAATATTCATGGTTCTAAGGACCTGCTTTTATCTGGTTTGATCAAAAGGGAGTTGTATCCTATGATCTGCTATAACCTGGTGATTCGATTACGGTCAATCGGTAAAGGCTACAGTGGACTCGTTTAAGCCATGCATTACAAGAAAAATAGGGCGAATACGAGCAAAGAAATTACAAAACTATTCCTTTGCATGACAACGCTCGCACAAGTCGTAAAAATATTTGGAAAAGTTCAAGTGGGATATTTTACCGTACGCGCCGTATTTTTTGGACGTTGCTCCTTCTGATTTTTTGTTGTTTCCTTGGCTGGAGCACGATTTGACAGGTCCTCAGTTCACTTCTTTTGCAGAAATCGAAAATTTGATTCTAACTTGGATCGCCTCAAAAGACGAGCAATTTTTTGGAGATGGCACTCGAAAATTGCATGAGCGATGGGAAAAACTGGAATAAGTTGAATAAGTTATTTGTAGTAAAGCATTACAAATCAAATAATGCCTTAAATCAACCGCTTGCAAGGTCATTGACGAAATATAAAAAACTTGCTTGTAATAATGACATCAAATTTTCTATTCCTAAAGAAAAGTTTAAAGATTTAATTATTATCTATTATAATTAGCCAAATTGTTGTAATAATTTTTAAGTGTTTTCTCATTTTATACATATTTTCAAGCATGTAGATATTTTGTTGTTCGATTGGCTTAAATAAATATAGAAATAAATAAATAAATAAATAAATAAAAAATAAAAAATAAATAAATAAATAAATAAATATATAAATATATAAATAAATAAATAAATAAATAAATATATAAATAAATTTAGAAATAAGTAAATAAATAAATAAATAAATAAATAAATAAATAAATAAATAAATAAGTAAATAAATAAATAAATAATACTAAATAATAATAATAATAATAATGATTAAATAAATAATAATAATTAATTGACTGGCACGACAGCCCGCTTACGCGAGACTAAGGCCTAGCTTCCCGCAACCACCCGTGTTGTGCGTGTGAATTTGTACGCGGGTAGAAGGGACCTACAGTTTTTATGCCGGTTCCGAACGGCAGGTTGGGAGCTTTATCATAGGCAATTTTTACTCTCAGAGGTTTGCCATTTCCAGCTGAGAGGACAGCCACCGAAAGAGAAAACGAATTTTCCCGTTATTTTTTTTAGGTGTTATTACGGGCAGTATTTGAACCTGCGGTTTGCTGCCTTCGACTCGCGGTCCAACGCACTAACCAACTGAGCCACGGCGGCTGCCTAATAATGATTAAATAAATAAATAAAAAGTAGTAACCAGCATTGGGCAATACTTTCTTTCTTTTAGTTCAAAATAAAATTAATGGAAAATATTATTTTGAAATAAATAAAATAAATTGGACATCAAATACATTTTTTCTTTAATATGTACATATTAAAGTCCGCATGAATATATTCATTTTGGCGGCTACACTACTGTACATACTGTACGGGTACTTGGTATTCGAAGAATGTGTACAACGAAACGAATAGAAACGAGAACCAGCGAGCGTCGCTTGTCGTTTCTATTCATATTCGGTGAATAGCGAACACTGCAGTGCTCGTATTCGGTGAGAAGCGAATACTACAGTGTTCGTATTCGGTAATCGAGAACTTTGCGAAGTATTCGAAGATCAACAGTTTCATCGAATATTTTTATGCGCAATTATCACTTTTCCATGTGTATACTTGTGGTGCGGTTGAAGTGGCTAACTAATAAGCCACACAATACGCAAAATGGGAATTATTGAAGAAAGTAGCATAACAAATAAATAAATATTTATATATAACATAAATATTTCTAAATAATCTTAGGGATAATAAAACGAGTATATTCGAATATATTCAAAGCAATGTGTACTATTATTCGAATGCTGTTGTCCTCGTTTTCCCGCTTCGAGCGAATATGAATAAATAGTGTACATCTACTCGTTTATGTTCGGAGCTTACTCGTACTCGAAGAGAGCTGTACTCGCATTCATTCAGACCCGTCCGCAGAGATGAAGTGAAGTATTCTATTCAAAAGCATTTGAATGTTTTTGAATAGAAAAAATGCATACTCGTGCAGAACTCTAGTACATATGTATGTATGTACATCACTTGCAAATGGTTCATCCAAGGATTACAATATCGTTAATTTAACCTTCGGAGTTTCAACCTTCAGATATTCCAAATACTGCATTATTATTAGTTTTTTTCTAACACTCAGACAACAATAGATGTTAAAATTGGTGTTGAGCTAGGAATCCTTCGAGTCTCTTCCCTCATTTCTTAAATAAGAACACATGATTTAAAATTTTATTTTCCCTAAGCAACCTCATACAGAAAGTAAGGAGAAATTCTATATACTATACATATGTATGTTAAAATCTAATTTCCTTGCAGTGACAAGCGATGCGGATCAACTTCATTAAAAAATTGAACTGTCAACGCTGACTGACAACTCTATCGTATGACAACAAACACAAAACTATCTCACCAAAGTGTCGCCTAGCGCCAAACGCAGTGGTAGCTCAGCTATGTATGTATGTATGTGTGTATGTAGTAGTTGCTATGTCCATGTCGAACTGAAAATTATGGTTTCGGTAACCATCAAGGACACGTGCTAAGGCTTAAATGACAATTTAACGCTACTTAATCCCGGCATGAGTTTGCTGTATGTGTGTGTGTGTGCGTGAAGACTGATGACTGACAGCAACCCGAAGGCATTTTTATTGTAACATAGCTGGAATGTTTATTCATTAGACGCACACTCAAACACACACACACATATGCACACAAATGCATATTTGAGTATTAGTTGGTCGTTGTTGTTGTTGTTGTTGTTCCTATAGGATTGTGTGCCTTTTCGTGGCATTTTGATGCAAAGATAGCGGCGATAGCGCATCAGTTTGCGGCTCAGAAATTTGCCTTTGATGTTTGTTCGTTTCAGAACGAATTAAAAAGTAGCGTCTTGAGTTTTGAAGCCATTCTCCAACCGCACTTTTGCACATAGCAAATCGGTTATGGTTAGCAAAAATTGGTTGTGGCTTTGGTGGCGTTGGTGGTGGTTGTGTTTGCTGCGCGGCCAAAGGGGTGTCGTGACGTGCCGCATTTCGACGCCGCTTTAAAGTGATTTAATACATCCGTTTGATAAGGCGAGTGTTTTGCTTTTTTTCGAGTGGCTTCGTTGGCGGCTGCGACGGCGGTGATATGAAGCGCCGCGTCGCGCCTTGGTTACGCGCCGCCATATCTCGAATCCGCTCAGGCATTAAATACTCATTTCGTTCGGTTCGTGTTTATCGTTGCCGCTGCAGCTGTGACGGCGCTCACTTATTTGCACAAAATTTAACCCTCTCATATACAAATGTTTGCTTTTGTTGAAAATCTTAATGAACATATTTTGAGGTGCAAGTTGAAGTGATTTTTGTGTAAGAAAATTTTATAACGTCAATTGGGAGACTTTAAGACACGAACTAGAGATGATGTCTAGAGGGTTAAATTGCCACCACAATGCCAACTTCTTGTCTTTGTTGTTGCTATTGCTGTTGTGTGTTGAGCGGTAATAAAACTCAAATAATTGCAATCGATTGTAAAGTAACGCAACCAAAAAAAAAAAAATTAGACGTTTGTTTTGTAATTTGAGTTTTTGGAACGAGCACAATTTCAGTTTTCCTTGGCTACTGTTACTCCATTGGAGAAGTGCGTATTTGCGTCATTGTTGTTATTGTAACTGAAGCATAGCAATTTTTGTCGATCTAGTTGTAGGCAAAAAAGCAGCAAAAACAAAACACACAATAAAAGAAACGAAATGCGTAAAATGAAAATGTCAACTGTTTGCACAAAATTTTGCAAAAACAAACGCAAACCAAACGAAATGAAATGAAACGAATTGAAACGAAACGAATCGTTGAACGAGACGACAAGGTAAACTGTTGTAGATTGAACGCAGCACAGCAATTCGGATGCTTTCCCGCCGAGACTAAAGTAAACCCAAGCAAAGTTTGCATTTTTGAAGATTGCTTTGTTGGCACGCTACAGTGGGCAAAAGTGGCAAATTTATTGTCAAATATGATCTGGAAAAGGCATAGAAAGATATTCTTAAATGGTCGATGATATCTGCTGCGGCAATGAAGAAAAAATTAAAACAATACTTACAAAATTTGCTGTTGCCGTTTCTCGACTGAATTAACTTGACTATTTTATTCAATACTAAGCAACCTTTCTTTTGTAGGGCATTTTGAGTAATGCAAGAGGGGAAAGGAGAATAAATTATCACAAAACGGCTAAGAAAATGATTTTAGAGAATTCAATTGAAGGACGAATCTCCAAAAATTTGTGGGTTTGTTGAGAAATGCATGAACCAGAAGGGAGTTGGGGTGCTGGAGTGGGCATAGGTGATGTCACATGGATTTGAAATAAAATAAATTCCAGAAAAAGCAGTGAATTATCACATAACAGCTAAAAAGAATCTTCCAGACAAAAACATTTGTCTACTTTGGAATTTGACAACTGTTGTCAACGATTGTTCCGATTGTTCCGGTTTATACACAAAGAAAGAATGCTTTATAATCGTACAAAAAAAATGATTTATTGGAATCATCACCGAATCATCTCCCCAAACTCAAATGTCAACTGACCATCAAGTTCGTGCGATTTCTTTTTTTTTTTTATTTTGTGAAATCTCTGTTCTATGTGAATTACCCACAAACTATTCCTGAGCTCAAGGCCAAAAATCAACATGTCATTGGTGAAATAGAGCCACATCTTTGTTAAAAAGTCATTAAAAATCAATTAAAAGTCGTAGTATTTATATTGAAAGTTAAAACAAAAATTAATTCTAAGAAGTGGAATAAAATAATCATTGAAATGTGCTCGTCAACTTTTCTTTTGATGAAATTGTTCATTACTTTTAGCATAATAATGGCCGCATTTCGATAAAAACAACTTCAGCGTTGTCCTTAAAAGTTTATTATTATTTCGAAAATATTTCAAAAATATTAGATAATAGATTTAATAGCTTAAATCCTTCTTGTATTAATGCTTTAAACTTCATCTTTAATGAAATCACCAAGGAAAAAGTTCAATAGTATTATATTGCTCGGGTCTTGACATTTAATTAAGGTCTACGTCTTGAGAAATCATAAATCATCTCTTCCAGAAAATTTTGTATTGCAATGAGCTCTGTGATTATGTAACCTAACTGAACATTATCCACATCCATAACATTAATTTAAGGCCAACAAAATTTAAGTCAAATTCATTTGGTACCACAATCCATTAACTGTAACGGTGAAGCCAACAGCATTTTCGAAAAAAGTGTGTTCGAATTAGATCTTCAGCCTAAAACCCCATTATACATCATCATACTCGATGTAGTTGAAGATACAGTTGAATCTCCCAAAACGCAACTCCACAAAAAGCAACTATCCAATAAACTTAAAAAAAGTAGCTACTTCAAACTAATTTATATGAATTTATATTGATTCTTTTTTACTGAAATATTTGTTTGTGTATTAATTTTATTTTAAATGAAATACATAACATATATATTTGTTACTGAAGTTCTCCTTTTTTGAATATAAAATGCGCCTCTTTCTCAATAAAATATGATTGTACTGAATAAGTGATGTTTTTCAAATCCGTCCAATAAATGCAACTTTTCGCTATTTGCAACCAGCCCTGGAAGAATTAGGTTGCGTTTTGGAAGATTCAACTGTATTGTTGCTCTATTTCTCGTAGGGTTTTGTAGTCACAGATGTGACAGTTTTGCTTGTATTAGAGATACAAATTTACTTCATTACTTAAAGTAATTTTGTTTAAGAATCATAATTATTTATGTATCATAATTCTATAATCATGAAAACGCATGATACAGCAGTCAATCCGCAAATGTTTGATATTCTACATATGTCATCTGTAATTTACTGACTTTAATTATTGTATTAACTGTCATTTAAAAGCAAACGTAGGTCAACATATTTATGCAAACTTGTGATAGCCCCATTTCCTGTGATTGTATCCAAGTTAAGTAACCTCGATTTTTTATACATACTCTCAGCTATAGAGGCGATATTTTAGTTGGAGTTGGAGTCTTTACATTGCTAACTTGTTGGAGATAATAGAATTTATTGATTCAATTTTAAGTTTTCTTATTTATTTGCTTACTTAAGTGGTCAACATTTCTTTCTTCTGTCTCGGCTTTGTGCGCGACTTCTCCGAAAGATGATAGAGCATCCTAAACTTAATCCTTACACCGGAGACACAAACCCTTTTTCGCTTTCGTTCTCCAACTACCACGTCGCCCAACGTTGTCGCCGAAGCTTCATCGTCCATAAGGAAGATGTGGCCAAGTCAGAAAAGCCATGTTTATTTAAACAGCTCATACAGCTCACTGTTGGTTCGTATTCGATGGTCGTCGCCAATACGAACAGAGCCGAAGATTTAACGAAGCGCATTCGTCTACTCGGCTATATCGTTCTGCGGCTATTTACAAAGTACCAGGAAATTAAAAAAAAAAAATTGTATGTAAAACATTAAACTATATGATTGTAAGTGTATAAAACTATAAAGAAATATTTTAAAAATTTTCTAATTTTGGTTTACTGAATTTTCATTCTATCAATGCATTGTGCACGTTTGTGTCGATCCATATCTGAAAACTTTCCAGCTTTTACTTGTCAAATGTCATTGCAATGATAGTTATATGCTGGAAACTCTTGTTGAAAGACCCTGTATGTGTATACCTTATTCACACATTCAGCTAAATTACGCAATTAAGGAGTGTTCTCAATTTACCCTAAATTTAGTGCTAAATTGAACTCAATTTGTCATATAAAAAAAAAACGAAATTTAGCTAATTGTAATTAGCGCTAAATTTACTATAAATTGACCATAAATTGAGCTCGATTCGTCGTGCAACCTTGGGTCATGACATGAGTTGTTTATCGACAAACAAATTCATTCACAATTGACGAAACCAAAACAAAATGCGAAACTGAGAGCAGCGACTCGATTATGTTACAATTTTTTTGTTTTGAAATTTCCTGTATTCATCAGAAGGGATGTTGAATAAATATTATTAAGAAAAACTGTCTTTCGTTAAAACAAAATCATGGTTCTATAACATTTTCGATAACAGCTAAATTGAGGTGTGCAAACAGCAACAGCGTTAAACTCAATTAAGAACTAAATTGCCTCAATTTATTTGGCTGTCTGAACAGGACATTAGGTCCAAATCATATACCATCACATCTTTGCATTTGTGCATTCTAACTTTATTGATTTCAATATTAGAAATGGTACCTTGGAAGCATTAACTTTGACGTTTTTATTTTTCAATCAAGCTTAATTTTAGTTTAAAAAAATTATCCACACACATTTTGTTTATTTTTGAAAATTCAAGCATTTGCATTCGACAGTTGACATTGCCAAACAAAATTACTTCACGCCTGTGTCAACTCAACTCGATTGGCATGTTCCACACGCGCAATAGACCGGATACAAAAATCCACTGAAATTCACTCCTAAAAATATGCACAAAAAAGTGCGCCTTCTATTTTTACCAACAATTGAAATCACCTGAGCATATCACATGCTCTACATACATACACACTTACATACATACATACATACATACATACATGTGTTTGTGCCTAGGCAACAACAAAAGAAATGCAAAAAAAGGAATACGAAAACAGAAAGCAGAAAAAGCGACAGCAGCAATCGTAAGGTGCAAAGTGGAAATGGGAAATGAAAAATTCAGTTTTCGGCAAATAGCCATAACTGAAATGTCACTCCTTTTTTTCCCATTTATTCCATTTATTTGTTGGCGTTTTTTGCGCACTTGTTTTCGACAGTATTTTGGATTTTGTTTTGCAAAGCTGTTTGGTTGAGTTGATGTGTGAGTGAGTGTGTGTGCTTATCAAAATAAACAAACCAACAAGCAACAAACAAGCAAACAAACGACAACTGAAAATCTGCATTTGACGTCAAACATTGACGTTGCTGCATGCTGGTCATACTTGCTGTCGTTGTTGTTTTCGTTGTGAGTGCCGCTTTTTTGCACTTGTCGCTCATTGCTGCTACGATTTTCACGTTGTTATGTGGCGCAGGCTTCGAGCAATCACTTGTCTGCATGGCCATAACTGCAGGACATACGCACACACACACACACATCCAAAACAACAACAACAACAACAGTTCCACTGACGATGAGTGACACTTATAAATGATGCTCAAATTTCGATTGCTGCTGGTCGCTGCCGGCTCGTGGCCGCTGTTGTGACAACGGTACATATCAGTTGTTCACAACAACAACATCAACAACAAAAACAACATCAATAACTGCTGCAACACACTCTAATTGATTTTTGCAGAAAACACTAATTTCTTCGCTCGTTTTTAAGCTAATTGTCAAGAGCGCACATGACAGATGGCTGGCACTGTCGCTGCCGGCTACATCCGGCGCCATGCATCGCACAGCGCAGCAGCCAGCAGCCAACCAGCCAGCCAGCCAGTCAGTCAGTCAGCCACTGTCAAGCGGCAAAAGCGGCGTCACAATCGCAGCCATGCTTCGCTGTCAATTTCGGTTAACGTTTCGCCGAGGCTTGGGACACATGATTGAAGTGAGCGTTTTTCTCCCACACACACCAACACATCTAGACACACATATGCACTTGTATATGTGTGTAAATGTGTGTGTGTGTTTTGCATAGTGCAATCGTTCACAATGCGTTGTGGCTCATAATTCCCGGCACTTTTGCATTGGCGCGTGTTGGCTGTGACGCTCGACGCATTCAAATCAATTTGTCTGATTGCTTTTCATACTGCAACACCTTCAACTGTTAGAGGTCCTTTTTAAATTTAGCTTAAATTTTTCATATACTATTTTCATTAGATGTGTTTGTAAGACATGCTTTATGCCAAAAGCGTTGCCAAATTGAAGCACGAAGTTATAGTTTTCATAGCTAATTTTTCTTCAAAGGGAAATAGTCTGCTGCGGAAATTAGAAAATTTGTGCATTCCTTTAGTTAACGTCTTTTACGTGATGGTAAAAGAATAAAAACAAAAACAAAAAAAATGAAAAAGTTGCCAATGTCACGTTTCGAAGCTGAAGTGAAAGGCAAGTGAGCTTTTTGGCACCTAAAACAAAGAAACCAGAAAAACAATTCAATAAATTTGCATATTAAAAGTGAGAGCCAAGTTTTGGAAGATTTGGGACTATGGCCCATTTGATTGTTTAAAAAATGAATTTGAATTAAACACGCTTTCAATTCAAACTTTGATCTTACTTTTCTTGATCCAGTTTTCAAAACATTCCTCAAACATCAGAGTCTCTCAAACTTTAAAGTCTTGCCTTTGGTTTTTGTATTATTTGTGTGTGGTGAGAAACTCACGAATAATGATAGCACTGTGCCAAAGAGCCCCTCGTTAAATATTTCCAATTTAATAAAATTTAAAAAATCAAGAAATATACAACACAGAATTTCATTTGAGGGGTCTTTGTACACAACTTTCGAGCCTAATACCTTTTGAAATAATTTTTACCACCCACAATGTTTGTAGCAATCAGATGTCTAGGTATTGAAAGCCTGAAATCCCACTTGCGTGCGCCACTGTATTCAATACTGCGTAATTTTTACAAGTATCAAGCTGGGATGCTGAAATTTGGAAGCAATATTGCTGATAGATTTGGCAACCCACAAAAAAGGTCAAATCGAGTGACTAAGCGCGCCATATGGTGGTGATTTCAGGAAGTTTTTAATCAAGACGCTTTGTTACTTGGGCTTTGCCTTTATTTATGAAATATATTTAAGAGTTTTTGGATTATCGGCCCTTTTCATATACTTTTCCATTGCAATTTTGGGAAAATTTTGGTTGTCTTTTAATTATGATTTCAAAAATATGATGTTGGTCTCTAAATGTTAAGAAGCAAGAGAATTCCTCTCATAAAGACTATTTTTTGCAGAACTTCGAGGAAAAAGAACAAACCTACATCAAATGGAATGAAGGCTAATTTGCTTCGCAAAATCTTAAACTAACCCGTCTTTTTTACTATCTTCTAATTTCTACTGCTGAGCTAACTTCTTGAACTAATTTTCCTTGCAATGGAACCAAAATTCATAACCTTATGTTGCTTGTAGCATCTTATTTCAGAGCACCTCCTCATTTACCTGCGGAAGGAAGAAGGGATACACATTGGGCTAATTTGGCCTCCGAGTGGAAGTGAGGTTGGCAGCCGCCGTGGCTCAGTTGGTTAGTGCGTTGGGCCGCGAGTCGCAGGCAGCAACCTCAGGTTCAAATACTGCCTGTAATAACACCTAAAAAAAATAACGGGAAAACTCGTTTTCTCTTTCGGTGGCTGTCCTCTCAGCTGGAAATGGCAAACCTCTGAGAGTAAAAACTGCTTATGAAAAAGCTCCCAACCTGCCGTTCGGAACCGGCATAAAACTGTAGGTCCCTCCAACCCGTGTACAAATTCACACGCACAACACGGGTAGTTGCGGGAAGCTAGGCCTTAGTCTCGCGTAAGCGGGCTGTCGTGCCAGTCAATTATTAAATTATTATTATTATTGGAAGTGAGGTCTCTGTGGCGCACACACCCTCCTCTCTCTCTGCCCTCTACCATCGAAAGAAGTCTTTTCTGCACTTTCTCTCTACCCAAAAAAAAACTGTGCAAAAAATTAGTTAGTGTCTGTGCAAAAGCGGTTCAAAGTTGAAACTTTTTTCACAATAAAATTTAAACATATATTTTCTGTTTTTTAGTCTATTGAGTAAAAAAATTGTAAAAATACATGGTTACCAAGAAGTTGCTAAAACTTTCAACATAGATTAAGAAAGGACGTGGCCATTTTCGCTTTTAATGTTTTCGCAAAATTTGCAAAACTGAGGCTTTTACTTCACTTTTAATTCAAAATATTTTTCTAAATTAAAAATCTTTAAATTGGCAAAACTTATAGGAAAATATCGAATAATTATGTGAAAGTATGTTCCTGGATTTTTTTTATTTTTAGAAGCATTCTTTTTTTGTCGGATAATGTAATGACATCCTCCGATATCTTCCGATCTCAGAATATAATTCAATTTGAAAAGTTGAAACACGTATTTTTCAACAAAATTTATTTTATTTATCCCTAAAAGTATGCAATCAGCATGAAAAATGAAAAAATCTGCACAAATGCAAAACATACATCTATTATTATCGTTTTTATTGCAAAACCAGAGAGTCCTAAGACAATTTCTGTTACTCTCTGGAATTATCAATGTTGACGTTACCGATTAAATGTAAAATCTGAAAAATCTAACCAACAAACTTGGTGCTGTAGCTCTCCACAAATGACGAAATTTGCAAATTTAAATCTCAGGCATTGTTAACCTACAACAGTTTAAGAAAAACAAGAAGATTTCAATTCAGCAGACCATGATTAACTGGTATACCAAATTTTATGAAGAACGGACTACTTCTTCTAATTTTGTCCCGCGGTTGTATGGAGCCGAATCACTGTGTACCGGATCAAAACATCAGTAAGTAATTTTTCCTGAATGGATTAACTTCTTCTGAAAAACAGAATTCTTATAACTGACGAAGTCAAAACCCACCAGTGTCGGAAAAAGAAGTTAATCCATTCTGACAAAATGACTGACTGATGTTTTGATCTGGTGGTATCGACGACACTGGTTGGATTTCACTTCTCCAAATAGGTTAGTTCTGTTTTTCATGTATCTGTTCACTGAGTGTGAAATGAACATTATCGATAAAGCAAATTGTAATTCAAACTTCATTGTTCATTGCCATTTTTTACAGAAGTCATCATCTGCTAAACATTCCAGGGTCAGTAAAAAATGTTTATTTCCTTGTTTGATTAATGAAAATAGTTTTTTCATTTCAACGCAAGTTACTATTTAGTAGAAAGCACTTTAAAAAAATTTCTATGAAATACTTAAAAAAAATTATAGCCAGAAGAAGATATGTTTATAGATATCATCGCCTTGATATTTCCTTTGTATTTGGGGGTTTAATTCTTGTGTCAGTTTAACTGTGTAGATATTGGGTTGTAAGTTCCAATAAAAAAGAAATCATCATAAAAAGCTGTAGGACAATTCCAGTCGGCATACAGAACATGGCAGCAATGGTTAAGGAAAGCATTTGCCATATTTATGAAAAGAACAAAGAACTGATTGCCCAAAACACTTCGGTGAGGAACAAAAAAAAGGCAACGTAAGACTTGGAAAATTTTCAGTAAAAGCCCTGTCAAACAAAAACAAATTCCTAAATCTTTTAAAGAATAAAATGAAAGGAAAACCAAACTTGATTCGTTTCACTATTGAAGCGCTTTTGGGTAACCATTTTGAAGGCTTTGGATATAACAGTGTGGACAATATAAACTTGACCATCACCTATAAAACGAGAATATAGAATACTGAGAAAATATAGCAACAACAGTATAGTTAACTAAGTACAGTTACAAGACTACAGGTTGGGCCTTTAAAGCATCGGAGGCCTTTTAATTTTTTGCATGTAAATTTCTATTTCGATTTGTAGACTAAATTTTCTTAGCAGACATTATTCGTAGTCTTTAGTGAAAATCTCTATCAAAGCAGTGTTTACGATTTTCGAATTTATTTCTCTCCCTTTGGCCAATCGTTTTGTGCCACCCACCCACCCGCCTCGTGTCTTCGTGTCTAATTTATGTGCATTTATCGAATATTAAAAGCACACACATTGTATTTGTGCTTTGTGCACTACACACACCAACAACATTTGTGTGTTGGGAGATTTTTAAGAGCGTCATATTTCAGATTTTCATGCACTATTAATGAACACCACGTACGGCCGCTTACAAATGTATCTATGCATGTCTGTATATCTGTGTGTGTGTGTGTTAGTGCAGTAACAGATGGAAAGCTGGTAAGGCATTTCGACTGGAGGCAACATTTCTCAAAAAGTAAGCGCCCATAAATTGTTGTTGCGCCTGAAATATTTCATTAGATATGCACTGCTCGAGGCGCCACGGACACAGCGCTACGGCTGCGCCTGTTGCTGTTGTCGCTTCGGTTGTTGCTGCCTCATTGCCGGCTGTTCGGCGGTTATAAATTTAAAGGATGGCGTCAATGATATGCAACCGGAACGGCACAGAGCGTACGATACCACCCGCTATTACGGCAACAATCCAACAGCAACTACGACGACGACAATTGACAACGGAAAAGCTTTAACAATAAATAAATAATCGATTGCAGCAATGAAAATACCGACGATAGGCCAAAAGCAACGCAAGCACACACCAAGTTGTCGGCTAAGCTTGGCCGCAGCAGCCGCCAGCAGAGTGATTGGAGTGGGGATGGGATGGGACAGTGGAGCGAATGTGGCTACAAATAACCAAAAACAATGTGGAAAAATGCAACTTTATTATTTCTGGATGGGCAATAGACTCTTTCAGCGCGTACAAATCCCCGGGCCCTGATGGTGTCATTCCTGCTATGCTATAATGGTCTAAGGAGGCGGTGGTCAAGGTCCTGACGAGATCTTTGTGGATCTTTCGTGGATCTCTCCAGCAAAGATATGTCCCACGTGCCTGGAAGGAGGTTAGGGTGGTGTTCATTCCCAAGGCAGGGAAAGTGAACCACTTAACAGCAAAAGATTACAGACCGATCAGCCTTTCATCGTTCTTACTTAAGACTCTTGAACGGCTGATAGACGTCTATATTATATATATAAGTGACACAGTCCAGAGGACTCTGCAAGGCGCAACATGCATATTGCAGGGGGAAATCTGTCGACAACGAAAGATCAAGTTCATGAGAAGGTGGTAAAGTGGACCAGTGACATGCTCAGTAGCAGAAGGGTCCACTCTAACCTAGGCCTGTGCTCACTGAGAAAATTAACTACAAGGGGCCCACCACAAGGGGGTGTTCTTTAACCTCTGCTGTGGGTCCTTGTAGTGAATAGTATCCTCGAGATCTTCGAAGCCAGGAGGCTACGAGTAGTAGCATATGCAGCCAATGTCACTATCCTGATCCCTGGAAGATTCCTGTCCACAATCAGCGATCTCATTGAGTCTGCTCTAAAGGAACTTTCCAGGTGGGCAGAGCTAAATGGTCTAGGGGTTAATCCCTCGAAGACAGTTTTGGTACTGTTCACCCGGAAATACAAAATACCGAAGTTTAAGCTGCCTAAACTTGGTGGCACTACTCTCACCCTATCACCAGAGGCAAAATACCTTGGCACCATACTTGACTCCAAGCTCTCTTGGAAGCGCAATGTGGAAGAGCGGGTGAAAAAGAGCCTGAATGCTTTTTATATTTGTAAAAGGGCTTTCGGGAAAAAGTGGGGATTGCAGCCGACTATCGTTCATTGGATGTGTAGCGCGATTATACGGCCGATCCTAAGTTACGGAGCCATTGTCTGGTAGACGGCTACGGGCACCAAGACCCTGGTAACGCAATTGATGAAGGCGCTGTTCATTAAGGGTTGCGCCGCTAAAGGCGCCCTCAGACTGAGGGAGGCCAACTTGTGGAGGTAACACGCTTATAGACACTGTGGAATTCTTAAGTCATTCGCGAAGCCGGATATTGGATATCAGTTGGATTCCTGCACGGACTATCTGATCCAATACCTGGATTTCGACACGCGCGCACTAGCCTCATATCCCACAAGGGAGGAATGGGAGCTGACAGGTGCGACGAGAGACGCCTCCATCACCGTTTTCACCGACGGCTCCAAAATGGAGGAAGGTACTGGAGCTGGTCTCTACTCCGACGTAGTGCAGACCCACTTGTCATTCAGACTGCCGGACCTCTGCAGTATCTTCCAAGCGGAGATCTATGCAATTTTGAAGGCTGCCAAACCTATCCGTGACAGTGGGCTACCACCCACAGATGTCACAATTTTCGTGGATAGTTAGGCGGCGCTTAGAGCGCTGGAATCAGTTGTTGTGAAATCAAAGGTAGTGCAGAGGTATCGTACCGCACTTCAAGGCATTGGGCACCACCAGGTGACTCTCTGCTGGGTTCCGGGCCACTCAGGAGTGGCAGCAAACGAAGCAGCGGACGAGATGGCAAGAAAAGGGGTCGCCTTGTCTGCCACCGAAGTGGATTCCTCTGTGTTTCCTCCGATATCTGCCCTGTACATGTATATTGACAGGTTGACCAAAAAGGAAATTGAGTCGTCATGGCGAACAAGGACCGACTGCGGCACCTGCCGGACACTGTGGCCCTCCCTCTCCTTGACGAAAACACGACTCGTACTGTCCCTGAGTCGTACCTTCATTCGACAGCACGTTGGAGTCATCACCGGACACTGCGCTATTGGATCTATGCTTATCAAATGGCGCCTCTCGTCCAGTGATGTCTGCCGTAGCTGTCGAGATGAAGAAGAAGTAGAAACAATACAACACTTCCTGTGCCACTGCCCGGCTCTGCAAGAACGCCAACTCCGCACCTTGGGGTCAAGATTCCTCACAGACCTGGCTTGCGCGGCGAAGGTCGAAATCTCGAATCTGCTCTCCTTCATTTGAGTGGTCGAACTGGTTTCCCCTTGACTGAGACTATTGGTTAGCTCCAGAACACCATAAGAAGGGATTCACAATGGGCCATTTTGGCCTCCGAGTGGAAGTGCGGTCCTGCCGCAACAACCTTCCCTACCTAACCTAACCTAAATATTTCTGGATTTTCGGAATTATTAAAATTGTTATGTTAGGCAAGTTTTCTTAATACAATTTGACTGTAATTATTTATTTTATTTTATTGTACTTGACTTGAAAATATTTAATCCACCTTTCATTGCTTTACAACTCCTTCCGTTTTTGGTCACAGCTAATATCAGTTTGTCCCACTGTGCAGCGCAGCATGGCGTATGCAAAGCGCACACAGACAAAGCAAACGACAGCACTGGCACTGGCAATGTTGCAGCAATTAATTTCCCATTTCCAGCGGCGAGCAACGCAGCATCGAGCTCTATGAGTAACGGCGGGGCGGAGGTGAACCCAGCCTGTCGCTGGGCGCTTAATGCCGAGCGGAAGTGTCGCACTGCGCGCGCCCTTGTGTGGGAGTACGAAAGGGTGCGTATGTGTATGTGTGTGTGTGCGTGGGCCGGAAATGAATGTTGCTCTGCTGTGCGCTACAACTTCTTGCAGCACCCAGTGCAGCCAACTTTGTCTCGGCATTTCGATAAATCCTGCCAAACTGATGAGGATGGATGATGCTGAAATGCGCCGCTGCCACTTCACGTTTTGTAGTTGTTTTTGCAGCGGTTGTTGTTTGTAACGTGCCGGCCGCCATGTTGCGCCACTTCCTGTTGACAGCGTTAGCACTTTAAGCGAAAATCGTTTTTCACCGATGTTGTCGCGTCCAGCGGCACACACTCGAAGCAGCATAATCCGCGCCACGCCGCTGTCCAGCAGTGGCCGCACCCAGCGCTCGCAGTCACACCGCACTTCAATGTCACCGTTAAACGCATCACTCGCAATTTGTTTGCCCGCCGCCGCCGCTGTGTCACACTGTCGTCGCGTCTTCGGCGTTTTGTTTCCATTTGCCAAATTAAGATACAAATTGCGTTGCGTATCTGCGCATCTTCAGCGCTGCCGCCTGCAACGTGCAGTGCAGCCGACTGGGCGACATGCAACCGCCCGCTGACTGCCGCTTAAGCTGTGCCACTCGCAGCAAACGTCACGCGTTGCTGCTCGTTTCATGCCGGATGTGGCAACGGAAATGGAATTGTTTATTTGCGTTTGCTGTGAGCCGCGGGCCGTGGCTGGGTGAGAGGGCAGTAGGCAATTGGTGGGGCGGATAAGCAAAAGCAAAGAGCTGAGTGTGTGTGCGGCACTTGTTTTTGTTTGTTTGCTTGTTGTTTGTTTTTTTTTGTTGCATGCGGATTTTCTGATCGTATCTATGATTCTTCATCGTTAAATTTCCAATGCTTAGCGAGTTGAAACGAAAGGATGCAAACAGCAGCAATCTGTAGAGGGAATAGAAAATATTCTACAAATTATTTAAAGTTAAAATCTCAGTAAAGGCAGACTACGAATAAGTCCTCTATTGGATCATTAGCAACTCTAAGGATTCGTTTATGAGTTGTAATAGTGAGAAGTAGAAATACGAGTGGCGTTGATGAGAAGCTAAACAGAGGCTTGAGTTCCATTAGATACCAAAACCTCTTCTATTAATTTGTTTTAGTAAAATACGAACAAGTCTCGGTTAGATTCTCAGCAACACCAGATGGAAATTTGCTTATGAGTGCAGTAGTGATTCGTTTAAACACTTAAGAGACCTTTTGACGAAGGTTAGAAGAGGTTTGAGTTATATTATACAAATCTCTTCTATACATTTTTTTAATTTAACAGCTTCTGTTATAAGAATTTGCTACAAATGTCTTTGTTAGAGCGATCGTGAGGAAAAGACATAGGAATATTTTATGAAAGGATCAATTGATACCACCAATTAGACGCACATATACATATGACAACATGATCAAAAAGTTCCCGGAATTCACTCACAAAATTTAAAATTCAAGAATATTCTTCGGCCAGTAACAAAAGGCAACAGAAAATTTTTGTTGACTGTACGTCAAAAATAGCCTAAAAGCATTTAGGTTGTACGAAAAATGGTATTCCGCATCCAGCGGTATAGAAATGGAACAACAACACAAACAATGAAACACTTCCTTTGCCACTGCTCCGCTTACCAAGAAAGCTTTGACTTTGGTCAAAGGTCTGAGGTCAGTGCTTCTAACAAATGCCTATCGAAAGCAGCTAAAGTAGAACTATGGGATCCGTTCGATATCCTAAATGATTAAAAAACTACAATTTATTCAAAAAATCTTGCCATGGGAACTAAACTGAACTAAAGAACTGAAGTCGAAAGTGCAAAGAAAATCGACAAATTATCCCACTGCTGCTTTTACATTTTTTCTAGAAGGATTTGGTTCATTTTATAGGAACAGTTCGGACCTAAAGGCTTACAAAAAACAAATTATGCAAAAATAAGTCACTGGAACTGAACCAAAGAATTAAACTGAAAGTTTGAATCGGTTAAAGTTAAAAAAAGCAAGAAAAGAAAAAAAATCGAAAATTACCTCAAAAATTTCTCTAAGAGAGATTCGATTTGCGTCCATTTTGTAAGAACACACCAACCTAAAGACTTACAAATTGAACCAAAGAACTTAAGTTCACATTGAGTTCAAAGTTAAAAGTTCGCAAAAGATATCGAAAAACTTCCTCATAGCTGCTTTAAAGTTTTTCCTAGAAAGGTTTACTTTAGAACAGTTGGTCCTAAGAGCTCAGAAACTACACATAATGCAAAATAAGTTATTGGAAGTGAACCAAAGAACTAAACTGAAAGTTTAAATCGGTTTAAAGTTAAAAGGAGCAAGAAAAGCAAAGATAAGAGAAAAACTTCCTTACTCTTAGATAAGAAAAAAATTACCTTACAGCTGTTTTGAAGTTTCTTCTAGATAGTTTCAATTTGGGTTCATTTTGTACGAACAGAGCGACCTAAGGATTTACAAACTGAACCAAGGAACCACATTAAGTTCAAATTTAAAAGTTCGAAAAAAAATATCGAAAGGATTCCTCACAGTTGCTTTGAAGTTTCTTCTAGAGAGATTCAATTTGGATCCATTTTGTGGGAACAGTTGGGCCTAAGAGCTTAGAAACTACACATAATGTAAAAATAAGTTATTGGAACTGAACCAAAGAACTAAACTGAAAGTTCGGATCGGTTTACTTAAAGTTAAAA
This sequence comes from Melieria crassipennis, assembly GCA_963668005.1. NCBI lineage: Eukaryota > Metazoa > Arthropoda > Insecta > Diptera > Ulidiidae > Melieria > Melieria crassipennis. The sequence goes on along the minus strand of OY764962.1, from coordinate 23,344,396 downwards.
AGAGCAAGAAAAGCAAAGATGAGAGAAAAATTACCTTGAAGTTTGTTCTAGAGAGATTCAGTTTGGGTCCATTTATCAGGAACAGAGCGACCTAGAAACCTTGAACTGAACTTGAACTGAAAGTTCGAATCTGTCTAAGTTAAAAGGAGCAAGAAAAGCAAAGATAAGAGAAAAATTACCTTACAGCTACTTTGAAGTTTCTTCTAGAGAGATTAAATTTGGGTCCATTTTTTAGGAACAGTTGTGTCCTAAGAGCTTATAAACTACACATAATGCAAATATAATTTATTGAAAATGAACTGAGGAACTGAAATGATAGTTTGGATCGGTTTTGAGTCAAAATAAGCAAGAAGAGCAAAGAAATTCGACATATAGCCCCACTGCTGCTTTTAAATTTCTTCTAGAGAGATTCAAATGGGGTTCATTCTACAAGAACAGTTCAACCTAAGGGCTTACTAAATACGCATTAAGCAAAAAAATATGTCATTAGAATTGAGCCAAAGCACTGAACTGAAGGGCCGCATTGAGTTCAAAGTTACAAGTGTAAAAAAATAACAAATTAGGTTAAGGTGACTGTCAGGACACAGTAGGACACAAGTAGGACACAAGTAAAAGTTGTCAAATCACAAAAAGGAAGATGTGATGCAATTCGAGCGTCTGATTGAGCCAGTTTAATACTTCTCAATTTAAATTAAACCCATTCTACTTGAATGATGTTGATTAGAAAGCCATCAAAGTTCTTTTACTGTCACTGAATTTAAAGGTTAGAAACGATTTATAATGTAATTTCTTCTCTACTTGCGGGTATTTCTTTGTTTGTTCTGTATGGGTACGTAGGGAACAATTAAAACACATGCAACAACAACTAACACAACAACATTTGTATACAGACAGCTAATATTAAGTAACAAAACCCAAACAATGAGAATGCATGTAGTTCATTTGAATTTCGCACAAAATAAGCCAACGAAAATTTTATACAAATTTTATTCTGAATTCGGGCGAGCACACTAGAACGACATGGCAGGACATATGGAAAATTATAAAATGCCAATGAGTACAAGTGGCACAAATGCACTGATGGTGGCGGCCAGTGTGGCCATCACACACACACACACACGGACAAGTTTGCGCACACAACCAAGCACGAGTGCTGGTGTGCGTCTGGGAATTGCCAATGATGCTGTTGTAGTAATATGTAGTAGCTGTTGTTGTTGTTGTTGTTTTTGCTACAGCTGCACTAATTACACTTCAGTTTGACTTTAGGGGCACATTTTAGGTGACAAGTTGTGCATGCAACACGCCAGTCGACACAGTCACACACACACATACATGCGGCACAACTCGCTGCCACAGTCAGACAATCGAAATATGGCGAAATTGTGTGAAAATTACAGGCGCCATGTCGTTGCCTAAAAGGCCAACAGTCGAACGGCCGGCAGTCAGTAATTGCGTACAAGTGTCCTTGCGCTGCAAAAATTCAGCAGCAGCAAGTAGCACAAAGCACAAACGCAACGTTGTGTTGCGTTGCGTCTAGTTAACCCGGCATTGGTGTGGTGGGGTATACCATACCCCAGAGGTAGTATTTTTGGAAATAATACGGATATCAGTTTTATGTGGGCACTATTGCTTCTAGTAGCTGTTTATAATAGTCCAACCATACACATTTGCTGTCCAAAAACAACTTAAGTGTGACCGGATTTGAGTCACATCCCACTAAAGTTCATTGGGGTATGACATACCCCACCACACCAATAACGTAACTTTTTGTGTAAATGATTTTGAATTCAAATTGTTACTTTCGATGGTCTAGTAGTCGTCGATTTATTAAAAAATATCCCGTACGAAAAAATAGAAGGCAAATACCAACTGCCCAACTGCTACGTGCAAGAAAAGCTCCCAGTTCAGTATTCGCTTTTCGTCCCCGTAGAATACGAATGTCGTATGTTCCATTGAATTTAGTAACACAAACGACAATCGTTTTCATCGTATCATATGTTCCAAAAAATATCATTAATACACAAAAATATCATGATTCTGTAAACCCTTGAAATAAGGCGAAGCTGTACCAAAACATCGTCAGTACAGCACTCGATGTTCGGTTTGTCCGAGAGCAAAAACCTTATACGACTTGCGAAAAATGCGCTAATTTTGAGACCCTGTAATTCGCTCCTCTTTCAGGGTAGCTACCAAAAATTTATTGTCACATAACTATATGTATTTCATTTTTAAAACAGAATATGTTTTTTGGGAAATTATATACAGAAATTTTTTTAAACCCCATTATATGAAGTCAACTTATAAATATCAGTATTTTTCGTTTATTTTTGTTATATTTGCTATTTGCTTTTACAAATTGCTTGCACATGAAGTGCTTTTGTATTTTCTTGCGTAAAAGTAAATGAAGAATCATATAAAATTTCTATATTTTATATTTGTGTCGTTTCGTGAGGTTGCTGCTATATCAAGTCTTGGGGTATGTCATACCCCACCACACCAATAACGTAATTTTTTTCCACCACACCAACGCCGGGTTAACATAAACAGCGGCCGGAGAGCACAAGGAGCAGCGGCAGCCGAGAGGACGAGACGAATTGCCGCCCTAAAGTGGCATAAAGTGTTTTGCTGGCGGAGCGCAAACCAAGTTGCAGCAGATTTCGCTTTTCAATGCCATTGTTTGTTGTACTTTCTTTGTTGTTTTTTTCTTCTTCTTATTATTATTATTATTGTTGTTGTAGTTTTTGCTGTCTTTTGGCAAATGTTGTCGCTGCTTGCAGAAATACCTTCGGGCCATCCAAAGCTTTGTTATGATTCTATTAAAAAAAATGTTTTTCATGTTTTTTCATGCTTTGCTTATTTTTTGTGTGTTTGTTTTCGTTTTCTGTTGGCATTTCGTGCGTCATTGCTTTGACTTTACGTTTCCTATTAACTTATTTAATTGTTTCATGCGTTTAAGTTTGCTCGTTTTGCTTCAAGTTATTTTTGTTGTTGCTGCTTTTTTGTTGAAATTTTATGTTTTCCTCATCGTTAGCTTTTTTAGCTGGTTTCTTGCTTGGCGTGTAACCACACAAGCCGCAAGGGACATTGCTTTCCATTTTTTTTTTTTGTAATTTGCAAAAGAATAACATTGAAATATTAGCCGGAATAAATATAAATTAAGAGCATTGTGGCAGTAAAGTCGGTGTGTTTGGACTGTGAGCAAAATTAAGTTTTTCAAATGTAACGTTTAGCTGAAGTTTTGGCAAAAATTATAAGAAAATTATAAGACTCATAAAATTCATCACAGTGACCCCAAGTTTTCTATCATCAAAAAACTACTCTATGCTTCTTCTTTCTTTCTTCTACTTTATGCATTTTTCTCACTGGTTGATTATTTGTTTAAATATTTTGTTATCCCAAACTTAACGGTAGGAAAAATGAAGGACTTGCGAAGGACTACATGGATTACTTTACAGAAACAGGTTGCCTTAAAGGTTAAAACTACAATTTATTAAAAAAAAATCATGTCATTGGAACTGAACCAAAGAACTAAAGTACAAAGTGCAAAGGAAATCAACAAATTACACCACTAATGCTTTTAAATTATTTCTAGATAGATTCAATTTGGTTAATTTTACAGGAACAAGTCAACTTAAAGGTTTAAGAACTGCCCTTTCTTTTCAAAATCATGTGATTCGAATTGAACTGAAGAAGTTAACCGAAAGGCCACATCGGTTTAAAGTTATAACTACAAAGAAAATCAAAACATGACCTCACAGCTGCTTTGAAGTTTCTCTTAAAGAGATTAAATTTTGGTTCACTTGGTAGGAACAAACCTACCTAAAGATTTACAAACTGAACTGAAGAACTCAAGTCCACATCGAGTTCAGTTAAAAGTTCGAAAAAATATGGACAAATTACCTCACAGCTGATCTCCCAGAGAGATTCAATTTTTGTCCATTTTGTAGGAACAGTTGGTCCTAAGAGCTCATAAACTACACATAATGCAAAAAAAAACTTGAAACGGAATCGAAGAATTAAACTGAAGATCGCATTGAGTTCAAAGTTGAAAATGCAAAGGAAATGGACAAATTATTCCACAGCGGCAAGCATCTCCTAGATTCAATGTGGGTCTATTTTACAAAGTACACATTATCCAAAAAATCCTTCCAATACACGAGTTCACTTCCTCAAACAGTAAGTACCTATAAAATAAAATAAAATAAAATAAAATAAAATAAAATAAAATAAAATAAAATAAAATAAAATAAAATAAAATAAAATAAAATGAAATAAAATAAAATAAATTAAAATAAAATAAAATAAAATAAAATAAAATAAAATAAAATAAAATAAAATGAAATAAAATAAAATACAATCAAATCAAATAAAATAAAATAAAATACAATAAAATAAAATAATATAAAATGATATAAAATAAAATGCAATAAAATAAAATAAAATAAGATAAAATAAAATAAAATAAAATAAAATAAAATAAAATAAAATAAAATAAAATAAAATAAAATAAAAAAAAAATAAATTAAAATAAAATAAAATAAAATAAAATAAAATAAAATAAAATAAAATAAAATAAAATAAAATGAAATAAAATGAAATAAAATAAAATAAAATAAAATAAAATAAAATAAAATAAAATAAAATAAAATAAAATAAAATACAATAAAATAAAATAATATAAAATGATATAAAATAAAATGAAATAAAATAAAATAAAATAAAATAAAATAAAATAAAATAAAATAAAATAAAATAAAATAAAATAAAATAAAATAAAATAAAATAAAATAAAATAAAAGAAAATAAAAATAAAATTAAATAAAATTAAATAAAATTAAATAAAATTAAATAAAATTAAATAAAATTAAATAAAATTAAATAAAATTAAATAAAATGAAATAAAATTAAATAAAATAAAACAAAATAGAATAAAATAAGAACAAAAGCGTATTATTTGAATAAATTAAATTATTATTTTTTTCAACATACGAGTTTATGGGTTTTTAACGCTATTCTGTTGCCATACGGCAATATGCTACTTTGTGGACGTCTGAATGCTCTACGGTTTGAAGAATACATTTTTGGGTTGGTCCTTAGAATAGTTTGAAGTTTTCGAAATAATACAAAATTATTGAAGTGAATATTTAAAATTAAAAAAGATAAGTAGTAGTAAAGAGAGAAAAAGCAGAAAAAGCAAAAAATTAAGAGACATTTTTAATTTGACTTTTTACTTCAATTTAGATCAATTTTTAAAACTAATTCAAGCTAAAGTAAAGGAAGACATATTCACTGTTTATCTTTACATAATAAATTTTATATTTAAGTAATTATTACAGTCAGAGCGATATGGTTCGGTAACAAAAATTAAAAAATTAGTGGAATTAATGGAATTTGCTGATGTAACCCCACAAAAGATGAAATCATAAATTACAAATTTTAACATTCCAAAAACCTGTAGCGTAAGGGTTAAATATATCAGGGGACTGACTTTTGGAACTTATGCTTTTTCCGAAATTTTTCTTGTTGTAAAAGTCTTCTCTGTTATAAGTACACGACACCAGAGACTAACTATCTACAAAGTTTTCCTCGATTTTTGTTATATTTTTTAAGTTTTTGCAAAGCAGTTTTTATAGATTAAGTTTTGACAATCTCACATCTTTCTGCCTATGAAAGCCTTTACAATTAAAACAACCTCTAAGCATTAAAATTTGGTTTGAACTCGCAAAAATGTCAAATAGTTCGCTTCGTCTTTTTCAAATCAATATTTTACCTCTCGTGAGTTCTAAAATATGATCTTTAACGTTTGTACTTTTTAATTGGAAAAAAATTGGGCGAAACATGCCGAAAATATTTTCGCCACATATTGTACGAGTATGTAGCGCAACCATCACATCGTTGTTCCCAAAAGCAGAGCAGTGCAGACTTGATCATTGCATAAAAGCGGCCAAGGGGAGCAAATGCTGCAAGTTGTCCAAAAACTGCATTGGTAGGCGTATAAAAAACAGAAGAAACGAAACAAAAACCCCCTACAAAAGAAACGCTACAAACATAAAAATTTCTTAAATACCGAAAGCGCAAACGAAGCGTGTACAATAATGACGACGGCTGCGTTGCCACCTGTAGGCAAATAAACGATACCACGTGCAGCATTCGTGTGTTCAAAGTTGAAAGTGGTTAAAGTGGCTTAAAGTGGCTGCCTGTCGACTGGCCAAAATTATAAAGAATTTTGTGTGCTTTCATTTTGAATTTTTCATGTAATATTCGTGCAAGTTTCTTCGCTGTGTGTTGCATATTTTAGGGCGACTGAGCGTGTGTGTGCGCCAAATGTCACAGATTAGCGCACAGCATGGCGCAAGTAGCATTGGATAATGACCGTCATAACGACCGCAGACAGAGCGCTACACGTACTTGAATTTGGCTTTGTTTACGCAACATTTTCGACCGACGCAACATTGTGCGCAACCAGAGTTCGGCTGGGTTCATTATTGTTGCTTTTACCTGGCTGCAGGTGCTGTGGTTTTTGTTTTTTGTTTGTCTTATTTCAGTTCACAGTTTAAATTATTAAAAGGTAAATGTTTGTGGTCGTTGCTTTGCAACAATAAAATTTATATATATTGCATAATGTCAGCAGCGTGAGTGGCCAAAGAAGCGAGGAGAAAGCCAAATGAAAGTAAAACAAGGAATACAAAAAAATATAAAAATTTATAAATGAGTAATGCAAAAAACAAATACAACACAAATGACAAACGTAAAAATAATCACTTGCGTGTGTTTGTTTTAGTTTTGTGCTTTTTTTCGTGTATTTGTTTTTGTTTTTTTTCGGCTTGTCTTTTTCAGTATTTGTCTCGTTCTTGACTTGATTTCATGTTGCCTTGCGGCAGCTGCAAAATTAGTTGTGTACTTTTTATATATGTATATACATTTTTTTAAGGGGCAAGTATTGAAGTTTTTTGTATTTGGAGTTTTTTGCAATTCCCCCTCCCTTCCCCTCTCCAAAACATGCAACAAGCAATCGGAAAATGTCAAAATTTGACATTGCTGCAATAACATTTGGAAATGGTCGTTTTCCTAGCTTGTTATTGTTGTTGTTGCTGTTATATTATTAAAATATTCAGTGACTGTGCTGTGACTGCTGTTGACATTAAATTAAGTGCTCGTAAATATTGTTCATCAAATGCGTACTCGTGAATATTGAAACGTAAAGGGCGGGGTGACAAGTGAGACAAGCGGAAAGGGTATGCATGCTGAGAAAAGGATAACGGAAACCCTGTCACAAACTTGAACTTTGAAAATTCGGAGGGAAGTTGAAGATTTTCGTTGTTCATATTGATTGGGTTGTTGTCTGCTCAAACTCGAGTTGTGTGATCGTTAAATGGAAAACAGTATTACAAATATTTGTAAATATTGTTGATGATTTTCATCAACTAAAACTTAGGAGAGAGAGGAGGAGGACAAAAGGGGTTGAAAATACAGTTAAACCCATTTAATTACATCACCCATAAATGCAAGTTTTTTGAGGTACTTAAGAGTACTTAACGCTAAAAAGACCACTGGGGTCATTTTGACGGTTTTTCATTTTTAAATATCTGTATTTTCTTTAGTCTTTCTATCAACTTTTGCTTTAGTGACTTTAATTTTTTATTGTGAACAATTTAAAATTTTTTTTAATTTATATTTTCTTAAATATTTTTTGATATTTTATTTTATATTTTTTTATATTTATGTAGAAACATTTTTTTATTGTGAAAATTTTTATATTTTTTTTAATTTATAAATTTTTTATATATTAGTTTATTTTATATTTTTTATATATTATTTATATTTTTTTATTGTGAAAAATTTTATATATTTTTTAATATTAATATTTTTTATATTCATATTTTTTTATTGTGAAAAATTTCAAATTTTTTAAAATTAATATGTTTTCAAATATTTTTTTTAAATTTTATTTTTTATTTTTATCTTTATGTATATTTTTTTATTGTGAAAATGTTTCTATTTTTTTAATTTAAATATTTGTTTATAGTTTATTTTATATTTTTTTATTGTGAACAATTTTATATATTTTTGTAATTTATATTTTTCAAATATTTTTTATATTTATAATTTTTTTGTTTTTTTTATTTACTTATTTTTTAATATTTTATTATATATATTTTAATATTTTTTATATTTATATTTTTTTGTATTTTGAAAAATTTTATATTTTTTTAAAAATACATTTTTAGAAAAATTAGCATATATGATATCAGCAGATATATAATATAATCTTTGTAGGTATGGAAAACTTGCGGTCTTTCTAGTGTTAAGCGAGTAGAATACTAAACAACTGGTGGTTACTTAACCAAGGTTGCTACTTTAAAGGACAGGTTTTTGAGCGGACCTCACTGTACCACCATCACCATCTTCATATCCAAAAAAAAAAAAAAAAATAACGGGAAAACTCGTTTTCTCTTTCGGTGGCTGTCCTCTCAGCTGGAAATGGCAAACCTCTGAGAGTAAAAATTGCCTATGATAAAGCTCCCAACCTGCCGTTCGGAACCGGCATAAAACTGTAGGTCCCTTCTACCCACGTACAAATTCACACGCACAACACGGGTGGTTGCGGGAAGCTAGGCTTTAGTCTCGCGTAAGCGGGCTGTCGTGCCAGTCAATTAAAATCTTCATATCCAGAGCAACTTGACCTTAATTTAAGGCAAGTCTGATAGCCTATTCGCTGTTGTGTCTTCAAGGCTGATTTCTCTCTAATATGTAAAGATTCAAACAAATTTAGGAATGAATCTTGGACCTTGGATCAACGAAGTAAATTTTAAGCTTAGGTCGTTTATATTTCTTAATTAAATCTGGAAAAGAACTAATTGGGAAACAATGTTGGAATTCTTATGTGCCATTAACTCGTGAAAATATAAAAATACAGGATGTTTTCTAAAGTAAACAGGATTTTCTAAAAGTATTAAAAAAAAAATTTTTTTAACATGTTTAGTTCATTCAAATTTTTCATCCTACAACTCAATGTAACGATTTGGACAATCTGAAAGCATTTTTAATGAGTGTTTTAAATCATCGGTCAGAATATCCATTCTACAGAATATCGATATAAGCCTTTTGGATAGCTTCCATGTCCACAACACACTTTTTTTACTTAAAAAAATTAATTTTTCTAAAACGATAAAAATCGCACGGTGCCAAATCAGATGACTACAGGGAATGGTTGACGGTTAAAATTCGGTTTTTAAGTAAAAAGTTGGTCGGTGGTGTTTATCGATGAGATGCCATCAGTCAACTTGTGCAAAAATCCATGCAGAAAACTTTTGGTATCCAAATGTTCAATTAAAATGCAATGAAATGATAATATCGAAGATGCCTACGTCCAATTTGAATTATTTCAATGAAGATTTTGGCTCATCTTTGATGAATTCATGCACAGTTTTTATGAAATCTGCTGTGATTGTTTATTTTAGTTGGTCAACTTGTTGGTTTATATTTAGGTTCTAACGAACATTTTCAAATCGCTTATACCAGTCATGAGCTCTGCCGCGGAGTAAACAGTCATCACCATAAAGTTTTCATCAATTGATATGTTTCGCTGAAAGTTTTCCAAGTTTAACACTAGAAAGACCATTGCGGTCATTTGATGGTTTTTCATTTTGAAATATCTGTATTTTCTTTAGTCTTTCCAGAAACTTTTGCTTAGATGGCTTTTATTTTTTTATCGGGTTCTACAATTACTTAAAGTTCTACAATTACAAGTAGCCAGATCCAATGTGTACTTTTCGAGATATCAGCGAATATAATATGTGGTCTTTGTAGGTATGGAAAAGTTGCGGTCATTTTAGTGTTAAAACATGCTCATTTTTGTACAAACGACATAAGCAATCTGTCACTTCAGATGCATTAACTTTGCTTCCAATGAACTAAATGCCTTGAAACTTAGACTAGAAATTTAGAAAGCATGTACCTTTCCAACGCACTTAGTCACATATAGCAGGATCTATAAAAAAAATGTAGTATTTCAGAAGTCCTGTTTACTTTGTATAGCTGGTAAGTGAGCTCTATTGGAGACTAACAGTTAAGCTAAGTTCGAGATAAAAACCACAGTAAACCAAAGGTTCCAATCTCCGACGTGGCTTATACCAAAATAAAGAATACACAAATTCTTTCAGCAGCAAATGAAAAATTTCTGCAAGTAAGATTCTCTATGATTTTTGACATAAAACTGTAGGTCTCATATTCCATCAATTTGTGTTCAAGTTAACATACACAACAAGAATGCTTTTTCTTAGTCTCGTTATTGGGATCTCGTGTCAGTTATGAATGTATATATGTATGTATGTATGGATGTTTTAATAAGCAACATCTTACTTATAATTGCCGTCAAGTACATTCTTGAACCTCCCACACTCACATTGCTGCTATCACTGTTGTAATTAAATTAATTGAAATGAGATACAACACACCAAGCTTGAACCTCTCAAGGTTAGCAACATCGATCAGCAAATGTCAAAACAACAACTACTAAACAAAAAATAAAAATAAATATAGTAGTTACTGTAAGCGTTCGCCGAGCATGAGGCACTCCTGACACCACGAATTCCGGTAATCCGCCATCAGTCGAGCATATTAAAATAATAATGTCATTACGACAGCAAAGCGACTCTGCACTTTCAGCCAGCTCAATACCATTAAACGAGTATGTACGGATAATACCGATGGTTATATAATTTTAATACGACACACTGGCAACACTGGCCCCGGCAGTGGCTGAGTATTTAATTTTGCTCAACTTTGCAGCAAAAACCGCAACAATAATGCACTTACGTTGATTTGCTGTCAAGCATCGCAACTCATTTATCATCGGTCACAGACGAGGGAGCAGCGGCGCAGGACACGGGCGAGAGCGCAGCCGGTTGCATGGGCGAGTGTAAGCCGTTGTGTGTGCGTGTGTGTGTGTCGGTGTTGGTGTTGGTGTGCATGTGTAGCGCATTTTGCACGAAACATTAAAAAGTAATCCAATTTTTATCGTGGGTAATTTTCAATGAGCGCCACTACTTACTTCCTTACTCAGCACAACTTAACGATAGACATACACACACACATGCACACTCTATGTATTGGTGTTTGGGTGTGCATGCAATAAGGAAATGGCGTGTGATAAGAACGAAAAGCGCATCACAGAAGCACAATGACAGCTATCCAGGGCGCTGAATAAAAATGGCCAAACGATAAAAATTCAATTTTGTTGATTACTAACGTTGCTTGCAACATGCTGCAAGCAGACACACACACACACACACACACACAATTACGAGCATTCGTTTAAATGTAGTGGAATAAATGCCGTGACCACAGCAGAAGCGGCCACTTTGCACTTTGTGTTGTTGGTGTGATGATCAACTCTTCACTGCTGAATTATCTGACAAAATTTTACTCAAACGTTCATATATGTGTGTATGTATAAATGTATATATATATAAATGAATAATGCTGTTATATGCTGCACTACAGGGTCAACTACTTGTTTACCTCAATGCCAACAAAAACAAATATAATACTTGTGTGTAGTGGTGGCAGCCAGTAAAGGATTAAGTGGGCGCTTTCACACGTTGCCTGTTTTTGTGCAGTCGTGTGTGTGTGTGTGTGCTTGTTATTTATGTATGTGTGTGTATGTGTTAACAGACGGTTTGCAACACAAAAACGCAACGACAGACAGCCACTAATCCATTCATTCGTCTCCGTAGCGCACAGACAACAGCTAAGCACACTAAATCGGCCACACCAAACGGTGCTTTTTGCAATTAAAACTACATACTACAACAACAACAACAAAATGCATTATAACTAAAACAAAAATTAAGTTGAAGACAGCAGATTCAGCAACAATGACAACAGTAACTACACTGCGAACAGTTCTTTACGATGTTTTTGTTTACAGTGTGTGCAACAAAAAAACGGTTATTTTCTTTAGGAAGTTACAGATTATTCTAGTTTTTGATAGAATGCTTCAAATACAGATAATTCTAGTTTATGACAGAGCAACAGAACTCAAGATTTTTGAAGACTGTTCAAATTGAGGTCGAAAACATTTCAGAACAACCTTGTAGAATATTTTAAAATATATGCATCGACAATGAGTCACCATAAGGAATGAATATCTTATATTTCATTGACTGAGTTGCAACATGTATTTTTATAAAAGAGAATCATGAATTTTTTTAGAAACACAGTCCCTTTTCTAAGTGAATAACTTTTTTTCTGAACACACTGTACGTAAGTTTGTATGTGTACGAGTAAATATGTGCATGTTTGTGTATATGAGAGTGTTAAACTTTGCATAACTGCATTAAGTATAACGAAATTTGCACTGTCATGTCAGCATAGCTAAACAGTAGCTGCCAACGCTTGACTCGAGACAAAATTGCACGCGAGTGGACACCGAAATCGCTTGGACGCTTGCTTGCTGCTCATTGCCTGGCAACATTGTCACTCGTTTTGTCTCCTGTTGTTTCTGTTGTTTTTTTGCTGCTGGCAGCGTTGTCACCATTTTTCTTTTTTGTTGTTTGCTTTTTTATTTTTTTTATTTTTTCAGACGGTTTGGTTCATTTTGTTCGCCTTTATCGCATCCTTAATTAAAGCGATAATTTATGCTGTCAGAAATGAGCAGTTTAGCTTAAAACTATTTTGCTTCTACTCATCTCCGCAACAACCATTCACTGCACCACTCTTCAGTTTGTGTGTGATGTGGCATTTATTTAGAGTGCACAGTGGCGCAATGGCATTAAAGCGGTGCTTTGAAATTTACTTAAAACTACTAAGCGAGATTTGATTAATATTAAGTTTTAAGTTTTAATTAATATTAATATAAATATACTAAAAATATTTGATCAACAAATCAATTATTTGTTTTAAAATCAAGTAAGGAATTAATTTCTTAATTTAAAGTCTCGCGTAAGCGGGCTGTCGTGCCAGTCAATTAATTAATTTATTAAGGAATTAATTTAATTCAATCAGTAATATAATTTAATTAGTATCATGATGATTAGTATGATCAACCGAAATCAGCTTGATTTAATTAATAAGGTACTTATTTAATCAAATATAACAATACAATTAAATTATGAATTTAATTAAAATAAATTTAATTTCAAAGTGTAATGAAATTAAATAAATGAGTTAATAAATATAATGAAATTTAAAATAAGTTAAAATAAAAAATTTACCTGTACATTCAATTAAGTTGATTTATTTTGATCAAATTTTAAATTTCATAACATTATCATTTTATTGGTTGAACTAAAATAATTAATTAATTGATTAAAATTGAAAATATTAATTAAAATAAATTATAAATTTATTATTTTTATAGTTTTCTTATTAGATAATTTAATTATAATACACACTTATTTTATTAAACACATAATTGACATTTTTAATAAATTCATATTTAAATTTAATTATAATTGTATTTCGAATTAAGATTATGATTTAAGGGAGTGTTCTTGTCTAGAATGCCGATTTTAGGCTGTTTTTCAAAAAATTATTTATTATTATTATTTTGGAGCTACAAGGCAACATGCAATAATCTGGTTTTTTGCTTGTTGTTCCTTATTATTTGGAGAACAGAAACTCATATTTGTGTCAAACAATTTTATTTTCTAAGTACAAATTTTCAGTGGTCAATGTGACCTTGTTTTTACTGCTGGCCGATAATAAATTTCGGGAACCAGTAATCTGAAACAGAAATGGGTATGCAATTATTAATCTGCAAAAAATTCCGCGGATGCTAAACCACAGTTTTAGTCAAAATGTTGATTAGAAACAAAATGGCGGCCATATGAAAAAAAATTGTCCAGTTTTGCCACCTTTTTTTACCTTTAGAGTGCTTGAAAATATATTTAACAATAATTTTTTGATGAAAACTTTGGTTTAGCATCCAATGAAAACTATCTAGAACATTTTCCCAAAATTTCAAGTCGATACCTCTCATAGTTGCTGAGAAAAGTTATCGGCCAGTACAAAAAATGTGGTTTCGAGAAAAACGCGTTTAAAGTATCATGCGCAATGTATCAGCGGAGCAAAAAGAGCTGAGATTACTTCAATTAACATGCAAAAAAGTGGGTAATGAGTTTGCGGATTGAAAAGTTTGCGGGGGGTGATAGTATATAGTATAAGGTACAATAAAACGCCAAAAAAAAAATCGATTTTTTCAAACTTCTACCCGGGAACACTCCCTTAAATAAAATTTAATTAAATTTGTAATTTCATATTTAATCGTAATTAAATAATAAATTTAAATGATTAATTACGTTCAATGATTAATTACGTTATTAATTTATTTTAGTGCACAAATTATAAAAAAAATATAAATTTTTAATTCAATGTAATTGGCAAATAAACTAATTTTTAATGATTTTTTTTAAACCATAATATATTAATAAATAACTTAAAAACTTGTTATCCTTTTTTATTATTTTAATTGTAATACCTTCTTATTTAATTAAAGACACAATTGGCATTTTTTAATAAATTCAAATTTAAATGAAATTATAATTGTATTTCGAATTAAGATTACGATTTAAATTAAATTTAACTAAATTTGTGATTTAATTTTAAATTTAATTGTAATTAAATAATAAATTTAAATGATTAATTTAAAAATTTATTTTAGTGCACAAATTATAAAAAAAAATATATAAATTTTGAATTCAATGTAATTGGCAAATAAACTGATTTTTAATGAATTTTTAAAACCATAATATATTAAAAAATAACTTAAAAACTTGTTATCCTTTTTTTATTAGTTTAATTGTAATACCTTCTTATTTAATTAAAGAAACAATTGACATTTTTTAAGAAATTCAAATTTAATTGAGATTATAATTGTATTTAGAATTAAGATTACGATTTAAATAAAATTTAACTAAATTTGTGATTTAATTTTAAATTTAATTGTAATTAAATAATAAATTTAAATGATTTTTTACGTTTATTATTAAATTTATTTTAGTGTACAAATGATTAAAAACAAGAAATTATAAATTTTTAATTCAATGTAATTGCCAAATAAAACAATTTTTAATTAATTTTTTAAAAGTATAATATATTAATAAATAACTCAGTCAAATTTTTAATACAGTTCAATTAATAATTTTATACAAAATTTGATTTCTTTAACATTTCAATTCAACTATTTATTTATTTCAATTAATAATTTAGTTTTAAATTAAATTAAATTAAATATTTAGTTTCATTAAAAATGTAATTTAAATAATAAGTCTATTCAAATATTAATCATATACAATTTTCATTTCATTTATTTTATCATTTAATTCAATTTATAAAATAAATTACTTATAAAATACTAATTCGATTGAATTAATCATTTAAGCAAACTAAAAATTTCATTCAATTAACCCTTTCGACCCCAAAGTTGCCTGAGAGCAACTTCGCCTATTTGTCAAAAGCTACGATTGATTTATGGGTTCAATTTAAGTAGGCACCAACAAATGAATACTTTTAGAAGTTAATTCAAAGCAAACTACAAAAGTTGTAGTGTTATCCCCAAAATAATTTCCAATAATTTGCAGCGATATCAGGAAAAGTTTGTGTTCTAATTGAAATTGAATTGGGCGCATTTGATCAAACCCCTTTTTCTTTAATAATGGTTAAATAAAATCAAAAAGTGATAATTTTGTATTTTTCCATAAATATTAAATAATTTTTCTGTAATTAAAAAATATTGATACCAAATTTATTTAAACCGTTTTAAGCTAAAATTGGTGAAAAGTAAACTACCTATAGAACTCTAACAAAGAGGCGTGGCGACTTCAAATGTCGTGTGCACACTTCTTAGGTAAGTGTTGCATGATTTAGTTACCAAAAAGTAATATCGAGACACAGGGTAAAATTCGGGGTCGAAAGGGTTAATAATAAAAACCATAATGTGATTCGATTAATTTTTCGATTAAATTATAATCTAAATTCTTTTAGTAATAATTAATTTTAATTATTAGTTCAATTTGATTAATGATTTAGTAAAGAAATTTAATTCGCCTTTATTTTCAAGGTATTTGTTCCACTGTGCAACCTAGGCTGCCGCGTGAAAATTTACTTTCTCCGCCACATAAAATTTACAGCAAATGTACCCCGTGGCGCACACTCTCACCAAACACACTCCCACACACATAGCCACACACATACGCACACTACAAACAATGGTAATTTTAGCGCGAAAATCCCTTTTATTACAAAATCACAAAATTCTCACTTTTGCATTTTTTCTCCAATTTTTTTTTTACTATTCTTTAGAACACGCTTCGACCATTTTCCCTTCGGTGCTTTGATACCCTTGCATACACCGCCCCCCCCCCCTTACAGCGCTCAAACTGGTGCGAAAAGCATTTGTCTGAAGTTATTTGATGTGAGCGCGAAAAAAGCAACAACAAAAGGCATACGAAAAGCGAAAAACGCGCGGCACATGCAAATGCAGTGCAACAGCGCGCATGAAAAGCCAAGATAGAATAGCAGCGCCAATGCGGGGGGCGGGGGCGCGCAGTGCGGACAGTACGAAGGCTCGGAATTGTATCCTGCGGCTGGACGCAGTACGCCCACTCGAAAAATGAGCCACGCAAAAAAGCGAGCACACATTTTTAAACAATTTTTAATGTGCCATAGAAGTTGCGGGAGAGTGGCAAGAGGCAAATGGGTGGAGGACGAACCGCGGCACTTGTCGCCACGAAACAGTTTCGCAAATTTCACTGATGCAAAATTACAAATGATAATAAGAGAGGCGAACTTAATTAACGCGCGCTGCAATAAGCGCGGCACGATTTTTTATTGCATACTTTGCAGCGCATCAGTGCACACACACACACACACACACAGCGTGCACACGCCGGCCATCGTCCGAACTGGTGGTGCTGCCATTTTGTGGGCAGATGAAGGCATTCAATTAAATTTTTAAATGGTTGCCATTTAAATGATGGTGTTGCCAGCTCGACGGCGATTTGGGGCGGCGGCAAAAAATGCACGCGAAAAACCCTGCAATATATGACAATTGCCTTTAATTAAACTGTCAACGCAATGCCAACTAAAAAAGGGGTTGATTTTTGTGCATTGCTGATGGCAGTTGCAATTCGCATGCAAATGCAAAAAACCGAGTTTTTATAAATGCAAAAAATGTTTATTCACAAAATTGCAAGTATTAAAAAAATGATTATAGTATTTCTGTATTTTTGTTTAGTATTTCTATATGCAAATCAAACACAAATATTTGCATCTGTGTTTGTGTTGATGACATTTGTGTTTGTCAATTGGTGCATTTGTGTTGGTGGCCAGCAGGCATCTTGCTGGCGTTTCGTTTTGTTCGCTAATTAATGTTATTCAATAACCACAAAATTAACATAGGCCGCCCTCAACTATCAATTATTTATCTTCAATTTGATGCATGCGCAATAGTTGTGCTGTGCTGTTGCTGTTGTAATTATCGCGCAGCTCATCTAATTAAATTGTAACGCTTGAATTGTTGCACGACACTGCCAATACGGCTGCCGAGAGTGCACTATGCGGTCACTTCATGCTGCACACACAAACACACAGTTGCCATTTAAATTATTGCAGTTGAAACAAGCGATCAATCTGTTCAGCGAATTCATTGATGTCCATTTAACGCACAAAGTACAAAGGATTACTCTTGCCAAAAGGTGCTGCTATGGTTTCGATAGGCAATTGACTAGCCAGGACCTATGTCGGTCGACAAATCTTGTACACTATAGGACACTCATTCTGTTTGTGCTACTTTATGGCGCAAAAGCAAGGACACTTCCGATATTCGAGAGAAAGATACTTCGCAAAATCTTAGACCCAATTCGTATTGGTAACGACTATCGAATTCGAATAGAATACTAACAACGAGCTGTATGTGTTGTTTAACACTCGAATGCTCGACAATCTGACCTACCTAAAATGCCCATATACAGTCATTTTGACTACAATATTGTTTACTGATTTTTTTTTAATTTTATTGCTTTTTAATTAGCAAATATGAATAAATGTACACGAGATTAAAATCAAATAAGTATTTAGTTTCCATTTTTTAATGGTTTACAAAGTAAATTCAATTAAATTTACACATAAATGGGATAAAATGGAATTAAATTTGGAATTTGTGAATGAATTTTGTGAGTGAATTTTGGATTGAAAAACTTAGGAATTGGCACAGCCTACTATGATATTATTTTTTTTAAATGTTTGCAATTATTTGAAATTTTCATATTTCGCAATTGAAAATGCATATTTGTCTATTAATCAGTAAGATTTGCTGGAAATTTTATATAGGTAGTCAAAATTACTACTTTTGGGCATTTAAGGCAAATTTTTTCAAAATTGGGGTAAACAATTTGTTTACAATATTTTTAATTTATTTATTCCATTCAGCTTGAAAAATTAGCAAAATCCACATAAGATATTTTGTTAGAAAGCGATGCAATAAAAGCTATCTACAATAAAAGACCTCAATGTAGTCAATATGACCTTTGGCATTCTAGTGTTAAATCTATGGACGTAGCGCAGCCAATCAAAATCCAATACAAACATAAAATTTAAACTGTAGAAAAATGTTCTTGAAAAGTGAACCTTCGCTAAGATGTGATTTTTCGAAATTCTTGTTTAAAGAAACGCAATTTAATGAGCCTATTGATTTCAAATTTGATGAAAACACATCAAATAAAAAATAATTCGACACGTTTTTTTTATTTTTTTCGAAAATCAAAATTTAACGGTGTTAACGATGGGTTAAGGTGCATATACGGAAGATCTTAAGGTTGGTGAAAACACTTGAAATCAAAATTAATTTCATACGTGTTTCTAATTTTTTCGAAAATAAATACTTAAAGGGGTGACCCAAGGGTTAAAACTTTGTATGAAGAAACATGATTATTTACGCCTTTTGACTTCAAACTTAGTAAAAGTACTCTTAATGAGAAATAATTCTATATGTGTTTTTCATTTTTTCGAAAATCAAAATTTAAGAGGGTCTACAATGGGTTAAGGAGCGTATACGGAAGACCTTAAAGTTGGTGAAAACACTTGAAATCAAAAATAATTTGACACGTGTTCCTCATTTTTTTTTAAATAAATACTTAAAGGGGTTGCCCAAGGGGTCCAAATTTATATGGGGAAACATGATTCTTTATGCCTTTTGACTTCAAATTTAGTAAAAGTAATCTTAGTGAAAAATAATACGATATGTGTTTTTAATTTTTTCGAAAATCAAAATCTGACAGGATCAACGACGGGTTAAAAGTTTTTCGAGTACGGAGAAACTGTGAAAGCATTCTTAGTGAAAAATAATTTGACACATGTTTTTCATTTTTCATCAATCAATTTAATCAATCAAAGCGTAACGGGGTCAACTATGGGTTAAAAGTTTTGAACAACAAGATTTTATGGGCCTTTTGACTTCAAACTTAGTGAAAGCACTTAACATGCAAAATAATTCGTACGAATTTTTAACTTTTTTGAAAATCTAAATATGACGGGGCCCTGACTTCAAATATGGTGAAAGCACGTCAAATGAGAAATAATTACATACATAAGTATTTTTTTTATAAAAATCTGATCAACAAAGTGTAAAGAATAACTTGACTTATTGGCCCCATTGACTTTAAACTTGCGTGCAAAGCCGCGGGGCCCTGCTGTTAAGTTATATATTTTGAATCCGATCCAATTGCATGCGAGCTCATAAACCTATATTAATATTAGCATACTTCTGTGCGCAGTTACTAAAATCATCAACAATTAGCACGCAATTTGTTAAAAAGCTTAAAGGTCAGTGAGCATAAAAATATTTCACAAATCAACAGTCGATATTTGACTTTCAAATTAGGCCATAAAAACACTGGTTTAACTAAAATAAACAAAGCCATTGCAATTGCATGCACAAATAAATTAAAAAAAAACTAAACAAATTATAATGCAATGAAGAACGTCACAAGTTCGTGTGTGTAGCTGTTTTGATTTTAAAATTAAACCCAATTTCACAAAGTATTTTTAGTTGAATTGCGTGCGAAGGAGCTGTTACGGCTTACGCGAATGACGTCTAAACATTAAAAATAAAGCAAATAGAAAATAGAATGTCGAACAAAATGGCAACGCGCCGCGGGACTGTGACATTTTGTGCCATTTTAAAATTCAATTGGGGTCTGTATGTACTATAAATAGGTGAGTGTGGGCGTGTAAGTGTGCTTGTGTCTGTGAGAAAGAAGAAGTATGTGTTTGTGTCTGAGGGCGGCCCACTTGACATGGCCATCACATGTGCGTCGCACTTTCGCGTGATGCAGCGCAAAAAAGTCACCAGTCGCCAGAAAATGAACGTCTCGTATAACGGTAAAATAAATGATGCCACATACGCAAAGGTCATTTACGAAATCTCAACCAAACATAAACACATTTTTGCAACGCTATCCACTGGGTGCAGCAATCGCTCAGCGACAGGCGACAGGCAGAAGTTGTCGGTTGGGCAGCAACATGTCGCCGCCACAAAAGGTGTCGGCCACACCAGAGTGTTGATGCTTGCGTTGCTGATGCTGTTGTTGCTGATGATGATGATGGCAATGGTTTAAATACAGCACGTTCGCAAAACAACAACAACAACAACAACAACCATAGCAACAGCGCACACAAAAGACAATTTCATGACTGTGAATTTATATATTTTTGCCGCACAGTGTTCCTTCATCACACAAGAAATGGGCAAAAACAAAGCAGCGAGTTTGAATTTAAGAAAATTGGACTTTTGTAAAATGAAGAGTCATACACTGATTTAAAAAATGAAGAACATTTTTTGTTTATATCTTATAAATTGTTGTAGGTATACTTAGCATGTTGCTATCACAGAGGTTTTAGTGTCCAATATGGGCGTGGCAGATGTAGAAATGTATAACAAATTTGTATTTGAAACATTAGAACAGTCAATGAAGTCATGTATGTTCGGCTGTCTGTTTCTTTGTTCGTCCTTCTTATCGTCCATATCTCAAACGGCTGGTTGGAGTCTTCCTTATTTACTGGCCATAACAACCCATCACCGGGTTACGGCCTACCGCAAAAGTTCTTTCCAAAAGTCTCTGCTTTGCGCGGGCCTTCTCCAGCTGATCACACCAACTTCCTCAACTCCTCAACTTGATCCTTCCACCGAAGACACGGCCTCTCTTCGCCGTCGACCTTCAACTACCGCATCGAACACCTTTTTCGTCGGAGCTGCATCGTCCATACGGAAAGCATGGCGAAGTCAGCGTAGCCGCTGGATGTTAGTTATGTTTGATATTAGCCAAATTCGGAATTGATTTTACTGAGACTTCAATTAAGACTTGATTGGTCAGGTGTCGAATAAGGACGTCCTTTTACAATTTTTTTTTTACGGAAAAGGAGGAGCATGGCTGCTAGATCCTTCAGTTCGCTTTTTTACTATATGTCTTATCTACTAATTTACATCTTTCGAGAAAAAGGACGTCCTTATAACGCAGGATAACACAGTGCAACAAATTCAAAAAAAATTTCGAGGGACAAGGTTAAACATATCTCATTCGATAGAGGACCTCAGTAGGTAAAAAAGTACCAAGGGATTTTTTCCGGGATGTTCGAGTTTTTCTTTAAATGCAGTTTAAAGATGGCGGCTTAGTGCCCCTTACTGAAACTTTTAAAACATCATATCTCTTGATTCAAATGTCAGAAAAAATAATGTTTACGTTAAATAAAAGCTGATGATATGAAGTCGAAGAAACCTTTTTGAAAAATTTTATGAAAAAGGACATAAAGGACATCAACTTTTTCAACATGTCGGCACGGACAAAATGAGCCAAGCTAATGAATATGCGTCTAGCTAAGAAGTGGTCAGAACAAGATTTTGTGGACTAAGGGTCCGGTCGATTGGGTGACCTCAGTGCAATGTGATATGTGAAATTGGTTGACCAACCTTAGTCAGTCTAGAGTAGCCTTAAAGTTACTAATGAACTGCGAAGCCCGAAGAGTTCTTAGTCCAGATCTCTTAGATCTCTGACTGCATTGATGACATGGCAGAGTAACTTCAGGATGGACCAAGTTCATTCTCTCACTCTGTGTGATCTCCTGAAATTCATTAAAAAGTCCGGAAAATTTGCACAATAGAACACATAACCCTTCCTTCCTTTCCACCCACCTTCTCTTTTTCCCATTCCCATCTCTTCTATGAGCCTTTTCCTGAGCCTTAAGTACCATGGACTATAAAGCCTGATTGCTTGAGGTAATGACCTCCCTGTGGTTATTTCCTCGGCTCCCCCTCACATCCATCCATCCATCCATCCATCGAACTTCAGTATACACCTTATAGACACGGTTTTACAGTCTCTCTCTAAAGGGAGAGAGAGACAGCAGCGGATATTGCGTCTTTGGCTGGTAGAAAGATTTGCATTGTGGGACAACTTTTCATAGAAGAGACCATTAGACACAGAAATCGACAAGAGATAACACGACACACAATGATATGGATGGAGTTCAATGATCACTGTAAGCCTTCTTATGACTACTCACGGACCTTATGGGTACAAAACGGGACCAAGTATCAAAAATACCCAAATAGATGTGAATTTTCAGTCAATAAGACTTCGGCATACTGGAAAAAATGGGTCTTTCAGTTTCTCTGAAGGTTTTCCAGCACCAAAAACTTCAGTGTCAATGATCACAATTCTGAAAAATCTATAGAATGTTCTGGCTAAGATGCCAGATCCCAGTTCGGTTTGAAATTTACCACATTCCAGTTTCCGCCCACTGACAGAGAGCTGTGCGAAACATCCAAAGTACTAAAAAATGGCAAAAAAAGGCGAAGGATACAACAACAACAACAATTCGAGTATTATTGTAATAGTGAGCACAATAACAACAACAACAACCGAAGTATGTGCAACATAATAAATCACAGTGACCTACTGAGCGCCGCGCAAAAGCGCGCGCGCATGCGATAACAGAATGGAACACGCAACAGCAACAACAAAAAAAAAAAGCAACAGCAATCTCAATCTCAACCTCAACAACAAAAATAAGTGTACCAACAACAATAACAACCAGCAGCAGCTGGCAAAACGAAATGGACAGCGCTGCCGCTTTCTCCTAATAGTATCCTTCATTTTTGTTGTTGTTGTTGTTACCTTTTTTGCTTTTTCATATTTACGCTGCAATGCGTAACTAAGTACGTAGTAAGGTATGCGGCAAAGCTTAAGGTGCCTCACCTGCTCGACCTGATAAGGCGGAGACGTGAAGTGCCTAAGCATCAAAATAGAAATTTGCTACTCTTTGCCCGGTTTTGCTTTTTCAATTCAAAGGTTAAAGCTGATGAACATTAATGTGGACTGAAGTATGCTTTTAGGAGAAAAACATTAGTTGGTCTGAGGCGTGGAACTTGTGGAGCGGAGTGACCAATGTAACACTTAATTCTAATATTTTTTAATTTATGAGTGAGATAGATAGATGTATAGATAGATAAATTTTCTCGTTGCCCAAAATCGTGTCTGCTTACGCCGTTCGACAAAAATTAAAAAAAATTTTCACACCGGAAAAAATCCGCATGGGCGTGAAACTAGAGACCAAACATAGTAATACTGCGTACTCAGTTTTTTATTTCTACATCCTTTGTCCTTTTAAAAGGTCTTCAAAATTTTGAAGGAGATAAAAAATAGAAAAAAAAAATAATACTTGCGATATGTATATCAAATGAAAGAGGAAAGGCTCAAGAATTTAAATAAAATTAATTTTTTATCTATTTGTAAAAAACTGATATGAAAAAGGTCCTTTGAAAATTTTAATCCTTTATATCCTTGAAAATGTTAAAACCCCAAATCTCCTTGATTACGTGTCATTATTCATTATTCTCGCTTGATTGATTTTGTATCTTTTTATTATTTAAAATACTGATACTCAAATAAATTAGAATTTTTGTACTTCATTAGAATAGCAGCTTCCGTTTTTTTTAAATAACTTTCGAACCAATAATGTTACAGTAATGAAATTTTGACACGTGATCAAGGTGATTTTGGGTTTCAACATAGTTACTTTTCAAAAAAATTCTATACAAGGTGCAACCCAAAGTAAACAGGACTTTTATAAAATAAAGAAAACGGATGATTATTTTTGTATAATTCTTTTTATTTATTCAAAATACTCTCCTTCTGCTTCGATACAACGTTTTGCACGGTCCAAAAGCATTTGGAATGAGTGTTTTAGGTCATCGGCCGGCATCGCCTTCAGAATGTTGGTACAAGCCTTTTGGATGTCCTCAACGTCCTTATAACGGTTTCCTTTCATCGGCAAATGCAACTGACCGAATAAGTAGAAGTCACAGGGAGCCATATCAGGCGAATACGGTGAATGATTGATGGTAAAAATGCGATTTTTGGTCAAATAATCGGTCGTAACTAGGGCTCTGTGAGCCGGTGCATTATCATGCAATAAACGCCAACTTCCTTCCTCGCGATATTCTGGCCGAATACGACGAATGCGATGCACCAAACGCTTCAAAACTTCAACATAAAACAAAGCGTTAATTGTTTTTCCCGGTGGAACAAACTCTCGATGAATTATTCCCTTTGAATCGTAGAAACAAATGAGATGAGTTTTGATTTTTGACTTCTCACGGCGGGTTTTTTTCGGATTTGGCTCATCTGGGTGCTTCCATTCGGCACTTTGACGCTTTGTTTCGGGATCATATTGAAAGCACCACGTTTCGTCACCGGTTACGATGTTGAACAAGAAATTTGGATCACGTCTGGCTTCCCGAACGATGTCTTTTGCGTGCTCAATTCTCTGCGCTTTTTGGTCGTCGGTTAAAGTGTGCGGAATGAAGCGAGAACACACTTTACGGAGACCCAAATGTTCGGTTAAAATGCGATCAATTGATGTTTTGGAGATGTTCAATTCCATTTCCATCAATTCCAATGATGATTTTGGCTGCATTTTGATAAAATCACGCACAGTTTTGATGGCATCGTCAGTAATCACAAATTTCGACTGGCCGACGTGTTCGTCGTCATTCAAGTCTTCACGACCATTCTTGAATCGATTCAACCACTCATTAACACGGCCACGGCATAAACAATCATCACCATAAACTTGCTTTAACAATTTAAACGTTTCGGTAAAAGTTTTACCAAGTTTAAAACAGAACTTAATATTAGCTCTTTGTTCGATCGACATTCTCGTACCAAAGTTAAAAACATACTGTCACATTGAGCGGGATATTTCGGCGTCTACTAGACCAATGTCATGAAATTTAGACAGTATGTGAATGAAAGATGTACCTTTCCAACGCATGTCCTCACACATAGATGGCGCCACCAGAAACGTCCCTATTGCAAAAGTCCTGTTTACTTTGGGACGCACCTTGTATAAATTTTCAAGGATATAAAGGATTAAAATTTTCAAATGACTTTTTTTATATTCTTTTTTGACAAAAAATTGAAAAAGAAATACCTATAATTTAAATTCTTGAGCCCTTTCTCTTTCATTTGATATACATATCGCCATATTCTAACGAGGTTAAATATTATTTATATTTTTTTATTTTTTATCCCCTTCAAAATTTGCAAGTCCTATTAAAAGGACAAAGAATGTAGAAATGAAAAACTGAGTACGCAGTATTACTATATATGGTTTATAGTTTCACGCACGTATGGATTTTTCCCGGTGTGAGAAATGCTGCCACACGGTGTTATAAGTCCTCTTTATGCCGATGGTCACCTTTAAAAGTCAGCACCACTCTCAGTTATTGTCAAGTGCTGCAATCTTCAAGCAAATTCCACTATTCTCTGCTTACTGATTCTGACTTACATAATGAACACAAAAAACAATCTGCTCATGAAATCATAATTTCAACACCCCTCCTCATGCGGCATAGCTTTCGAAATTCGCTGGAAACGCCGTCGCTGTTTAATTGCTTGTCACTTTATTTTTGGCACATCATCGCACTGCAAATTGGTGGCGGCGCTCGCACGCACCGAAAAGGTTACGGCCGCGTCCGGTAATGAATTTGCAAATATTCAAAATATGACATTTCCTCAATGACCCAACGCCCAGCACCACACTTCACTTCGCTACGCCTCGGAGGGCATTTATTTCGGCGGCAGAGTGTTGCCTGGTAATTTAATGAGACGCCGCAAGTGCGCCAACCCCTTTGCCGCACTTGGCGGCACCTACGCGTTGTATACTTTAGCGCTGGCCAGAAATTCCATTAGTCGCATTGCGTGCACGGCCGCTCCGTTGCGCCCCACACCGCGCAGCACTTTACGCCGACTCCACTCAGTTCCGTGAAATTTCATCTTGGTGCCGCTGTCTTCTGCGATTCTGTCTTATCTCATCGCCGGCAATTAGGGTTTCCTACTCGTTCGGTTATGGGGCGTGACGTGGGCGATGGCTTCGTTGGTCGGTGGTGGCGGCGTTGTTGGCGTGGCGCGAGTGCCGTAAAGTTTTTGAAAATTTTCTGATTGCGTGTTAATATTTAATGTGGGTTACCTTTGCGCGCTTTTATGGCGAATGCATACAACTCATGCCCAGCCGCAGTGTTGTTGCAGCAATGACAATACCGGCGGCGAGTGGGGAGAGGGCCGTGCTGGAGAAGTTTTTCAGTTGAGCCAACAACAGACGCTGTTGTTTATTTTTTTTGGGCTTTGTTTTTTCTTTGGTTATTTTAAAATTTGTGGCCGCTTTTGTCTGGTTTCTTGTTTTTCTTATTTTTGTTTTAAATTTCTTTTTTGGTTTTGTTTTCAACTCTGTTCAGCATTTGTGGTAAGAGAGCTACATTTATTTACATTTTCCCTGCATTTAATATTAAACATTGAGTGCTGCCAATTGAACCCACGCCCCCTTTCCACTGCTGCCGTTAACTAATGAAATATGAATAATTAATGTCTACGTCTCACGTGAAATGAATTGATATTTTTTTACTTGGACATTGACTCTGTTTGATTGTTTTTTAAATTTGTATTACATTTTTGCAATAAAAAAAATAATTTGTAGCTTTATGAATGAATACATTGTTGCGGCTTGTTTGAAAAGTTATACGCTTTGGTGCAGAGCTTAAACACAGATGTTGCGGAATATGGGAATTAAAGGTATCTTCTTAGTTTTAAGACCAACCTAGAAGTATGCAAAGAAAATTTAAGCTTACCAAAGTAGACACAAACTTGGAGAAGAACTCGAATGAAACGGAACTATGACAATTAAGGGTATTTTCTTAGTTTTAGGATCAACCTAAAAGTATGCTACGATTATTGACACTAACCATAGTAGAAACATACTTGAAGAAGAGAAGAGTAACAAATTCGAAGGAAGGGAAATTTAAGGTCTCTTTTTAGTTTTAAGATCAACCTAAAAGTATGCTACGAAAGTTTAAACTAACCGTAGTAGAAAAAGACTTGAAGAAGAGTAGATTAACAAATCCGAATGAAGGGTAATTTAAGGTATCTTTTTAGTTTTAAGACCAACCTAAAAGTATGCTACGAAAGTTTAAACTAACCGTAGTAGAAAATGACTTGAAGAAGAGTAGAGTAATAAAATCGAATGAAGCGGAATTAAGGGTCTTTTTTTAGTTTTTGGACCAACCTGAAAGTATGCTACGAATATTGACACTAACCATAGTAGAAACAGACCTAAAGAAAAGTAGAGTAACATATTCGAATGAAGGGGAACTATGGCAATTAAAGGTATCTTCTTAGTTTTAGGACCAACCTACAAGTATTCTACGAAAATGTAAACTAATCGTAGTAGAAACAGACTTGAAGAAAAGTAGATTAACATTTTTATCTCTTATTAGTTTTAGGACCAAACTAAATGTATGCTACAAATATTGACACTAAAAATAGTAGAAACATACTTGAAGAAAAGCATGGTAACAAAATCGAATGAAGAGGAATTAAGGGTCTCTTTTTAGTTTTCGGACCAACCTAAAAGTATGCTACAAATATTAACACTAACCATAGTAAAAACAAAATTGTAGAAGAGTAGAGTAATAAACTTAAATGAGGCAAAGCTCCGGCGACAAAAGTCCCTTCTTGTCTTCAAGACTTTAAGCGACTGACAGCCCAAAAGTATGCTACGAATATTGACACTATTCATAATAGAAATAGACTCTGGATAGCCCAGTGCCCTTCACGGTTGACTACCGAGGCGGCCAAGCCTATAAATTGTATCAAATTTATATACTTTTGATCTTAAAAAAAAACATTCTTAGCTTAGAATTTCGAAGGGAAGAGTTATTCAAAACTTTCTTAATGGTTGTGCAAGGCAGAAACATTCTAATATATTTGATGATGTCCAAGGTCTCCGAGGTAATGGTCTATAATATATCTATACATACATATCGCACACACACTACAAAAGTGACACAACTCAAAATTTTTAATTTTCGGGTTTATGTGTTAATACTGTGCCCAATGCATCAATCTACCAATAAACAAAAGCTCAGTATATTTTGTTGTTGTTAACTGTTGCAAAAATACAGTTAGGTCTCTCTCTATGTCAGAAGTTTGATGCTATTTGATCGCTGAAGCTCAATGCAAAAGTGTCCTAACTCAAATTGTGACACTTTTGACGAAATAAATTTTTGTTGAAGTTAATTTTAAGCAAAGTTCTGACAATTTTAGTATATATTTTCAAATACAAAAAATTATTTCGAATTCTCAACATTTTTCTTTCGACTTTTTAACTGTAATTTATAATTATAAAACTCAGCAAAAGTGACATAACTTAAAATAATTCCGTAATTATTGAATTAAAATATCATCAAAACAGTCACAACTCAAAATTTTGGATTTTTTAGTGTAAAATAAAAAAAAAAAATTCTTGTAACTTATGCTAAAGCATAATCTGTAAGGATTTTCTACTGAACGGTCTATACGTTATTTTAAAAAAATGTTTATTTACCTCAAAAACAGTTTTTTGCGTTTCCTGAAAAATCAAAAATGTTGAGTTGTGTCACTTTTGTAGTGCGTGTGCGATATGTCACATTTGATCATGAAAGGGTTATACCATAACCATAAAATTGAGAATATTTGACTTGAATTTCCCAAAACAATGCCACAATGAGGACAAAATGTGTGTAAAAATGTTAGAAACAAAATGTAGAAAAATATCATGCAAGTGTGGCAATTATTGTTGTAGTTGAAAATGAAAAGTGCATGTGGCGCACAAAGGCAGACTAACGTAGTGGAGGAAGAAGAAGAGTGGGCGCCATAGAGCGACTGACAGTAAAAGTGCGAGTGCGAGGGCCAACTAAAGGCAAAGCTTAATGAGATTTTAATGGCAGAACCGGGCAAACGGAGGCCATTTCAGCTCGATGCAGCAGATGCTGTTGTTTGTTAATACTAGCCACTGTTGTTGTTGACATTGTTTGTTGTTGTTGTTATTTTTTGTTTTTGGCAAAGTTTATGATAATTGCAGTGTTACTTTTGTTGTTGAAGGCAGCCACTGTTGCTGACTGTTTTTGTGTTAACAATGCGCACACATATCATGCAACATATGCGCCAACAACGGCAACGCTGCACCGCAAACACAGACAGAAACACCAACACAAAAAGCAACAACAACAACAACAACAACACAATCATAATGCAAATGTGTGCCAAAGTGCACTGAAAGCGGCGATGGCAAAAAGTAGCAAATGAAATGACAAAACAAAAGTGCTGCAACACCTTCCGCCCAATAGCTACAACAACAACAATAATACAAACATTATCAACAGCAGCAGCAGCAGCGGCAACAATAAAAAGTCAGTACTGAAAACACTTAAGCAAATGTCACTGTTTTCATGTTTTGCCGCTTTGTGCCGCTTTTAATTGCACAGCAACAGGCAAGGCTGGCTGATGTCCTGCCAAGGATATGCGAACACTGCAATCCACTGCGCTGCACTGCGAACGCTCATGCGCTGGCCCATTAATGCTCGAACGAAGGAGGACAGAACAGTTGGTGGCAGCAACAAAAAGCGCCAAGCATTAGCGTTGATTTCTGCCGTTGGTCCTGTTGCTCCTGCGGCAGCAGCTGCTGCTTCTATTGTTGCTCGATTTGTTGCTATCCAACGTCTGTGCAATAGTTGTAGTTGTAGGTGTGTGTGTGTAGCTTAGAAAATGTCCAAGTGCCGTCACGCCATTGTTGTTGGCACTTTGGTGTGCGTGTGTGATGTCTTCCGCCTCGGCAACGCTCACGTAGCTGTCGTCCAGCGCAGCGGTCATAAAAACCCGAATAACGCCTTGCGCCACCCAAACGACAGCTCGGGCGGACAATCTACAATGAGCACAACAACTAAAACAACAACAATAACAACAAACCGGACAACAACAACAACTATTCATAAGCACATTGAAAATCCAGCAAGAATGCACATCCGACCCCATTCCCTTCTTCCGTGTTCACAAGACAGAAAAAAAAAACAACAAAAAAAGGAAAAATAAAACTAAAGGGTGCCAAAGGATAATTGTGCTTTCGTGCATTGCGTGTTGAATGCTAATTGTGACGTTTTATGCGCGCTGCATGCGTTCATGTTGTTGTTGTTGTAGAACATTTTTTGACCGACACTGTTTTGTTACAGTATTTTTGTTGTTGGTGGGCGCCTGCACTGGCACGTTTAGACTATGTGCGCGACCCCCCAAATGTCAGCAATCGAAGGCAACAATGAATGTTCACCGTGTGTGTCCTTCTCGGTGCGTGGTGTCCTGTCACTCAGTGATATTTTTTTTGGGCTTATTTTGTTTTGCTGTTGTTGTTGTTGTTGTTCAATCATTATGCTCTCCCATGCTGCTGTTGTCGACTAATTTGTCACTTTCGTAAATTGCTCCGTGCAGCTGAGGCGTTCGGTCGCTGAGTCGCTCCGGTCGCTGCACTTCGTATTCAAATAATGTTGTCAAGTTTAATTGCGACCACGTTCATTTCAATTGCCGTAATGATATCCTTTTTGTTATGGTTGTTGCTTTTGTTGTTGTTGTTGTTGTTGTTGTCATCGTCGAGAGCGTTGTGGGTTGCTAGCCTTGGTACACTTTGGAAGTGACTTTTTGCTGATGCGACGTCCGTGGACGAAAGTAATTAGTTTTGTGTGCGTGTGTATGTGTGTGTGTGTAGATATAGCTTCTGTTGTCTTGTAGACCAGTGAACGCTTAAATAGCGAAACGTGTCACGTGCGCTGCTTAGCTCGCCAGACCGTATGTGATGCCGCATACCGCAAATGATGAGCTTTTAATTAGCTTTTAAGAGGCGAGCTTTAAAGCAACACCACACGCGACATTGCGAGTTTCAAAGAAATATTAGAATGTGAAAATCATTGCTTGGGCTCTTGTTGAACTCAAATCCATTTGTTGCAGTGAGTCCTTTTTGTTTTTGTAACTTTGCCGCAAGAAATAAGCAAAGCAAATAACATCAAATCAAATCATTGCCCTCAAATTGTGTATTTCGCTGTTATTTCCACACTTTCATACAGTCACTGTTTGATTTTCTTCATCTTTCCCCTTTTTTTTTGACGGCCTTTGCGCGGCAGAAATTTCTTGCTACTTCTTCTTTGCTTATGCAACAAACAGATCCAATTAATTCAAATCAAATTACGCACTTTCCTGCGCTTGTTTATTATTAATGCAAACACTCACACACTCACATACTCATACACTCACATACTCACATACTAGATGTGGGCTGCACAAAGTCATACAAATATGTAATTTATATGCGTATCCTTATAGGATTTAATTTTGCCAACACTTCAAAAGAAAAAAATAAATACACAAACGGGCAAAGGAATTCTTGAAAACACAAACACACACACACACATACATACATACATATAGACACACATGTACAAATACAGGCACATCATTCATGCATCGCCGCTTCAATGAATTTTTATTAAATTTTCACTTTTATATGCGCAGCGCTCAACTGCAGGCTCGCACTCGCACTCGCGCTCGCGTATCCTGCAAATCGCGTCTGATGTTATGTTAATGATATGCCAACGATGACGAACTCCTTCGCCAGCGACTGCTGCGACTTCACACTTTCGTGCCGCAATCAGCGCTAATGAATGGCGTGACATGAAATTCATATGTTGGGCTTTAGTTAATTTGACTTTGTCGAATCGAATCTTTCGTCGCCCCCGAAACTTGTTTGCCATGTGAAATCCCATAGCGCTGTGATATTTTTAAGCATTGCTAAAATTGGCCGAACCCAAACGGCTGAAAATTTGCACATTTCCGAATGACGTCAGAAATATTTGAGAACTTAGGAAGCAAAGAAAGTTCATTGCTTCTTCATATTGAAAGATTAGAGCAAAATTTGTATAGATGGTTTAAAGATTCTGAGGAACAAAAGGATAGAATAAAATGAAATAATAGTGTTAAGGTGCAATGAAATAATTTGGTCTCTGATGTATTTATTTTATTATTATTTTAAAATGTATGTTATTTATATTTTAGTTTAATTATGAGAAAGTTTTACTTTAAAAAACCTCTCAATCTACTTTTAAAGGCATTTCTCCCGAAACTTTAAAAAAACTTTAAAAACTATAATTTGACTATATTTGTCGCAGTTATGGTCTTCGGATCATCAAATAGGAAGCTTTTAGTTCACTACTTTTCAACAACTTGGATAACCAGATATCATCAAAAACGAACTTGAAAAACTTTGGATCATTCATTGAAAAACTTTAGGCTCAATACTTTTTAACAACTTGAATAACCTCAGATTATCAAATAGGAAGCTTCAGGCTCACTACTTTTCAATAACTTGGTTGACCTCAGATCATCAAATGGTAACTTGAATAACTTTGGATCATCAAATGTAAAGTTTTAGGCTCACTACTTTTCAACAACTTAGTTGGCCGCAGATCATCAAATGGGAACTTGAATAATTTCGGATCATCAAATGAGAATCTTTCCGTTCACGGTGTTTCAATAACTAAGATAGCCTCAACCCATCAAATGGGAACTTGAATACCTTCGGATCATCATATAGGAAGCTTTTAGTTCAATGTGTTTCCACAACTTGGATAAGAGATCATCAAATTGAAACTTGAATAACTTTGGATCATCAAATAGGAAGCTTTTAGTTTACTTCTTTTCAATAACTTGGATAACCAGAGATCATGAAATATGAACCTGAAAAACTTTGGATCATTCATTGAGAAACTTTAGGCTCAATACTGTTCAACAACTTGAATAACCCCAGATTATAAATTGGAAGCTTCAGGATCACTACTTTTCAATAACTCGATTGACCACAGATCATCAAATGGTAACTTGAATAATTTTGGATCATCAAATGGGAGTCTTTTGGCTTACTGTGTTTCAACAACTTGGATAACCTGAGACAATCAAATGGGAACTTGAATAACTTCGGATCATCAAATGAGAATCTTTCGGTTCACAGTGTTTCAATAACTAAGATAGCCTCAAACCATCAAATGAGAATTTGAATACCTTCGGATCATCATATAGGAAGCTTTTAGTTCACGGTGTTTCCACAACTTGGATAAGGGATCATCAAATTGAAACTTGAATAACTTCGGATCATCAAATAGGAAGCTTTTAGTTCACTACTTTTCAACAACTTGGATAACCAGAGATCATCAAATGTGATCTTGAAAAACGTTGGATCATTCATTGAGATACTTTTGGCTCAATACTTTTCAACAACTTGAATACTTAACCTCAGATTATCAAATAGGAAGCTTGAGGCTCACTACTTTTCAACAACTTCGATAACATCAGATCAACAAATGTTTCCTCAAATGGATCTTACATAAAGCACTTTAAGAGACCTACTCCTCGAATAAAACTGGCGTACTTAGACTCCCGAATGACTTCAGTATATACACATCACAATTTCCTTCGTGTGCTCATGTTGGGGGTAGATGCGCCTTGTTGCCACAGATCCTGCACCCAGACAGCCAGGTCAACCTAACCTATGATTTGAATGGCTTTAGGTTAGGTATCCTTTTTGTAATATTTATTCCATATTTGATTGAAATTCAGTTTTTTAAAGTTAGTCTATGAAAAAAGAATCCTTGAGTCGGATGTATGCAGAAATGCAAAGAGAATGGTCTC
This sequence comes from Melieria crassipennis, assembly GCA_963668005.1. Lineage (NCBI taxonomy): Eukaryota > Metazoa > Arthropoda > Insecta > Diptera > Ulidiidae > Melieria > Melieria crassipennis. The sequence continues at coordinate 23,310,302 of OY764962.1, read as the reverse complement.
AGAGAAACTTAGGAGCACATTCTTTGTTTCTGTCTGACTATCGCAAGACTTACTAATTTTCTCTGCGTTAGATGAGGTCGCCAGGAACTGATCATATCAGCCTTGCAGAGACCGTGTTGGGTCCCTACAGATACCGGTTAGAGCTCCTTAGTGACGCGGATCAACGTAAAACTGATCGTTGAGAATGCGATGGTCACCTACATGCGCAAGCTTACTGTACATAATCTGATCTATGAAAAAATATAGATTGTTTAAAAATTAGTTACTCGATCCACGATAAAAAACGAACGAAAAAACGATATTTGTGGTTGAGGAAAATGAATTAGATTCATCAAAATGAATCAAGAAAATGAAGCAAGAATTTATGAATTACAAATTGCGGAATTTTTCAGAATTTTTGGCATTCAATTGTGTATATTTAATTTTGTCAGCAGATAATCAGATCATCAAACAGGAAGCTTTTGACACACTAGTTCCCAACAATTTGGTTGACCTCAGATCTTTAGGTTCACTAATTTTCGACAATTTCGATGACAATTTGAATTTGCTGTAAAAAAACAGAAGACGAGAAGTTAAGATGTGTACACAAAATATTTTGGAAATTTAATAAAATGTATTTTCCCTAATATATTTTTTTTTAATTTTTTTGAATAAAATGCCGGGATCTTGCAGCATAAAAAACGGGACTTAGTTCCGGCATTACGTTACCGTCATTGTTATTAAGTTAGCCTTTTCATGGCATACTTTTAGGATGAACTGGAAATAAGGCTCAATTATTTTCAAAACTCAATTGCTGAGACCGAACAAGTTTCAAAGCAAACTACTAGTGGTACGCCATTATTTTTGTAAAAATGTGTTTTAAATACAAATTTACAACCATAAAAACCCAAATCGCTTTGCGAAAAATTTCTGCAAAATACAATAAAAAATATTTTAGCCGACACTTTGTCGACCGAATTGAAGTGTGAACTTTGCCACTTGAATTTTTTTTTTTTTTCAACAGCATTACAGTTGTTATTGTAGTGATGGCAATTGTTGCTGTTGCTTGAGTCAGCGGCGCTGCTAGTGTCAATCGCCGACGCAACGTTGTTGTTTTTGCAATATTTTTGTTGGCATTGTTGGTGTTGTTGTCGCCGCTGGTGGCTGCTGCTGCTGTCGCAGCGTTGTCTACTGCCATTTGTAGCTGAGTTTTTTGCGGCGCCGTTTTAAGGTCTTTAGCTGCAAGCGCATTGCAGCTGCAAGCCTGCAACATGCCACACCGCACCGCACCGCAACGCAACGCACTACACAGTCGTTGCGATTAACGACGCGGTAATGCGCCATTAGGGGGCGCGCGCACGCCAGTTGCCGGCGCTGATGGCAACGTTTTGCGGCTAAGCGCTGTCGCATGCACTAAACACACACAAACGCACAGCGCCACAGAGCGACATGCACGCGCCGCATTTGAACTTTCAATATTGACGCTGGGTAATGCGACACTTTGGCTCTGGCATCCATCCTTTTTGACAGCGAAAATTTTACAAATGGCTGCCAGCGCCACGACCCGCCAGCCGCCTGCTGCCGGCTTTGCAACCGCAGCAGCAGCGACGGCAGCGGCAGCCAGTGTCATCAACACCCAACAGCGCTCGGTTGTTGCTGAGGCTATTGCTGTTGCTTTTGTTGTTGTTGTTGTTGTTGGCGCAATGTGGTGATAATGACTTTTCGTGCGTTGCGTCTGCCGTTGCTTTCATTTTTAGATATTTTTTTTCATTGGCACTGCGCGCTCGCAAACTTTTTCCATGCTTTTGCTCTGTGCAAATTTTCAGTAATAAAGCGTTAAAAGTCAATTTTATGCGGCGTCAAAGGATGTGCACACTTATTGCCGTCTGCTGGCTGGCTGGCTGACGGACTGGCTGCGGCTAGTCGGCCAACGGAGGAGTGTACGGCAAATTATGCTGAACTTGAAGCTGCCGTCGACTTTGACTTCGACGACTTTGCGAAAAATGAGCGACGAATTTGTGCAAAATCGAATGTGCAGGCAACCCGGACGCGATGCCGTGTCACTGACGGACAGAATTATGAATGGCTCGAGCGACGCTCGGCGACGGTGTGCGGCCGCAGCGCGGTTTGGCGGCTGCCTCCGCAGACACATTTGCGCCGCCATCGAACGCCTTTTGCACTCCTTTTTGGGTTGTGGTGTTAATTTGGCGCATAATGTGCAGCAACATGAGTTACAACATTGATGCCAGCAACGCCAACGCCAACGCCAGCCAGCGCCATCACTGGCAATGAAAACGATTTATTGAAGTTTGCCAGCAAAATGGTTTTATCATCCGCGTCAGCATCACTACCGAAAATTTGCCACGCAGATATAAAATTATGAAACGTGACGGGATAAATTTAAATATTTCGTTGCAGTCGATGGCTGGATTTTTGATGCAATATTTGCAGCGCTTTATAGACGCTAATATGACTCAAAGGGCCAAAAGATCCATAGCCATACACATTAAAAAATTGTGCTAAACTTGTTTACTGCTTTATTAAAAACCCTTCTCTGAAAAAAATCTTACAGATTAAGACAACTTTTTGTGGTATCACAAGGAATCATATAGACCTGTATGGGACACAGGAGGCAGTCACCCTAACCTAACCTAACCAAAGTTCCGAAGAAAGAACTAAAATTATTTTGAACCATCTAAATGTGTAATAAAGAAGCTTATAATGACGTGACAGGACATGGACACACAGATCACTTGGACATGGTGCCCGAGAGAGAACATTAATTGTGCCAAATGCAAAACAAGCAACGAATAAATCGACTAATCATAAATAAAAATCAAACCAGCCTATTTTTTTTTGTTTTCAAACGACTTTAGGCTAAGAAAATTTTGAAATGGGAACTAGCACGGGCGGATTCAGGAAAATATTTTTGGGGGGGTTTCAAGAAGTAATTCTTTAATATTCAGAAAATGCCAAAAAAATTCCTTTTAATTTGTATGTTGTTTTAAAGTCGACCCTAATATTTTTGGAGGCGGGAGAGTTCATCAATGAGTCAATGAGAAACTTAAAGGTTTTTTGACGCACAAAGAAAGTAATGATTGTGTCCATACTGAAGTCATTCGGGAGTCTAAGCAAGTCAGCATGATTCGATAAGCAGGTCTTCTAATTTAGCTGATTTCAGGTCATCCAAGTTGTCGAAAATGAGTGAAACTAAATGATGATCTGATGTCAACCAAATTGTTCAAGAATAGTGATGTCAGAACATCCAATTTGGTGATCCGAAACCAACCAAATTGTTGGAAAATAGTGAGACAAAATATCTCCATTTGATGATCTTGGTTAATCTTAAAAAGAGACTAAAGAATGAATTAGTTAGCTAGAGTCATATCCATTTTGATTTCTTCAGATAGGAGTCTATTTTGTTTATCTTAATTTTTGAGAGTACACTCAGTTTTGTGAAAAGGAACTTTCCCAACGCCAGCAGTCTTGCACGCTCGAGATCTGGACTGCTCGAAGATAGTGAAAGTGTTTTTTTTTTGCGATCTCATCCTTGCAGCTGCAACCGTAGACAAATTGTTGGAAAATAGTGAGACAAAATATCTCCATTTGATGATCTTAGATCAACAAAATTTTCGAAAAATAGTGAACCTAAATCATCCCATTTTAGAGCTGAGATCAACCAAATAGTCGAAAAATAGTGAACCAGTAGTCCCATTTGATGATCTAAGGTCAACCAAACAGTCGAAAATTAGTGAAGCTGAAACATCCAATTTGTTGATCCGAAGTCATCTAAATTGTCGAAAAATAGTAAACCTAAGGAAACTCAAGGAGTCCCATTTGATGATCTAAGCTCAACCAATCTGTCGGAAAGTATTGAGTCAAAAGCTTCCTATTTGATGATTTTAGATCAACTAAGTAAATGGTCGAAAAATAATAAACCTTAATTATTTGAAGATCTGAGGTTAACCAAACAGTCGACACATAGTGAACCTTCCTTAGGTGATCCTCCCATTTGAGGATCTGAGGTCAACCAAACAGGCGAAAACTAGTGAAGCTGAAACATCCCATTTCATGATTCAAAGTCATCCAAATTGCCGAAAAATAGTGAACCTAAGAAATCCGATTTAATGATCTGAGGGCAACCAAATTGTCGCAAAATGGTGAGTCAAAAGCATCCCAGTTAAAGATCTGAAGCCAACCAAACAGTCGAAAAATAATGAACTTAAGGAATCGCATTTAAGGATCTGAGGTAAGCCAAAAAGTCCATTAATAGTGAAGTTAAAGCTTTTTAAGATCTTTGAAGATGTGAAGTTATCTAAGTTCTTAAAAATTGGTGAGGTTATCCAAGTTAATGAAAGTTAGTGAAGGCTTCACATTTCCGGAAAAGGTGACTCATAGTCTCTTCTACATTTAGGCAAATGCGGTCATAGATTAAAGTTTCTGATACTGCAACAACAACATAGATAATCAATTTTTTTAAGACATTATTAATCTTTTTTTTAAATAAAAATCAAAAATATAAAGGTTTTCAAAAGACTGAATTTTTTCTTTTGTTTGGTTTTGTGTATTTATTTTAACGCTCAAGTTTAAGTATTAGAAATAATTTAATTCGTATAACTTTGAATCTGAAATGTATTTAAAAAAAACCCAGAAAATCAAGGAAGTCCAAAAGAAAAGAACTACAAAAATCAGAGTAAGCAGTATTACTATGAATAACCTCATTTTTCACATCTATATTGATTTTTAAATCTATAGAAATTGCAATCAGACGGTGTCATTACAAATAATAACTTAAATTAAACATTTTATAAATTTTATTTCATTTAAGTTACGTGAAATTATTAAATTATTAAATATTATTAATTATATTAAATTATACAATCCTTTAGTAATTTTTATTCGTTTCGAAATCGCATCAAACGACATTTGTATGGACCACTTTACTTGGCGCATTACAAATAATAATTTATATTAAAACTTTTATAAATTTTATTTCATTATCTATAAATTACATGAAATTATTATTATTTATTAAATATTATAAATTATATTAAATTATAAATATTTGAGTAATTTTTATTCGTTTCGAAATCGCATCAAACGACATTTGTATGGACCACTTTACTTGGCGCATTATAAATAATAATTTATGTATATTAAAATTTTTATAAATTTAATTTAATTATAAATGACATGGAATTACTAAATATTATTTATTGAATATTATAATTATATTAAATTATTTGAGTAATTTTTATTCGTTTTGAAATTGCTTCAAACGACATTTGTATGGACCACTTGACTTGGCGCACCATAATGGCGTTGATTAAAGTGCGCTTCAAGCACTTTAACAACAACAAAACTCCACTTTACACAACAAGCCCACTGTGCATTTCCGGGCAACATCCTTTCACAATTACATTCCCCCTCGCGCGTGCGTGGGTGTGCGCTGTGGCAGCCACAAATAATGGCACCAATATAATTTCGTATGGCACATTGAAAACGACCATGACGCATCATTAGTGTTTGTTTTGGTAAATTTTATGACACCTCCAATGGTCGCATTATGTCTACATGTGAGTCCGATACGGCGGCGCCCGCACTCGTGTGGGGACTGCGTGCGTTCGAGTTGGTGTGTGTGTGTGTGTGGCTGAGTGTTTGTGTGAGAGTGTATGGGTGTTGTATGTGTGTGTGTGTGTGCGATAGTGCGACGGTTATTTGCAACATATGGCGCAAATAATTTAAGCCAGAAAAACAATTTAAATGCGAGAGCAAACAAACAAAATCAACAAACCGAACAATACCAACAACACCAACAATAGCAACAACATTGAGAGCACCCAATGAAATCAATTTGGTCATAGAGTCAAAGTCAGCAACGATAGCTGGCTGGTTGGCTGGCTGACTGGATGAATGCGCATTCGAATTGAAATTGCCCACTGCAATGGGTTTGCAATTGGTCATAAAATTAAAAGCCATCTATGAAGCTGCCCGACCAACAACAAAAACAACAACAACAACATTGCGTGGCAAGTACATTGCCCGAATTGACGATATCATGCGGACTAATTAAAAGCGGAAATAAAGGCAAATAGGATTTTATGGGCAATGGCAGTGAAGGCAGCATGCGGCCGCTCAGCATTCGAGTGCAAGTGGAGCGAAGTGACGAATGGGGGAGTGAGTGAGTGATTGTGAGTGGAGAAAGTTGGAGGTGTTGTGTGCAGTGAGTGCGAACTTGGCTAAAGCATTTGCACTCCTTGCGGCCATATTAAATGTTGCTGTGGCTTGTTGTGCTAAGCGCGCTAATGACTGGTTTTCATTATGACATATTAACTCATAGTTTATGTTGACAATTTAGTAATGTGTGGCGTAGGTGAAAATGTCCTGTTAGCTTAGTGTATGTAAGAATTTTGTCTTGCGATTTTTTCATAGTTTTTGTTGACAATTTGATAGAATTTAGTGGCGAAAATGTGTGAGTTGTTTTTTAAAAGGCATAAAATCTTCAATCGTATTTCATAAATCTTCATATTTCTGAATAAAACATGCATTGTATGCGGTCTAGAAGTCGATTTAAACTAGAAAAAAAGTTCTTTCACATTTAGTTTAATTTGCAAGGATCAAGAAAGTGATCCCATTACAGTACTAAAATTCCGTTCTTAGGTCAAAATTTGGCACAAGAAATGAAAGGTGGGTTTTCACTTTAAAACTTACTGAGCACTTCAAAAATTAAGAATCACCATGAAGCACGGAAGTAGACCTAATGGCCTTTCCTCGTTCTCCATAGACCAGTTAGTTAGTTAGTTAAAGTGGTGAAGGGAGATACGACTGCATGTGCCAAGGACAATAAGCGTAATTTTGATACCATAAAAACTTGGTTAATCTTAAAAAGAGACTGAAGATTTAATTAGTTAGCTAGAGTCATATCCATTTTGATTTCTTCAGATAGGAGTCTATTTTGTTTATCTCAATTTTTCAGAGTTCACTCAGTTTTGTGAAAAGGGACTTTCCCAACGCCAGCAGTCTTGCACGCTCGAGATCTGGACTGCTCGAAGATAGTGAAAGTGTTTTTTTTTTGCGATCTCATCCTTGCAGCTGCACCGTAGACATTGCAGGGCAAACCTAAATTCTCGGCTTTATTCGAGTCAGTTTCGTAAATTTCACTGATCTCACAAATTGCCATTAAAAACTGGAAACATTTGTTGGGGTTATACATAAGTTTTGAGGGGTTTTGTTTTATAAACTTAAAATTTTATTCTGAGAATAATTGGTGCCATGTATTCGAATTTTCCCCATCTTTCAGGCAGGAAACGGGCTATGCGTCGAAAAATGTCTCGTCCTTTGAAGCAATCCAGGAATCGACAAAATTGTTTGCTTCTTCGTTAGAGTTGAATTGCTGTGGGCCTAGCCATGACTCCAGTAGCGCACACAAGGGGCGTTTGGGGGTTCAAACCCCACAAACACAAAAATTGCAGGTACAAAATATTGTTTCGAATAGTATTCGTTTCAAAATTTGTACGCAAACCCCCGTCGACCCGCCCAAAATTAAATTATGTATGCGCCACTGCATGACTTATTGACCAAAACAAGTGGAATTTTAAGGAAGCAATGTCTCATGACAGTGGCGAATTCAAGGGGTGGTTTTGGGGGTTAACCCCCCCCCCACCCCGAATTATTAGGGTCGTTTAACCCTCTAATACCCAAGTTTTTAATCTTGTTGAAAAAATTACCAGTGATAGTTTTGTGATGGAGACGCAATGTTTGTTCGGGGAAAAAAATTTCATGTCAATAGGAGGCGTGATAGAGGGTGTACAAAGTAGCAGGCCTACAGGCCTGCTTGGGAAACAAAGCCAAAAAAAATTCCATATGAAAATTTTTTTTTAAATTAATTTAAATTTAAAATTTTTTTTTTAATATACGTAAACATAAATAACGGGTAACAGTTTCAGTTCTGCGTGCAATTGACAATAAATTAAAAGGGGTGGGGGTTAGGCGAGGGTAGTGTGTCGTGGGGTAGTTTATACACTGCTTTTGGGGGTGTGGAAACTAGGAAAACTAAAAAAATCGCTATAGGTATATATATATGATGGTTATTATAATTTTTTAATGCCTTGTTATCTTTTCACACAGATGTCGACAAATCTTCTCCATGAAATAAAGGACTAGTGGGGACTAGTTCTCTCATCCACCCCCACGGACTACGCCTTAGTATAAATTTTTGCAGTGACATGATCTCTCTTACATTGCGGTGTATCAGAATTTCGGTTCAAATAGAAAAATAATTCTTAAATAGCAAAAAAATATCATCAATGACCGTAATTTATTTACGCTTTGCATCCAAAGCAGGCCTACAGACACTCTAGGGTTCGGGTTAGGTAGGAGGAGTGTAACAACTTTTTTTTCATAATTTTATTTCATTTTCTCAAAGAACACACTAACAGCTACTCACCAGGAATTTTTTTAAATTTATTGAGGCTCACAATTTATTTAAAATAATTTTTGTTTTTCACACAATTTCAAAAATAATTTTTTGCTCACTTTCTCACGAAACTTCAACTTTGTCTTACAATTACTGCCGTGGTGCATGTGCCAGCGTTATCTGACAACATTTATTTTATAAAATGGAGATTCCCCTCTCCGTATGTGTAAAATTAGCTAAAAAAATCATAAGGTGTAATTTACAGAATTTTTTTAAGCTTAGGATGTCTACAGGCCTTCTTGGGAACAAGAGGGTTAAAACTACATATAAATTAAAAGAATTACTTTTTGAAACTCCCCTCCCCCCAAAATATTTTGCTGAATCCGCCCCTGTCTGATGACTACGGCGAGTGAGGTAGGACATCCCATTGAAACGACGAAACGAATCAAGAAACTTCTTGATGACTTTTTGTCTCTTAAGCACTCACACTTACTTCGAGTGTAAACCGGTCGTAGCGTGGCGTGGCATAGTCACAGCGACAGTCAGCTCAGATCAAGTCAAATCAAATAAAATCTGTGCCAAAAATTTGACTTGCGCCAAATTTCAGCGACAGCTGCAACTTCATGAATATTTCGACCGTGTTTTGCATTCGGACATTCGGGGCGCAAATGTGTTTCGGAAATCGCGCGCAACGCTGCATTGGACTTAACAACCCCCAGAGGCGTGCGCCGATGTTGACTGACGAGGAGGAGTGATGAGGAGTGAGGAGAAGTGAGGAGGAGTGTAAGCGACGCCAATTGTTGCTGCAGCTGTGTGTAGTTGTTGCAGTGTTTGTGCTGCACGCAATGGCAGATTATTGCATTTTATGGTTATTAAAGAAAGCAACAACAACAAGAGCTAAACAGCGATTAAGGGGTGGGGGGAGTGAAATACTATTAATTACCATTCGAGTTGGGAAAGTGTGTCCGATGGGCGTGAAGGACGCGCGGCCGTCCGTTCGTTCGGCTGCATTGCAGGTGCAAGTCGGCGAGTGGTGGTGGTGAGGGCGTTCTGTGTAACGGGAAATTGAAATTCGATTGCACTTGTTCGCATTGCGCCAATAAATGGCAGACGGCACCGCCACCGACAGCGACAGCGACAGCGACATGAACGCGCAGCGCGCACCCGCACAAAAGTGCGACTGATAAATGATGGCAAACAAAAACAAAAACAAGCGAACAGCCCAAGTGGCCGGTTAGCGTCACAGCCGGTCAACAACAACAACAATAACAAGGCACAGCAAGTGCAGCGGCTGTGCGCTAATGTCAGAAGCGTGACAGACTAATGCAGCGCGCCGAGCCCAATTTTATGCGCGTTTTTATGCGCCGCTGTTTGGAATAGTGTTTTAGTTGTTGTTGTTGTTGCTTTCGGCCAGTGATTTTCTTTCACTTTGGTGCATGAGAGCATTGCATAAAAAAATAAAAATAAATTTTGACATCAAAATATGCGATATAAAGTGTGTGCCTGCACGTTGCAATATTTTTTACAGCTGCATATTTTTTGCAAAAAAAAAATAAGTGTCCAAACAAAAAACTATGCAGTGAAAATATACGCAAAATAGTAGAAAAATCACATAACATGCCAATATCTGTCGCATGCATATAATGTCCTTTCGCACCACACTCGCCGCCCTCCCCGCGGCTCGTAGTAGTTCTCGTCCTTTTCAGACTGCAACTGGTGCTGTTTTTATTCTTTTTATTGTTGTTGTTCTTATTGTTTGTTGTTCTAGTTCTTTTTGTTGCTGTTTTCGTTGCCATCATATGTCCTCTGCTGCAATGTACGCGATGTCCTTTCGCTCCCTGTTTGCTCCGTTGTCCGTTGCTCCTGTCTGTCTGACGATGCTTTGCTTTGCTTTGTCACTTCGATATCATTTTTATACATTTTTTTCTTGCCTTTTATGGCAAGTGCGAAACCCATACATACACTTGCACGTCCATGTGTGTGTATTCGCTTGTAGATGTGTATGTGTTTGTGTGTATGAGTGCGCTGCACCGGTTGGTGTCGAGCGCAGGCAATTAGTGACAAATGTTTCCATATTTTTGCACTGCCTGCATTGAACATTTGCCATTCCATTGTTGTCCCTCTTACTGAAGCGATGTGCTGCTGTCTTTTTTCTCTCATTTTGTTGTTGCTTTTACGTGTAAGCGTCTGTCGATGTGAGTGCGTTGCGTTGCGGTTAATTAGAAATTTAATACATACACACGTAAAAAAAAAACGTATGACAACACTTTACTTGCGGACAAGTGCACAATTCCAAAAGCAATAAAACTTAAATGAGATCGGTGTCAGTTGCACTTTAAGTATTTTGATATCAGCGCTGTTTCAGGCCTCAATCAAATCAAGTGCTGAAAAATCATAAATGCTTTTCAAGTACTTATAATTGTGGTATGATGTACATTGAAGGTGCCATAAAATTAGCTGAATTCTGTTTACTTTCGACATGGGTTATGCAACTCTGGTTCTTAAAGTAGCTTAAGCAAAAAGTACTTAAGGTATAAATCATTTAGTGGCCAAAAAAGGCTTTACTTTAATGATGAACTTTGGGAGTGTGGAAAACGGTGGATGATTTATTTTTAAATGGTTTATTTTATGATTTTTTGGTAAGTTTTTTTATTGTAATTTTAAAGCTTTATTTAAAGAAACTGATAAAATTTATTTTAGTTATTCAAAGCATTCTCCATAATTAGCTACGGTTTCTCTCATACTTCAGGCAACTTACAGGTTCCTTCCTTGTCTTTTAAAGCGATCCAAAATTCGATCAAATTTTTGGCTTCTTCGCAAGAGGTGCAGTCCTGTCGACCAGGCTTTGAGTCATCGTTCGAAACAAGTGGCAGTCGAAAGCAGCAATGTGCATAAGGCAGGTAGGGTAGCACATCCCATTGAACCTACTTGAAGTTTCCTTGATGATCTTTGCAACATGTGGTGCGGGTTGTCATGCAGAAAGATCAACGGTTTTCGCAATTTGTGTTTTGTTGCCACACAAATTGACATATTAAAAGTAAAAGGAGAGTTGTTGTTGTTTACACTTCAGCAAACATGACATGACACATGAAAATGGTTACAGGATGGTACAGGATGCGATTTGATACCAGTTACGTCTACTAAAAAAAATATTGAAAAGCTTGGAAGTTAAGCTTTTCAATTTTGTTTCTTTCTTAAATAAAGAAAAAATGTATTCATCACTGAAAACGGAGAACTGAACTTTATCACAGTTAACAGTCGAACAATGCGTTATTAAACTTAATCTTCCGCTACATTATTGCAAAGGTCCTGGCAATGGCGCAAACAGGATTTCATTTGGGGGGGTTTTGCATACAACTTTTGAGCCGAATACCATTCGATATTTTGTACCAGTAATTTTTATGTTTCGGGGTGTTTGAACAAATCCTATCCTCAATGTTTTACATCAGTTTATCCAAGTTCAAATCTAGATATCAGGAGAATTTTTTTATGATTTTATATGCCTGCCAAGAGCGCACTTTTGCGATTCTTGTAATTCTCATCTGCTTCATGTGGATAGCGATAGAAGTAGATTAGCGTTTTACCAGCCCGAGCCAGGAATCGAACCTGGTGCCTCGGTATGAGAAGCCAGCGCGCTACCCGCTGGACTATCGAACTAGTTAGGTTCAAAAACAAACCTTACAAAACCAAACCTATCCTACACTTCTTGTAGTTTTTGAGAATCAAAAACGTTCATATGCTTATTTTTTGATAACCTAGATACTGAAATAAGGTTTCTATTCTTATGAATTGAAGGAAATACTTTATTTTCGTTTTTTATTTAATTTACTTTAACTTAGTTAAACAAATTGAGATCTTTCTAAACTCTTGAATTCCCTATTATACAACAAAATTGTATGTACCCGTTCTGACCTGATCTGAGAGAACGAATTATGTGTTTGTGTCTCATAAAAATTAAATTGCAGCAATAATGATGAACTATGCTCAGAACGCGCCCAAAGCTGCACAAGAGATCAAAAAAATCATAAAACTGTCGTAGAATATTTCAGATTGCAAGTGACTAAGAAAACTGATACCATTGGAATATATCTGAACTGAATGTGAACACAATATTTTACTTCAGCATTTGTTTATGGATGTATGGATGTGTTCTATGTTGAATGAATGCTACGCTGGCCAATTGTGTATTGAAAATTTACCCGAAACACTCTTTTAACCGAGGCTCTCCAACATAAACCAATAAAGCAATCGATCTAAAGTTAATTGGGCGAGATAATCGGTCATAGCACTGTTGAAAGTGGATCAAACATTAGACATGCTGTGGCCAATTCAGTCTCGCATCTTGGCATCTTTTCAGTCCACTTTAGTTATGGTTTAAGACGGTTAAAATTGGTTCAAAGTGTCTTAAACAAACAAAATAGTAACAAATCTCTTGAAAGCAATCACGAGTGTATTGCTTTAGCAAATTTAAAACATTCACAGAAATATTCAAGTCAAAATATTCAACAAGATTTTCTTGACCTCAAATTACACTGTGCAACGAAAAACCACTTTGGTCGAGACCCACTCATAGTAACATGGCATACTCAGTTTTTCATTTTCTGCTCCTGATCCTTTTAAAGGACTTTAAAATTTTAAGGACATACGCATGCAATGATGAAGGTATCAAATAAGAGAAGAAAATTGTGTCTATTAGACTATATTTAGACTATATTTCCTATGTGAACTTAAGGGACCAAAATATGCTAGAAAGGTTCTTTCAAATATGTAACCTTTGATATCCTTGAATTTTTTTTTTACCGAATAATTTTTCAAAAAAGTATCTTTATATTTTGAATCTCGGTGTGTAGTATAATACTTTAAAATTGTAGTCTTCTATCTTTAGTATAGGTATAGAGTTTGGCTAAATGTGTTGCTTAAGAGCCCTATGGATCCTACATATGTTAGCTTCAATCCCAACCCTTTTAGTGCTCTCATGTACTTAATATATTTTTCACCTTAACACTTCGCCTTAAAATTTTTAACGCCGACGGCGTCAATCAACCCGGAAATTTCCAGAGTTAAAAACTTAAGTTTTCATACATAAGCAAGAATTTTGTATGAAAGAAATTATGCATTAATTTTTTGCGTTTAAAATGAGAAAAAAACAAATGTTTGAGGTTCTATATTACATATTAGTTACTGACATATTTTGGTCCTGATCATAGAAAATTTTGTCATAAAGAGGCAAGTTTCCTCTTTCATTTGATGCCCATATCTTCATCATCGTACAACCAAAAATAATGAAAAAAATTCTTTGAAATGTGTATGTCCTTAACATTTTTCTTAAAAGGACATCTGACTGAATTTGCCAGTTTACTACGAATGAATTTTTGTTTCACGCTTATATCATCTTTTGATGGGTCAAACGTATTGTCGCAAAGTGTTTTAAGACAACATCTTCACTCCCTTCAATCGCCTTCGACTCTGACATCAAACTAATTAATTTCAATAACCAGAAATAGAAAAAAGAAGACATTTTTCCTTGCGCCGCAAACGCTGCCCTACATTGCACATTGTTTGCCAGCAGCATAGCGACAACATTTAAATACCAAACATAAACTCGAATGGCAAATAAAATTTATTAAAATTTATGGTAGCACTGTTAAGCCGTGTGTGCAACGCATATGTAAATAATACACCCGAAAACTGTCAAATAAATGAAAATTTCCTGTCGTGCAGGCGGCCGTTCACGCACCCACGCTCGCGCCCGCCCATCGCCACTGCAGCGACGAAATTTGCCGCCGTGCTGCCGCTTCCAGCCGCCTGGCAGCAAGCAGCCAGCAGCCGACAGCAACATCAGTGGAGCACACATAAAGCGATAATGTTGATTGCATTCTTCTACTTGAAATATCCTTGAACATGAAACTTTGTGTAAAAATCGATTTATTTATTTTTTTCTGGTCGAAACGTTGCTCGGCAGCAGCAACAACAGCAGCGGCAGCGTCAGCGCCAGCGACGCGTAGTGACTGCGGCAACGATGACTACAGCAACGACAGTGGGAGCGGCGCCAACGTGAGTTCGTATCAATGCTGGGAAATTCAGTCAGACGGTACTCAGTCAGCGAGCAATTGCGGAAAACTCTGCACATCCGTGAGATACTTTGTGCTCTGCTGCAGATAAGTCAGTCAGTGTTTGTTTTGAGAGAAACGGCAAATGAGCAAAATGTAATTTAACAGCGCATCTTTGAGATAAAAACTTGCAATTAAAGAGTAATCGAATTTGTTTCGTATAACAGTTATCTGTGTGAGATTCTGCGCGTTTGTGCTGTTGAGAGTTAACAGCACTCGCTCAGTGCAAAGTTGTGTGCACTGGCTAAGCCAATACAGCAACCACACTTTATACCAGTTGGCTTTGGGTAGCTGAGATACTCTTTGTGCGGAACTGTTAGATGTTTACTGCGTTTGACGTTAGCGATACTCTTTGGTTCATTTCGGTAATGAATGAAGGAATCATTTGGTCTCATACTTTGGTCGAAATTTTAGTTGAAGAGAGAAAATTTCGCTGCAGCTAAATTGAGTGAATGAAAGGTTGGAGTGAATCGTGGATTTCAAGTGTTTCAGAGGTAGCGAATCTCTGGCCAGTTGCTTTCATTGCGTTTATTATAGCAAACTAAAAGTTAATGCTGGTATTTGAATGGACTGAAAATACCTACCATGCAATTTTGGAATTGTCTTCTTTTATAAATAATTTTTTTGTTGCAGTTTTAACTACAAATCAAATAAGAAAAGAAAACATTTGTCAGCATAATTTGGATAATTTTTTTCCAATATATTTTCATGAATTTTTATTCTCCTGTTGCTTATGAACTAACTCGAACCCAATTAGATTCCTTAACACAAAAATTTGTATTCAGAATGCTTTTGAATAGCTGTGGCTATGCTTTTTCATCATCTTGTAGCATCGGAATCAGATGGGCTGTTTTCTTGAGGATAAACTTATTGCCAAAAACATTGTTTTACGTGGGCAGTCCGATAAGTACTTAGCCCCACCGCCCGATGGTGCCATTATCGTAAGAGAAATTTACTATCGTGTAGTATCGGGTGTTTTTTTTAGAGGTATAGAACTTCGAATTGAAATAAAACACAAGAAATACGTTTTAATGTCCATCAATTTGGCTTTATTGGAAGGATAATTTTATGCCATTAATGTTTAAATATGATTTCGGGCATGTGGCCGCCGCGGCTGGCTCGAATAAAGCCAATTCTACAGGTCCAATTTTCAACCACTTTTTCGAGCATTTGAGGCCGTATGTCGGCAATAACGCCACGATTGTTGGCTTCCAAGTCCCCTAACGTTTCTGGTTTGTTGGCGTAGACGAGCGACTTCACATATCCCCAAAGAAAATAATCCAATGGTGTCAAATCACACGATCTTGGTGGCCAATTGACAGGTCCATTTCGCGAAATTATGCGCTCATCGAATGTTTCCTTCAATAAATCGATTGTGACGTGCGCTGTGTGGCATGTAGCGCCGTCTTGTTGGAACCACAACTCATCCACATTCATGCCATCCAATTCGGGAACAAAATAGTCGGTTATCATGGCTCTATACCGGTCTCCATTAACGGTAACTGACTCCTCTTCTGACTGGGTCCTCTTCAACATTTTGCTCTACAGCGGCAATTGTTTCTTCGGTGCGCACTGTTCGACGTCTCTGCGGATGCGTATTATCACATAGAGTAAACGTAGTGCGAAAACGACCCATGGTTAACCGAATTAATTGCTCTGATGGGCGATTATGTCGACCATAAAATGGACGGAGCTTGCGGTAAACTTCGCGAACTGAACCATTATTTTCGAAATAAATTTTCACGATTTGCAAGCGTTGTTCTTTTGTCAACCTGTTCATGATGAAATGGCAAACCAAACTGAACATAAATGACATTAGAGTTGCCAGATTTGACCACAAAATGCCAGTTTTATCTCTATTCGAAAAACAAACCTCTAAAAAAAACACCCGTTACATCCTCGTAGACGGCTTCTCTCAAAATTTCAGCCATATTGGATTTGTAGTTTTGTTTTGACCGCGTGTGGAAACGAACGTGTCCGCGGATTTTAGAAAAATGGAAAAAGAGCAATATCGGCCGGTGATTCGCCAAATTGGTCGCATTAGAGTACGAACAGCTGCCCCATCCACCGTATTCTCCAGATTTGGCCCCGTGTGACTTCTTTTTCCAAACTTGAAAAAGTCACTCGCCCGGCAGAAATTTGAGTCGAATGAGGAGGTTATCGCCGCCGCGGAGGCCTCCAGAAAACGTATTTTTCAGACGGCTTAAAGAAGTTGGAGCATCGCTGGGTCAAGTGTATCGAGTTGAAAGGAGACTACGTTGAGAAATAAATCGCCACTTTTCCAAAATTTTCGTTTTTCTTTTGTAGGCTAAGTACTTATCGGACCACCCACGTATTGTGAAAGAATAATTTTTAGATTATATTGTTGCAGTTTACATAATAATATCAAGAAAGTGTTGGAAGTGCTGGCAAAGATTCTGAAAGCTCGTTGGTGTAATGAGGAATCTGTGAAATATGAATACTTTGTGATCTTGTCTCAGTCTATTCAGCTACTTTAGGTATTTTTCTACAAGCCTAAGGTCCATTTTTAACTTGTAATATTCGAGGGGTTTTTTCACCGTTTGGTGTGGATTTCAAGATTACTTTGTGTCATACATTGCCAACGTTGTACATTCACAACCGTCTGCGACACAAATTTCTTTCTGAAGTAATAAATCAATGTAAATCGACAGAAGAGAACCGTCGTGTTTGAAATATATAACACTTTCGTATTATGTAATTTTCAAGAGAACACATTGAGACCAGGAAGACTGCAAGGATTATGGACAACTGAGATGCCTAATCACAAAAAATTAAAAATAGGGCTGCCAACTCTCGTGTGCTGATCAACTAAATAGGCGAACATTATAAACCCGGGTCCTGTTACATCTATTTTGAGAACCTTGAGAAAACCTACTATTGGGAAGGGTTAAAAAATTGGGTTGAAAAATCGAACTAAAAAGGGAAGAAGACTTGGAAAAAGTCGGGAAATAAACACAATTTTTTTTGCCGAAAAAGAACATATTTTATTCGAAAAGTCATTGACCAGAAATCTTTATACCGAATTTTTAGAAGTTAAAGCTACAATATTCTTCAGCAGCGACGCATAAAGAATTCCGTTTTAAGAGGTTTCGTACATAACTTTTAAGGCAATTACTATTTGATATTGGGGGGTTTGAACCCCCGAAACTGTTTTCTCACTGTTTCTTAGTTAGATGCGCCTCGCTTATCAGAATTCTCCACGGATTAGCGTTAATTTTCTTTTTGAAATGCACTAAATTTATTTTCATATGCGGACGCCCCGCTTGCAAGCAACCGATTTTCTGCATTTCAAAGGATGTTTTTATCTGAGAATTACTGTAAGAAAATTAAAGAAAATAAAAAAACCAGGGACAGTAAAAATTATGAGCTAAATATAAAAATCAAAATATAAAACTTATTTTTTTATTTTTATTTTCCGCTCACTGAATAATAATTATTTTTTTATTTTTAATTCATGAGCGAAAAGTATTACTCAGAAAATAATTTTCAGAATACAATTTGAAAAATTGAACTTACCACACGAGGCTTATTTTTGAATCAAAAACAAAAACTCGTCCCGTAATTTTTATTTTGTGTTGAAAAAATAAAACTGAAAAATAACTCTCATTCTGCAAGTGAAAAATAAAACTCACCGCATAATTTTTATTTTTCCCCAAAAAAATAAAACAACAAATAATTTTTATTTTCTGATCGAAAAAAAAAATAAAAAAATAATTATTATTCGGTGAGCGGAAAATAAAAATCGAGAATTTTTTTTTATTGCTTAATAATTAAATATTGCGATAATAATTATTTACGCTCCGTGTAAAAAACTTCTATCAGTAAAATTTTCTATCATAAAGTTCCCAGCTTTTCGTTCGGAATCGGCATAAAATTGTAGGTGGCTTCCATTTGTCTTCGAATTCACATACAACACACAAATGCTATCAGGAAAGCTTGGCCTTTGGTCTCTCTCTTT
Source organism: Melieria crassipennis (assembly GCA_963668005.1). NCBI lineage: Eukaryota > Metazoa > Arthropoda > Insecta > Diptera > Ulidiidae > Melieria > Melieria crassipennis. The sequence goes on along the minus strand of OY764962.1, from coordinate 23,291,818 downwards.
TAGTCTGTATGTGTGTGTGTGGTGGCGTACACAGGATTTCATTTCGGAGAGGTTCTGTACTCAACTTTTGAGTCCAATTGAGTCCAATATTTGCCACCCAAAATTTTTGCAACAAACAGACATTTTGGATGAGGTTTGAACTCCGTAAACCCCCCTTGCGTGCGCCAGTGTATGTATCGACGTATGTTACTGTTACCTCTTTCAGAATTATAGACAAATCAATGCACGATGCTTAGAAGAAAAGTAATTTCATTGAAAGCCAATCGAAATGGCAAAATGCCAAAGCAAGTTGCTTATGGACTGCATTGCGGTCAAGTTTCTGTTGTTGTTGTTGCTTATGTGTTGTATATATGTCCATATGTATGGTTAAAAGTAATTACAGTCTAGTCAAAGGATTACAAGCTGTCGTAATAATACGCAAACAATCGATACCGCAACAATCGATGTGACAACTACAATGTGCCTCACACACATACACGCAGACAAAAATATCGATGTTTTTTTTCAATTTATTTACTCTGTTCAATGCTATCAATTCGATTACGTCTTATCTGCCACAATTAATTCCCTGGCCACACTCGGTGACGCAGTGGATACAAGAGTAAAAATTGCACACACACACGCACACAAGAACAACGACTGGCCATTCGTATATGTGTGTGTGTGTGTGTGTATGCGCGTGATTTTCGTATTGGAAATATTTATTTTATTTATTTATGAATTTTCTTGAGATTTTCCCCAGCGTCGGTCCGTTTGCTTATCCAGCGCCGAAGCAGTACACAAGCAGGCACACAAACACAGCTGTACACACACACACACACACACACATGAAAAGTTGCTCCTTGCGCATGGGCGTCTTATTGGACGCGAACGCCCAACTTATTACAAGCTCATAAATATTTATTGAATTTTAAGAATTTTTACAAAATACCCACACAAACACACAAACACACTCACACATACACACACTCAGTGCAAGCGGTCGTATGAGTGCGTTGCGTTTGTGCGGGCATGTGTTGGTGATTTTTGTTTATATGTATTTTTGATTTTTTTTGTTTATGCGAATGTATATATCTACATATCTGTATATATCACGCGCACACACACATTCGTATGTGCATGTGTGTGTGCGCTTTTGCTTATTTTGGATTATATTTTTCCATTTCACATGTGAATGAGTTTCCCCTACGCCGTTCATTGTTGTTATTGTTGTTGCCATTGTTTTTGTAATTGTTGTTGTTGTTTTTGCAGTTGTTGCGGCTACCGCCGCTGTCGCTGTTGCGGTCGCTGTTGTTGATGGCAATGGCGCTGATGATGGCGGCGGCGGCGATGGCAATGGCACCGGTCTGCATGGGTCAATTTCATTTCCATTTCATTCCCCGTGCAGGCGCATCACACGGCTGAGCGGTTTTCGTGGGAATGCCATCAGCTGCTCACCGTTAATCAAGTTGGATGCGCGCTTTTTGCGCGTCCCGGCCGCCATTGTCGCAGACGACACAGTGGGCGGACTAAATGCCATTGCCACGGCGCCTTTTGGCCGATTTTCAATTACGGCAAATTGTGTTAATTTCGTAGAAATTTAAATTCCGCTCGTATGTTGCGCTACAACAAACAAACACACGCAAAAATTATTCGAAAATTCGAAAAAATTTAATGAAACATGCCGAAAATTGCCTAAACCCAAATTTTGCACAAATGTTGCCCTAAACATTTCGGAAGTCACTTGGCCGCAAATAGTCGCAAATGTAATTTAAATTGAAATGCCAAAATATTATTGTGATCAATAATTTCACTCGCACGCATTGCCGACATAGCGACATACCCACAATTTCGCTACTTCATGCTGCACGCACGTTTGCGCAAACGTTGCCATGCGGCCAACATGTCAACAATGTTTTGCATCGCATTTGCAGCGTGTTTTATTTAATAAAATATTTCCGCCAACACTGCAATAAATGCACTTTTATCGCCTCGTCTCGCTCGCCAATCGGCCGCCATCGAAAGCATTTTGACTGCAATTTGCATGATTTTCATTTTAATGACAACAACAACAACACCAACAGCAATACGATACTAAAACAACAACAACCAAATGAAATTTGCATAATAATGCAAGCAATGTGTGTGTGCGGGTGAATGGGAGGGTGAGAATATTTGGTAGGTGAGGGGGAGGGGGGTGAGGTGAGTGCGTGCACATTGTCGACGCGTTAGAAATGGCAAATAGAGTGCTGAAAAATCGAAAACATTACTAATTGACAGTAATAGAAGAGGCAGCAAACAACAAAGCACAAATAATAACAGTTACAGCAACAAAAACAATAACAACAATGAGCTCAGTATTGACCACATGCGAGCGAGTGCGTGTAAGTGAATGTGAAAAGCTTAATAATTAAATTTAATACAAATTACAGGATGATTCAGAGTGCACGATTGAGAGAAAATTTTGGAAAGGTATACAAAAATTAATAAAAAATAGATGAACATATTAAACATACTAAACAGTGTAAGTAAAGAAATAAAAACAAATTTAAATAAATTTCACAAATAATGAATTTTATTGGATTATAAAAAAGGTGAGTTTTATAGGCAAGTAGGTAGAAAAAGCGGGCCGTTGTTATACCAAAATTTATTGGACTAATATTTTTTTCCTTGTTCACTCCTCTCTGGAGCATAGGGCCTCCACAAGACTCTTCCATCTTACACTGGGCTGTTGGACTCATATTCCTCACTAAAAGAACCAGTTTGACTTTCCCAGGAAACTAATTGCTTAACTGGCCATAAGAACCCATTGCCGGGTTACGGTTTGCCGCACATCTTCTTCAATCGACCACACCAAACGATTTCAGTGCGTTCTCAAATTGATCCTTCCATCGAAAACGCGGTCTCCCTCTTCGTCATCGTATTCCAAGCACCGCGGCGAACATCTTTTACGCCGAAACTTCATCATCCATACGACAGACATGACCAAGCCAACTCAGATTTCATTGGATCAATGGATCAACGTGCGCCTTCTTTAGTTGGTTACACCAAGAGAGGATAGGGCATTGTCAACTTGGTCCTTTCACCGGAGACATAGTTTCCCTCTTCGCAGTCGACCTCCAACTATCGCGTCGAGCACCTTTTCACCGAAGCTAAGTAGACTCTGAATAGTCTTAGCCAAATCTCCCAGGTTGTTGAAGAAGAAGGCACCCAAGTCACATTTTGTTCTCCTTTAGAGTGCAGAACAAGTGCATAGAAGAAGAAGAAGCACCTTTCCTCCTCTTTTTCATTCATGTAGCTCCTGTACAAGCTCCTGTGAAGTCCTGTGTGTTCCATTGGATTAATTTATAGTACCTTTGCCATAAACAGCAAAAACCTTTTCACACACTTGTGTGGCACTCACCTGTCCATTTGTCGCAAGAAAACAATAAAACGTAGTTTTATTAAAAATATCACTCAACTTTGCTTTTTAATAACTTTGGACACGATGCAACCATCGCAATAAAATTTGCTCAAATAATCAACTGATTTGTCTCCTACTAACCAAAGAAAAAAATTGCCAGATGCAGCTGACTGTTTTAAAGTTATGTACTTTAAAGTTAAGCGATCAGAAATAAGCCGAATACTGTTTCCACAACCCACAATTTAATTTATTTAAATACTATTAAATTATAAATACCTAATTTTTTGGTTAGTAAATTTTTCAATTTTTATTACACATTTTGTTGGTATATTTTTAAAATTAAAAATTTTAAATAATTAATTTTTGCAAAAATCTCAATTTAAAAAATTCGATTTACTATTTTTGAATACATAATTTTTTTGGTTAGTAAATTTTTTTATATATATATTAAGTATATTTTTAAAATTCATAATTTTAAATAATATATTTTTGCAAAATTCTCATATTAAAAAAATTATTTTTAGTATTTTTTAATACTTAATTTTTTTGGTTAGTAAATTTTTTCAAAACCCTTTTTATTACACATTTTAAGTATATTTTTAAAACTAAAAATCTTATATAATTTATTTTTGCAGAATTCTCATATTAAGAAAATCGATTTACTATTTTTTAATACTTAATTTGTTTGCTTAGTAAATTTTTCCTAAAACCTTTTTATTATACATTTTGTAAGTATATTTTTAAAATTAAAAATTTTAAATAATTAATTTTTGCAAAAATCTCAATTTACAAAATTCTATTTACTATTTTTTAATATTAATTTTTTTGGTTAGTAAATTTTTCCTAAAACCTTTTTTTACCATACACATTTTGTAAGCATATTTTTAAAATTACAAATTTTAAATAATTTATTTTTGCAAAATTCTCATTAAAAAACTCTCATTATACATTTTGTAAGTATATTTTTTAAATTAAAAATTTTAAATAATTAATTTTTGCAAAAATCTCAATTTAAAAAATTATATTTACTATTTTTGAATACTTATTTTTTTGGTTAGTAAATTTCTTCAAAAACCGTTTTATTACATATTTTGTAAGTATATTTTAAAAATAAAAAATTTTAAATAATTTATTTTTGCAAAATTCTCATATTAAATAATTCGATTAACTATTTTTGAATATTTAATCCTTTTGGTTAGTAATTTTTTTCAAAAACCGTTTTATTACATATTTTGTAAGTATATTTTAAAAATAAAAAATTTTAAATAATTTTTTTTGCAAAATTCTTTTATTAAAAAATTCGATTTACTACTTTTGAATACTTAATTTTTTTGCAAATTTTTCAAAACCCATTTTATTACACATTTTGTAAGTATATTTTTTGAAAATTAAAAACTTTATATAATTCATTTTTGCAAAATTCTCATATTAAAAAAAAAACTCGATTTACTATTTTTGAATACTTAATTTTTTTGGTTGGTAAATTTTTTCAAAATCCTTTTTATTACACATTTTGTAAGTGTATTTTTTAAATTAAAAATTTTAAATTATATATTTTTGCGAAATTCCCGTTAAAAAATTCGATTTACTATTTTTGAATACCTATTTTTTTTGGTTAGTAAATTTTTCAAAAACCTTATGATAAATTTTTTATATCTTTAAAATTAAAAATTTTACAAAATTGTTTTTTGCGAAATTCTTATATTAAAAAATTATATTTAAATAAAATCATTTCTTGATTTTCTGTTTTATCTACATTTGTTTTGAGTCTTTTTTATACAAAATGTGTACCTTTTACATTGAACCCTGTTTTCTACACTGAAACATAGCTGCAAGACAGATTTGCGGCTGTTTGAATATGTTTTACATTAAACGCCTCCGAATTGGTGTAAATTTTTATGTTTTTTTATGTTCCCTCATCGGGGACTGTAAGCGGTGGAAATGCATTGCGTTTGGAGGTGCAGTGAGATGAGTTTGGCAGAAGGTGCGGCGACAGTGTTTGGGTGTTAATTCGGAAGCTGCATGTTTTCGTTAATTCATCATCAACACAACATCAACGTCAACCAAAGCAATCATCAGCACCAACAGTGCCGACACCGTCGACAATCAGCGGCCGCCATTGAGCGCGGATTACAATGCCGAAATATTGAATATTGAATTGATTTCGCATGTGGCACTTTGATGTTTGCACTGTTTGTAGGTGTTGTTGCGGCGAGTTGACACTCGAAATTAGTTACGTGTAATATGCGCGTCATTTGTTTTTGTTTATGGGCAAATTACAGGATTAATTTGGCTGCCAAATTAGCGCACTTGTCCATGTGGCGGCGTATGGTGGGCGATATCGATGGATTGTGCGTCCTCGAATGGTCGCAATTGAATGTTGTGCGCGAATTCGAATTCGACTTTAAAGCATCGCTGAGGCGGCGTATAATTTCAGCAAGTTGCCGGCACGGTTTAGGCAGACGGCAGCAGTTGACCTTTGAAACGGGCGCACAACCAGTAACCAGAAGCAGCCGCCATAACTTCACAGACCGCGCAGCGTACCGCAAACTTGCATGCAACAATTTACAAGTTTCGAGTTCGACCGTCGAGTCATTTCCGGTGCGGTTCGGTGCGCGCTGCTTGGCTGCAATAGAATTACGCGCTCAAGTCGTGGATCCAATTACAAATTCTCATTAGGCAGACACGAGAGACACTCGACTGGGCCAAACTGGCAGCAAGTAGCTGTTCAAGTTGCCCAACAACCACAACAACAACAACTATAGATAGCAATAGGAACTATGTACAAGTATTTTATTACAACAACAATTACAACTACAACTAATGCACGTATGTATTATAATTAGATGCTTATAGCGGAATATATGAAGTGCGTTGGGCTGTGCGCCCAAATGTATGCAACACTAATTGTAAACCACTAATAAGATGCGCGAGGCGCACTGCTGCAGTAACCAACCCACAACAACAACAATAACAACCGCAACTGCTGCAACCAAAGCCAGTAGTGACCAATGCAACAACAACAATAAATGTTATATTAACAACAACAACACCCAGTAAATTATCCACAACGCTTCGATACGTTTGAAAATTACGCGCAATGCAAAACGCGCCGCCACACAAATACACTCAAGCGACTTAATACAGCCCACTTAACTGCATCTTATGATTATTTAATGCAATAATAACAACAACAATAGCAACAACAACAACAACACACACAAATGCAATACAGCAACGACACGAAGCGTCGACACTAACAGGACTAGACCCCTTCAAGTAATAATATTGCCTGCAACAATAATAACAACAACAACAACAAGTACTACTTATCACTGTAGTCAGACAACAACAACAATGCCCACCACTAAATGATGCTGTTGACTTAATGAGTGCGTGTATGTATGTTGTTTGCATGTGTGTGTGTCTGTGTGTGTATTAGCTGTTCAGCGCGAGTGTATTGGTGCATCCAATTAAGTGTCATAATTGCGCGACTTAGGCCAACGGAAACGTACGTGGAAATGGAAAGTGAATTATGCCAATCAATATTTGATGAACACCAACTCTGTAGTACTGACTAACTTAATTAGGAGAACTCAAAATTCTAGGTGGCAGACTATTTCACTGACAAATGAGAGCCAAAATTGTAAGTTTTTTTAATGAGATCAAATATAAAAAGATTATGACCTATAATACTATAGATGAATAGAACACTGATGAATATGATCCCAATGAAACTATTGCAACGACATCGATTGAAACACCGGTCTTGTGTTCGAAACAGCCTCCATCGAGAGTTTGAATTAAGAAAAAATTAAAATCCCTCTCGTAGAACTCGAATTTTGCTGAACTTTGCAAACATTGTACCACTTGGATCAAAAAGTATTTACGGATTATATTAAAAATACAAATTTATTCTTTAAAATTTATGTTTCCACTTTCGAATCGTCTCTTCATAACCGCCATGGACTGCAAAGCACTTGCGGTACTCAATTTTTTATTTTTGTATTATTTTGTTTAAACAGTTAAAATGCATTCCACGTAATAGCTTTTCAAGCCGATCAAACAGAAAAAATATTCCATCTAAGTAATCCCATCGACTGCAAATCACTTGTGCCAACACTTCATCCAATTCTCTAAACATTCGTGGTACTAAGTTTCCTAATTTCTTTTTTTAATCGATTAAATAACAAAATGTTTCAGAGAGCTAAATCAGGTAAACTCGATGGCTATGGAATGTGTTCATTAGATTTGAGGTGAGAAACTCGCTGTTAATGATGGCATCATAATAGTGCAAAATCTACCAGTCGCATCAACATGAAACATGTACAATAATTTGTAGAAACAGATCAAATCAACACTGACGAGAGTGGCAACCCAGAAAACATGAAAATCAGGTGAGAACGCCACATGGTGGTGATTCTGGCACCTTTTTAATGAAGTTTGTGTATCGAACACCATTGTCAATTACTTTTCCTTAAAATAAAGATTGAATAAATAACAAAGAGTTTCCTGGATTTTTTAAAGGGATAAAATCTCCTTAGAAACCAATAGTCTTCATGAGATCCTAAAAGCATATTTGAAAATACAAAGTCAGGTTTGTATTCAGAATCGAGATGGTCACTGTACTGAAACGGGATAGAGACACTAAAACCAAAAATCGGGCCTGTATTCAGAGACGTAACGATTACTACACTGAAACGCGATAGACACACTCGAAGTTTTATTTTTTGCACACTTCCTGGAGAGAAAATATTCCGCTGATCACAGACACTTCAAAGTCTTAGACAGAGGACAGAGACACTCGAAGTCATACTCTATACTTCTCGGGGATTTTGCTGAGCAGAGGTCTTCCACAGATTTTATAAGGTATTGAAAATGTCTCCAAAAAAACAGGAATGTGTTCAGAAACGTAGCAGTCACTAAACTAAGATGGAATCAAAATATTTGAAATCCTTCGTTATACCCATTTACCGGGGAGCAAACATATCGCTGAACACATTTCTCCCATAGAATTCATAAGGTATGGAAACCTTCTCGAAAAGTCAGAAAACCGTTTAGGAACCCAACGTCATGTGAGGCCACAATACCGTGAAAATGGAAGCCGTCGCCTGTTACACGATAATCGGCTCACCGATCCAACTTGGTAATAGTTTTTTTTTTGGATTTTGGCCCGTGTGACTTCTATCTGTTTGGTAAAATGCATTTGCATTTGTTGTCCTTGCAATGCAAGGACAACCACATCTTGATGTTGAAGCGCTTCAAAAGGCGACAACCGACATTTTGAAGATAATGGATACAGATGGTCTCAAAAAATGATTAGATGATCTAATTCATCGTGCAAACCTTTGTATCCAAGCAGAATGAGACTATTTAAATATATTCTATCTATTTAATAATTTTGCAAAAACAAAAAAAAAAATTGTTGTTGTGTAGTTTTTTAAGTAGTATTTTTTTCCGTCGGACTGACCTTGTAGACTGAAATGGGGTACAAATAT